>JAPERM010000148.1:0-65148 GCA_030411635.1 Fusarium sp. MBC 119
GTATATATCTTAGAAATTACTTAATTTAAAATATTTCTATTTAATGAAACACCTTTTTGTTCCTCTACTAAGAATTATATATTTCTATCCTTGTAAAACCCACTATTAATCTATACTTTAAATAGAGGCTTACATCCCCCAGCCTTTGATTTAATAGCTATGAAATCATTATCATCCCTGCTATTATCAGATTAGAAGTTATTGACTCAGCCCTACATAGCTGCGCCTCCCATTACTTCCCTGTCAGCAGGTATTTCGTATTTCGCGAACACGATGCAGGTTATGCTCAAACCTGCAAGGGTCAGCGACTGTTCCCTGTCAGTTCCTTGACCAATCAATTCGCAAGGGGAGGAAACTATCCGTGTAAGACACAACGTTCCTATTTTTATCCTCGCCGGGATATCTTAGCAGTGCCTCATGCAGTCATGGTTTTCAACAGATGCCAGGATCAAGCTCGACTTGAAGAAATATTTCGACGGAGCATACTTTTGTATTTAATAGTCTTTGTTCCTCAACAGTAACTCATAATCATATCCTCCATCTCATTTTCTATTCAACCATTTCCTATTCAACCATTATCTACCCAGAACCCCAACAATAATCCAGCCCATCTTGATAAACATGCGCACCACTACTATCATTGCCATCCTAGCCAGCGCCTTAGCTGTTGTCGATGCCACTCCAGTCTCAAGCAGTAAACGGCACCTCATAGGCAAACTCGACTATGGTGCTCACGAGATTGAGCATAAGTTCCAGCCTGCTACCGACTTTGATACTGATGGCTGTTATTACACTTCGGCTATTGATAAGGATGGCAAAACGAACGGCGGCCTTACCCAGATTAATGTGTATGGCAAGGGCCATGCGGCCGACTGCCGTCATCCCAATCGACTAGAGAACAACAACCTGTATAGCCGTCGCCGTTGCAATAATGGCTGGTGCGCTATCATGTATGTTACCCTGAATTACTGCATACTCCCGATAGTTTCATTAACAAACTATGCCCTAGGTATGAGTACTACTTCGAAAAAGACCAGCTCATGTAAGAAATGTCCCTATCTTCACTACATCTATCCGTTCCTAACAGCTCCTCTCTCGCAGCTGGGGCTCTATCAACGCCAAGGGAAGCCACACACATGATTGGGAGAACATTGTCGTCTTTGTCCAAGGCGAAGATGTTAAGCGGGTGGCTCCGTCTTGTCACGGTAAATATGATGGCGCAACTGATAGTCCTCGACTTGATGGAAAGCATCCTAAGGTGGTTTACCATAAGGACGCTGGCAGAACCCACTGTTGGCGCATGGCTAATGAAGCTGATGATGGCATCGAGAACTATACTGGAAAATGGTTTATCGGTAATCTGATTGGCTGGGACTACTGGCCCGTTGTCAATGGGCGTTCGCTGCGAGATACGCTTTATGATGCCTGGCATGGTGATATTCGTCCTAAATTCTGGGATGAGGATTTCACAAAAACCCTCCGAGATGCCGCTGGTAATGGTGCCCCTGGCTTCGATCCTGCTGTTGACGAATAGATATTTCTGCGGATAGTGTTAGCAAACCAGCTTTTAGCTGCAGAACTTCCGGTATTTTACTTCTTTTACCTCTTATAAGGAAGTATTCTTCTTGGAGGTATCTTGTGTTAAGGGGTGTCTTGAACGCTTAGTTTAGTGTAGGGATAATTAACTCTCTTTATGATTTATTTATCTGAATTTCTTGATATATAACATATATAATAAGCGAACCGTATAGCATACTATGCTGCTGCAAGTAGCTTGCCCTAGAGTACTTCCACGATGAGACCCAATAACTATAAACAACTCGATAATATGGCTTCGTGAGCCTTCGATATTCCGGGCTCTGCGCACATCCGATTTTCCGCACGACCGATATGTACAGCTTCGGCTGCTCTGACGATATTTGTGGTATCCGAGGCTTGGCATCCAGAGTTAACTACCCTCACCTTATTTTCGTCTGCAGCTCCCCGCTGCCTCAGATCGCCTCAGTGGATCTGTCTGCCCGAACAACACCATCAACCCTCAGCTGCTCGGCTTTCTGGGCCCTCAGTTGCCCCCGGGGCTGATATGCGGATGGGCACCCGTCCTTCTAAAATGGGACAGCCCAAGGGCCAGCAGTCACGCGTGTCAATAGCGTTCTACCTAGTGAAAGTTTCAAGTATGAGGCGCATATGAGTTCTTCCCCCAGATCCACTCTGACATGCAGTTATGATCCAAGAAGGATTTAGGCGTAGGGCAAAAAGGCTTAAACAGGAGATAAGATGCCACGATACTGTATCCCAGCTCGTATTCTGAACTTTCCCTGGCCAATCGTTTTATTTAGCGCCCGAAAATAACCTTGCCCGAATCTTATATACATAAAGGCAGTGCCAGGGAATTAACTGATAAGCTTAAACAAGGACTAGGGTCTATCGACGAATCATATGATAGAATTCAGTCATCTGTTGATTTAACTGAGACTGGGTGGGGGGCATACTCCACTCATTTGCTGACTGGTCTGACAGGAACGTTTGCAATGTAGCATCTAGGAATGGGAGACTGGTAGCTTTTTTGCCATGGGGCTGTGCCGTGCAAGCATGGGTATAAGTCAGTAGGGCATCGAGTGCACTAGCTGCAGCCTATGACCCTACGGCATAGCCTCTAGCACAGCCGCCTCCCCATCAGCCGAGCCTTGATTCGTTATAATCTTGGTAGAATCTTGATGCAATAATTTTTCAGTTGGTCAATCATAATCTCTCAAATGCTGGTATCGAGATGTAAGCCGATATCCAGGTATCACTCTGCGAACCTTCTCAAAAAAACAGATTCTGCATGCCTGTTTACTAGATGTACTGAAAGTACACTAAGCAACCTGCATTTCGTACCAAAAACCCGACTGATGCAAGTTCCTCTACCTATACAGCGATGATCCTAGCGATCTTTGCCGTTTAATATCTGGTCTAAGTAGTGTGTTCTAGAGTCCAAGAATGATAAATATTCATAAGCTGACTTATGCAGCCCCCAAACCCCACTATGCCCTGCCTTTGTGAACATGGATAGTTTTCCAAAGGGCTGAGCACCTTCTTGATACAGGGCATTCACGACTTGATTACCAGAATGAGTCTTGGTAACATGCACGTATTATGCGAGAATCAATGTCGCCATATGGGAATCAGACGACTCAGAAACGTATATAACAAGCCTTCCATCCGCGCTTTGATCTAATTTGAAATCGCTCATCGGCTCATCAAACAGATAGCTTTACCTGATAACCCTTCTATTTCATTACTATTTCCCATATCAAACTTCAAAATGTTGAAATTGGCATCTGTCCTTGCTGTCACTTGCCTTCTACAACAGGTGCAGTCGGTCCCTGTTACTGGATCGACCTCTTTATCCTCCCGAGACGTTATACCTATGCTTCCACCTAAAGGCGACGCCGAAGAGGAGAAATACCAGCCTCTCTTAGACTTCGATACAGACAGCTGCTATTACACCTCAGCCATCGACATAGGTGGCAGAACCAACCCCGGGTTAGAGCCATTTTGGGGCAACAGCCTCTCCAAGTGCCGGGAGTCCAGCCGCATCCATAGCAGCAATGTCTATTCTCGAAAGAGATGTAATAATGGCTGGTGTGCCATCATGTACGAATACTACTTCGAGATGGACCATACTGGCTTCGAAGCATTTGGTGCAGGTCACAAGCATGACTGGGAGAACATTGTCATCTTTGTCAAAGACGGCCAAGTCAAGCGTGTCGCTCCTTCGTGCCATGGCAAATACGACAAGGCTTCAGATAAATTTCTGACTAGTGAAGACCGCGCCAAACTTGTTTTCCACAAGGATGGAGTTGGCACTCATTGCTTCCGCATTGCCACTAAGGGAGATGATGACAAGATTGAGAATTTCACCAAGAAATGGATTCTGGGAAGTGTTTTGGGTTGGAACCACTGGCCTTCTGGAGAGTTGAAGTATAAGATGTTCGAAGCATGGCGCTCGGGTGTTGCCCCAAAGCTGTGGGACTGGGAAGATGCTTTTACCAACTATCTTCGGAAGGCTGCTGGTGATAAGGTGCCTGGTTTCGATCCAAGCCGAGACGAATGAGCCAATCGGCAATCGAGAACATCCAAAAGTTGTCACGCTTGATGAAAACAATGTGGCAAATCTCGTTTTCATGCTTGGTCAGCTGTCATATTTGTTTTCTCTTTATCGTCCTTTTAGTCGTTCTGATCATCCATCTATAGTTGTCAAATAGACTGCAATAGATAGTAGAGTTCAAGATTATACAGTCATGTGTATTTAAACTTTTCTAGATATAGGGATGTTACATCTGCTTACATTTTCCCATCTGATATGACAACGATGATGTATATGCTATGCTATGCATCGCTTTATCCCGGTTCCCATTGCCGATTGTCTCGAGGGCAGAGATGTTGTTGAGGCTCCATCTGGTTACTTTGATGGGCGTCATGTTATGTTTATCGCTGTCAAGATCGAACATGCTCTCCTAAAGGGTTGAGAACCGGCTGAGCCACTATATCCTTATTGTCCGTCTTATTTTCAGTAAAAGAGGAAATTCACCACTGCTCGTTGGCAAATACTCGTGCAAAGTAAGCTCAAATGTCTCATCTATGAGATAACTATCACTTGAGTTTTCACAAAATCTCACTTCTACGCAAGCTTCATAGAGTCCTCAATTCGTCACATTAGCACCCTGAATCCCTAACAAATGCACAATAGCCGTCTAGACCTGTTTCTTCCGCCGCTGTAAGCCATGGTGACAACTTTACCCACACTTTTGCAAATATCGGTTGGGTGGGCTGTGTAGCCTTCCTTGAGAAAGGCTCTCCGTCCATGGGCCTCTTGTTAGTGTGAACAGCCTACCCCTCCGCAGCATTCGAACAACGATCTGGTGAGAAAGTACAACGGCAAATGTTGAGGCAGGTAAGAACTCCAAAACATCTATGGCTGAGATAAAGAAGCGCCAAGCGGATATTCCCTGCCATTAGCACCAACTTCTAACAATTGACTGCATACTACGTGGTTTTAATCAGATTAGGCCAATATCATCGTAGCTATTGTTGTGCTCAGACGACTTTGTATGCGTCCAAACAATTTCTAGCTATTTAGGTGAAGGAATAAAGATCAGCGCTCTTATTTAATACTCCAGTCTCCATTAAACACAGGATTAATCTGCAATTGACCAAGTCCATTTTCCGCTGCGTTATCGGCATCAACCTTTCGACTTCCAATAGTCCAATTCCTGATTTGGATGCCCAGTGTAAGATTTTCTTGTCCCGGGGTATAGTTGTTCATATCCTGTCCTGCATCCATCCCGACAACACTACGTCCGAGCCGTAGGTCCTCGATGGCATGTAAACTCTCGAAATGAACGTTGGATATGCTTAAGTTGAAGTTCTGAAGCGGTGCTATAGTCATGAGAGCTGCGCAAACGCCCTCGCATACCACGTCATCGATATCCAGAGATATCACTCGTGCCTTGTCGATCTGCTTAGGATCCGAGTAAAACGGTGACGCGCCTATGATGGCCGAAGGGACGTACGCATTTGGTTGGATCCAGCGATTATGAATGATGCGAACCTTATTCACAGAGACTGAGCTCACGTTTCGTGGCTTCCATCCCATTTGGATAATAGCGTTATTCCGAGCCTTCCAAATAACAAGGTTGTGAAGCTGTGCCCCTGAGTGATATAGTTTGATGGCATCGTCGTTGACGTGCCAAAAGACGTCGCGCACCGTGCCATCATACATTTGCGTACCATCGGTTTGAAAGTAGTAGGCACCTACTTGCTTGTAATCGCGCACGTGCGCCTTGACCTTATTATCTTCCTCATGTGGCGTGTGATTGGAAGGAACAAGATCCATGGTATTGAATGGAGGCGCGTTAAGTGTTGGTCCAATACAATGCCACGTTTGGCTATCCATAACAGATTGGTGCCAAAACATGCGTAGACTGTAGCGGTCGTCTTTGACAGCTGTGTAGTTCTTGATCGTGTTGGCCATGTACGCATAATGCTCGCCTGAAACAACACCGTAACCGATTGTATGGAAATTGGGGCGCTTGGTGGTGTATTCAAATGCCGCCTTGACATAAGCCCCGGGTTCGAAATATACAAAGTGGGTGCGAGGGTTCAACTTGATATGATCCTTGCCGAGAATACCATTCTTTTCTATCCAGTGGACACCGGCTTCGAAAACAATCGTCTCCTTCGCTTTGAGACTGCTTTGAGTCATCCTGCCAGGACGAATAACCTGGACAGCATGGGATGTCTTTGATGGGACAAGTTTATCGGGAATGGGCGGGCTCGCGAATATGAGAAGGGCGTCTTTGGGCTCCCTGCTCACAACAACTCCGCCCTTATCAACGTAGACTTTTCCGTTCGATCTGTAAGTGTAAAGCCTGTCGTCGAATTCAACAGAGAACCGAGCGCCAGAGGATTGAAAAGGGACATGTATCAAGACAGTGTCGCTCCTAGGGCTCGTAACGTTGAAACCAAGATCGACCGGTCGAATAACCACGTTAGAGATTGGGCCAATGGCAGACCCGTCTGTCGTTACGACGCGAACATCGACGTCTTTACGATAAACGAATTGGGTCCAAGCCATGTTAATGCCCGCATCTGTTTCGATTGTAACGCCGTCGCCATCAGCAAGATCATATTCTTTACCCGGTTGCGCTGGGTCGAACATCATTCCATTGCCATTGCGCGGAATGGATTCGTAGACGAATGAGCGATGGAACTTATTTTGACCAGCAACAGAGACGGAGACATTGTACAGACGAGAACGCCGTACTTGGTCGGCTGCTACGGCGCCTTTGGTATCGACGACAGACTTATCGTGCCACCATGTTGTGACATCTGCGGCTTGTTTTGCGACAGATACCTGGATTGCCGAGAGAAAGACTAGTAGCGTCCAGCAAATGACCATCATGATGTCAAACTGGAACAAAAAGTGGTGTTTGATCTGACTCTAAGGACAAGCGGTGTCTAATTGTGTCAGGCTGTGATGATGTGATGAAACACAAGGGATATTGATCGTAGTTTATACCATCGACTATATGCAGAAAGTTGCATCGTGTGAATGAATATCTAGCCTCGGATTTGTGTCCTGGGCATTTACCCGATACGGAAAAGACCCGACAAGGGTTTGGTCTCTGATCTGCGCTGGTCTAGACCACTTGTAACACGCTATTGAGCTTGGCATTGAAGCATTTGTGCCGCCGGGGCAAAAAAAGGTTCAATTCTCGGGAGGATTATTTCTAATGTCGGTCAAACAGGTTCCCAAATGTCATCCCACATTTCATCATAACCACCTTGTCCAGTGTTTTGACTTCCGCTTCCGGTAAATCCCAGAAGAGGCTGGTAGTTGACCAGCCCATCACCGTGAAGCATAAGCGAGATAGTCGCTTTCTCTGCCAAAGGGCCCAAATAGCATGACTCTACATTCCTAAAGTTGGCCAATAAACACATAATATTGTGCAATAAATTTGGGACGGAGTCAGTGTCCATGGTCAGATTTTCCTGCTCAGCTGTAGGCAGGAGATCACACATAAAATCTGCGATATCAGAAAGCTTCTGCTCCTACTCGCTTTTAGCCCATGATTTCCAAGAAATTCAAGCACTTACCATGCCAATACCATGTGACTCAATAGCTTCACGTGGCGTCCCACTAAAGCAGCATACAAGTTTTCGCGCAGCCCGGCGGAGCGACGGTACAGCAGCATTCAATCGGCCTGGCTGTAGGCGCCAAGCAAGCGTGTGAAGCCAACATTCGGTTACAAGTATATCGACCTTTTGCGTTTCATTGACTGCTATCACATACCGCTCTTCCTCGGAATGGCCCGGATTCATCAACTTGGAGTTGGTCTCGACGCCTTGAATGGACTGAGCGCACTATGAGGCCATAAACGCTGAATCCACGAGAACGAAGAGCGTGATGAGATCTACGAATCCCTTGAGAGTAACCTCATCGCAACCGTTGTAGGCACACGGGAGGGCAATCGAAGGTTGCAGCATCGGTCTTGCTCGATGTTGAAGGCAGTAAGCTCTAACTCTCATTGTGAGACTTCGATTCTTATTGCGTTTCAAAAACCAAGATTGGGGGAGTACCTCTCTGTGATGAACAAAAGCCAGTATATGAGTCTTCTCTGCTCGTTGGCCTCGATATCAGAGCCACCGTAGGACTGTTCGCGGTCCAGGCCCATTGATATGGCGAATCCGATGGCTTCCCGCAAGAAATACCAAGCCTGCCTACTCTTGTTACGATTGCCGTAGTATGCGAAAGTGAAGAAACTCTCGAGAATAGTCCACTCATCAGCTTCGTCAATAAATGACTTGTCGGCCTGTCGCTCTGCTGCGCACTGAGCTATATACTGATCGGCAAGGGAGGCGGATGTTCCGGCTTGATTAGGTGGATTCGTGCCCTTCTCCTTATCGTCCGCAGCTCCTCCGTTGGCATCGATATTCAGCTGAACGATGACGGCAGCAGACATGGCAGCAAAAAACCTTGCGATGCTTCGCGGAACAGCATCTCTGCTCAGCGACAGTTTTCTCAACAGGCAACCAGGGTTGATGACGGGGAATATTGGATAGAGTCGCATGAGGAACAATGTCGTCCAGTTTGTATATGCCGCTAAAGGATACTGGCCATCAACAACCACTTGCCGAGTACTATCGAGCGTCGCCCCAGGACTCGACTCCGCGGGGTATTCGATCATCATTTGACATGATCCGGTCAAGTTTCCAAGGAATAAATCGCCCGAAGCGACTTCGTCTTGAAACGATTCCCGTGCAAACTCGGTGTCCGTTGAGGGGAGTATCCCTGTATTACCTCCAGCCTGGTGAGGAAACAGGCCCATGGAGTAGCTTAGGGGAGTTCCATCGGCTGACGACGCAGACTGTAGTCCGTGCTCTTTGGCCCGAAGTCGCTTTGTGGTTGCAACTGGTGGACGCCCTCGTCGACGCGGTGCTGTCTTGTAGTAACAATCCGTATACGAAGCCTGGCAAGCCCCGCAAGGTTTCAATCTGTCGCACTTGACCTTGCGCTGTTTGCAGAGATCGCACGCCTGACCTGGTGGCTGCTCGAGCGTTCTCGGCCCGCCGAATTTATCGCTCAACTTGAACACCAGCATGTCGTAGGTAAGTCCTGGGGCTCCAGGGTGTTGAGACGGAGAGAGAGAGAGACAGACCTGACCCTTTTAAGTAAAAGCCCGAGTGGGGTTGTGCCCCATGATCCATAACCAACAATGCCTAATGCTTGTAATAAGCACAACACAATGTATCATGCCTAACAGCTAGTGGCCAAAAGGCACTGGTCATTGATCCTTGCTTACGACGACCAATCTTCGTCCGGTCTCCCCAGACGCCATGCTGTGCCACAAATTTAAGGAGGGGTTTACACTATTACGTATGAGATATGAGGAGATTCATGCCAAGAGGTGCCGTCTCGGGGCTTTACCGTCTAGATAGTTAGAGTCTTGGGGTCTCAAAACCCCGCACCCAGTCTAAGGCGTCTGGGGCAAATCCGGGGTAGCTAAAAAAGGTCTTCAGCTTAATTGCAACAAAGGGCATATAAAGGACTTGACATCCACAATCCGACTCTGGAAAATCTTCATTATCCTACTGATTTAGTTTAGGCACTCCCAAAGCTATACATCTTACTGCAACCGTATTCGTCTAATCATGGGTTCAGATTTAGGTTCCCAGACGCAACCCGAGAATGCCATCATGGGGAATACTTCGCTCGCCATGCAGGCAGAGCGCGAGATGACTGTCCGTCAATCTCTACGTTTCTGGCCCAAAGCCATCTTCTTCTCTTTGATCATTTCTTTGGCGATCATCATGGAGGTAAGCCAACCTGTCTCCTTATATCTACATGTTGTGTGCTTAAATCATTATATGGATACGACACGAATCTCATGTCCAACTTTTATCCTTTCCCCCCATTCCAACAACGATTCGGTGACGAAGTGGATAATAGGGGCAACCCCATCATCAGTGCAGAGTGGCAGACAATTATCAACAACTCTGGTCAGGTGGGTTGTAACGCCGCACTTCACAACCTCGGGATCCATGCATCTAACTCGATGAACACAGGCCGGCTCTATCCTAGGTCTGATCCTCAATGGTTGGATTACGGAGCGCATCGGCTACCGTATGACAATGCAGATTTCCATGGTGGCTATGATTGGATCTATTTTCATTCCTTTTTTCTCTAATGGACTTCCCATGTTCGTGGCTGGCGCGGTCTGTCAGTCGATTCCTTGGGGCGTCTTTCAAACTTTGGCGGTTACCTTTGCTGCCGACATTTGCCCCCTCTCACTTCGTCATTACATGACCTCATGGGTAAGTTGATGTGTACAGAAATTGTAATGCAGCAAGATGTTAATGCTTCACGTACTTAGATCAACATCTGTTGGGTGATCGGGCAGCTTATCTCGATTGGTGTCCTCAATGGGCTTCTCTCAAGACCGGACGAGTGGGCTTACCGAATTCCTTTCGCCCTTCAATGGGTAGGTCATTCCGATTGAGCTCCTTACATTTTCCTTCTCATGTTTATCTAACAATGGCAGATTTGGCCCCTACCTATCATGATTGGGACCTACTTTGCACCCGAGAGCCCCTGGTGGTTGGTCAGGTGCGGGCGATACAACGACGCCAGATGTGCTGTTGAGCGCATGACCACGCCACAGCCAGACATTGACTTCGATGTAGAAGCCCACGTCGAGATGATGCGTATCACTACCCAGTTCGAGAGGGAGAACAGTGCAGGTGCAGGATACTTGGATTGCTTCCGAGGCAGCAACTTGTAAGTGATATCACCAATACCCGGGAGAAACGGACTGATGTAATCTTTAGGCGACGGACTGAGATCTCTTGCATGGCATGGCTTACTCAGGCGTTCGCCGGCACTCCTTTCATGGGGTTCGGGGTCCAGTTCATGATGCAAGCAGGCCTTTCGAGTCGACACGGCTTCACCATGAATCTGGTTCAAACCGCCCTTGGATTCATTGGATGCTTCATCGCCATGTGGGTTCTCACTCGGTTTGGACGACGCACAATCTACCTCGTTGGCCTTGGATTCATGGTCATTGACCTCATAGTGATCGGATGTCTTGGTATCCCTAGACAAACTTCTGGACTATCTTGGGCCGTAGGTGCCCTAATGGTAATCATGGTTGTCTTTTACCAAATTACTATTGGTCCTGCTTGTTTTACTGTCGTTGCAGAAATGCCCTCAACCCAACTCCGCGCAAAGACAGTCGCATTTGCCAGGGCCTGCTACAACGCTGGAGGATTCGTTACGAATGTCATTATGCCAAGAATGATTGGAGAGAACGCCTGGGACTGGGGCGCCAAGGGAGGCTTCTTTTGGGCCGCCATTGCGGGACTCTTCTTCACGTGGTCATTCTTTAGACTTCCTGAAGCACGAGGCTTGACTTATTCCGAACTTGATCTACTGTTTGAGCACAAAACGAGAACTCGCGGTTTTTCGCAGGAAGCCGCTGATCTTCTCAAGCCAGAGCTATCGGAAATTGAACACAAAGTTGATAAGGGTGAGTAGTTACCTTTAAACAGCTTATCTCTCTAGGGATAAGGTATCGTGTGCCTTGGGCGCGCTAGTTTAGTTTTAATACACTATCGAAGGTATTAAAGCATGGCCTCTTATGTCTAGCAATATTCTTTACGATTTACTTGAAATGCCGAGGGGACACGGTCCACTATGGGATAGGTAGGGATAGAAACATAGGTCTCTTACACAAAAGCGTTCTGAGATTGGTCAATGCGAGATGTCAAGGTGACATTTAACATTGACATTTAACATCGGTTCGCTTGCTATATTTAATATATGTCTTATTCTGCCTGGTATGAGCTAAGATATATTACATCCAGTGAAAACCTCATAACCTCGTAGATTGTTATACTCTGGGCTCCTGCTCAAGGCTATATTTTCGTGTCAGATAATAGCCTGAAGTCTTAGGCACTGGCCTTATCACCCCCACCTCCCAGCTTACCCACCCAGATTTGAACTCTCAACTCTTGACTTCTTCTTGTTTAGACCATCCTTATCTAGCCATGGACCCTGATGACCTACAGCTTAATACAGAGACGCTAAAAGCCTCAGCCTCTGCCGCATATAAACAGCGTGTGCAATTTCGAAACATACACTCAGAACGTCATCGCCGTGTGCTAGATCGCGCTATTAAGAACGTCTTGTCTACTGAGCTTGCGCAATTCACATATGCGCAGATTATCGATGGACTCCCTACCGGCGATGTCTCTTGGGATCGTAGATATAGTGATGTCTTTGGCGATCATCCTATCGACTCAGAGCACGATGAGCTATGTCCTGGTGCTCTAGAGAAAGCTCAAGATTACTATCAACAGTGGGACTCCGATATCCTGACGTCTGATCCAACGGTAAGACTTCACTGAGTTAGTATGTTTTTTACTCATTATTTCCAGGCTGTCGCAGATTACCAACGTGCCGAGTTTGGGTCTAAGGCCTTCAATGTTCGCTTAGTCGAGCTAGTAGCAGTAGCTCTTCATGAAATCGGGGTTTTGCTATTTCAGCTCGACTTTCGAATACACCAAGGAGATATCGATGCTATTACCAATTGGAAAATGCCACACGTCGACGGCCTCGTCGACGTATCACCACGGCCAACACTCTTCAGTCACCATGCCTATCTGGATGCAGATATCTACCCCAATGGTGTAGCTGATATTGTCGGGTATTGGGCTGAGGACCGTGTTCTTGGAGGCGTAGCAGTCTTCGATCGCCGGGCTGAAAAGTCAGCGGATATACAAATACCCAACGTTTATTTCCATTCTTGTCGCCGCCGCCAGACCCATCGTGTATATCAATTTCGCAATGATCAACAGGAGGCACTTTTTGACTTTCTGCTCGCCGAGGCAGACTCTCTTCCGCCGGAGCCTAACCCACTTCCAATATTGAGTGATGCGCGAAACTGCATCCGAGTGGATGCTGAATTCGCAATTACTCACCATGGGATTTATCGAGATATCTGGGAGCGCAAGCCAATCACAAAAGAGAGGAGACTTTTGGAAAGACGGCCAAAGTCAGATATTGACTATCCTGAAGCTGCCGAAGAAGCGTTGCGTATCAATGAGCAACTGGGGATTTCTCTGCCAAAACTGCGAGAACGATCACCATCACTTTAATTATGTAGCTCCACAAACAACACGTAACCGCCTCAGTCTCAGAGAGGCAAGTATTGAAAAGTCAAATCGATCCCGTCGTAACTCAGTTGTTGTAGTTATTATAGTAATCGATACAAATTCAAGTTGTTCATTACAGTATTAGGATATCGTGTTCTCATTAACCCAACCCTCTTTCTTTCCATCTCTTCTCGCACTGCAGATGCGCACCCGAATACCGCGGAATCTCCCCCACTTGACAGTTCCGCCAGTAAATACGTAGACTCTGGCAATGTGCTTGGGTACTGGCATGCATACCGGACAGATAGGCTGGCACGGCCATGTGAGTATGATATCGGGAACGTGGACAAGCCGATTCAACGATGTGACAAATTCGATCCACAGCGGCTGTCAACGTAATGTCAGAAGAATTTGAAGACCTCGAGATGTCACTTTCGACTTCTGATTTCGGCCAAGTAAGGATAGCAATCGCTGCTGCACAACGATAGGCATCCACACACTTTCCTTGTTCTGTATTGTCCATGCCTAACTTGAGAAGTTGAGCCATGGCTTGGATGAGTCTCTCGGGTGAATCGGCAGGCCCATTGCCCTTCGAGAGCGACACAAATAGCCAAAAGGTCTCAGGGGAACACCCAACCCTATTGAAAAACTCATTTCCGAGGACACTGCGATGCCAGTCATCAAAAATGAGACTCTCCTGTGTTTTGATACCATTACTGTTTGTAGACTGCCTGGTGATGGTGCCTGTGATATCCCACCAGCCGAAATAGGCGACTATCTCGTCAAGGCCAGTGAAGCGACGTGATAGTACGTTGAGTTCATCGCTACTTCGGCAGTGATAATCGAGCAGAGAACGAGCGCCGCGCAAATGGCAATCCCATTCGCCAAAAGCTCGATCTGAGATAACTTCAAAAAAGGCGAAGACGGCGATGCCAAGGAAAGCAGCTGGGTCGGCCGTATTTAATGCCTGGCTCAGACTACTAAGGGCGGCGAGACGATGCGACATAGACGTATCCTCGTCACTTGCATCGTGCGAAGAGTCCGGTTCCTCGGCAGATGAAGTTGAAGATGGCGAGGCGGAGCCAGAAGCGGGTCTGCCATGTCTATTGATTCGAGCTTGGAGAAAATTGTCAACTTGGGCGATGAGTTCCAGGCCTTGGTCAGAGCGAGGATCTTGGGGATTGTGTGCTTCTGCCCATGACGAAAGTCTCGCGGTCTTGAGACTACGACCTAGGGCCAATAGGCGGTCCACGATATCATGTTGCTCAGTAGTCAGGGATTGTTCGATGTAGGTGATTCTATCCACCACTTTGTTCGGGTTGGCTTTACTAATCTTGTCTGGGGATGAACCGGTTGTCTTTGAGGTATTACAGTGCTTCACTGTGTTTCGATCTATGTTTGAAACAAGTGATGACGGTTTCGAATTGGCTGACGACTGTGCTGATGTTGCAGGGTCTGCTGCCCACACGACCCTCTGTGGATAACCTCCACAGGCCAAGCCAGACTCCACACATGGCAGACATCGTGGTCTGTTCAGGTCACATTTGACTCCTCTAAGTTTGCAGTCCCGACAGTCCCGATCTCGACGGATTCCGCGTGGTTTACCCCGTGGTTTGGTAGACTTTGGCCTCGGCATTGTTCATAAGTGTTATGGTGGAAACGATGTGATGGATAGGTTCCCTTCCAAATCCAGTGCTTTATGGGGCGGGGATGGGTTAAGTACAGTTAGGGTCGCTTATCACTTATCAGACGCCACTGGCCACTAGCGGCTCGAGGAGATAAGGTAGACTAAGGATTAGATTGCCTTCCATATTCGGCATAGTACGCAAACGATAAGATGGGTGGTATCGCAGCTTTCTGATGAGGGGTGGCACATGTTCATCCTGGCCTCGTTCCTCCCCATCACAGGACAAATCTTATCTCCGAGATAAATGACCGTCACTAGATAATCTGGCATTCTAGATGAATATGCGAGTATAGACCTGTTGCTGATTGACAAAGGTTGGATCACTTGATTGAGAATGGCTTGTTAGCTCCATGGCTGATTTGTGTGGAGAAACAACCCAGCTACCCGGGACTTAAGAGATAACGAAGGAGTCTCTAAAAAACACAAGATATATATAAATTATAAGGTACACAGTTCTCGTAGACTTTTAATGGTAGTCTTACTTAGTTAGTTAATTTGTTTTCTTTGAAATCATGTCTATCTTGTAGTGGCAAAACAAGTGTTGAAGTAGGTAATGTCGAAAACCCGCGGATTTTGCCAATCTTGCCGCGGGCCAAGCAATTGATGTCATGCGGTAATTGATTCCTGACACGTGATTCATTGGCACGTGCTTTTAGCTTCAATTCCCACCAATGAGGTATACCACCCCAGCAGCTTTTAGACCAATTAGAATTGGGAATCAAGCAGGGATTCTTATACGCGTATGAGTTGGAGGGATCTAACAGACTGGAGACATTTGAAGTAATGCAATTTCAGCAGTCCAGAAGTAGTTGATGATTTGCAAATGGGTGGGCAGTGAGTTATAATGCCCCGAGGGTTAAAAAAATAAACAAAACAGAAAAGAGCGTGCTCTTTGATGTAAAAGCCTGCTTCTTTGACTTTTAGAGGTCGTAGAGCAAACAGTTGGTATAGATTATAGGTTCCTGCCTCACCAAGATCCAGCATCTCGGTGCAGAGATTCAATGCATGATCAATTACGGCAGCCGAGCCTCACTCGATTACCCCTGAGTTTATAAAAGCGGGGACGGAGCGTGGTCTGTCCCCAGCATTCTAAGGCGTAGGGCGTAGGGCGTGGGCTATTCTAAGTCCGGTTGCGGTGACTGGTGTCCATCAGATACTGAGAACATTCAGTTTGCAAATACCAGCCATGAAAACCCCTGTGGAGTGGTCAGAGAAACGGTCCAATATTATTGCCAAGCACCTTGACCTGAAACTCTGCTGATAAGCGCCAAACTGCACTACTACTGCTATCCTGTATATGTGCAATCATCCGAGAGCCTAATCATAGCACAACGAGGACTAGTTGATTGTAAGAACCTGATACTAAGAACAGACCACCTATTGGGGTTACGAAAGCTACCTTTCTATTTCAGAAAGCAAGCAAGATGTGCATGGGCAGACACTTGGAGAAAACAGTAAACAATGCCAATCTGACAATGGAGGTCACATCACTGGCTTGGAGCTATTCTTGGATCCGTTGAGACTCACCGGTCCCTTGCCATCGGGGAACCTTCTGATTTAAGGTTGTTTAACCCTCCAATTACTTAATTCTCCGTCGCCTTTGGCACAGAATGTATAGTGGGGTAGATTTGGTTCTAATAACACATGTCGAAATCTTTCCTACAGTACTATTGGCCCAAATGATCCGTCGGTTGAACAGACGGTGGTGCCCATGGTCTTAACCCCAAGTAAACATTCGCCGGTCGAAACATCAGCTGCGGCGGTGGAAGACTAGGGTCCTTAATGTCACGGAGGATCTAGTTCCGAGAGAAAATGCCCAATAAGAATAAACGAGTATTCGCTTGTCGTTTAGTTGACATACTTATAGAGCAAAAGACTGCAAATTTGTCCAAGAAATTTTGCTTCTATGCTTTTCCCCCCTTGTAGTTACTTGAGGAGCTTATTGATCCAGCATGCATCTCTCTGCGGTTCTCATCCTCCTCGGAGGCGTCTCGTCTTCTTTAGGTCAGGTCGTCGGAAGCCCTTCCGGGTTTGCCAAGGGTGTCACTGGTGGCGGGAATGCTACTCCCGCGAAACCTAAGGAGATTGCCGAGTAGGTGATGCTTTTTAAGCACTAGGCAAAACCAGTTTCAGCTAACGCAAATAGACTCAAGTCATGGCTCGCCGACGATACTCCCCGCGTCATCATGATCGACAAGACGTTCAATTTCCTGGGATCCGAAGGCACAGTCACCGAGACAGGCTGCCGTCTTACAAGCGGATGCACTGCCGCGAATGGAGGCCAAGACACCATCAAAACCGGCGGCTGCGATGCCAACGAGAAACCGATCCAGGTCAAGTATGACAAGGCCAGTTACTTGGGTATGAACGTTGGTAGCAACAAGAGTCTGGTTGGTGTTGGGAACAAGGGTATTCTGCTAGGAAAGGGACTTCGCTTCAATGCTGGTGCGAAGAACATCATCATCCAGAACATCCATATCGACGTAAGTTATAGCTTTTGCAGAAAATTGGTAGAACTTTGCTGACTTTCTCAGAACCTCAACCCTCAATATGTCTGGGGTGGTGATGCCATTAGTCTGTCCGGCAATGATGGCGTCTGGATTGACCACTGCAAGGTAAGCCCCAGCAATAGTCCAACTTCGATGTGCCAAATTGACACACAACAGCTCAGCCGCATTGGACGACAGATGTTTGTGTCCCAGTAAGTAATTAGCACTCCCTCATCTTCACTACTAACGCATCCAGCTATGAGGCTTCTCGCGTCACTATTTCCAACACCGAATTCGATGGTCGAACCGATTATTCACACTCGTGCAACAACGACCACTACTGGACCATCATCATCGGCGGCAAAGGCGATAAGATCACCCTCGACCGAAACTACCTGCACGACCTCTCCGGTCGCGCCCCCAAGATTGGCTCCTCTGAGGGCATCCAGACCGTTCAAGCCGTCAACAACTACTTCAACTCCAACACAGGTCACAACTTCGATATCTCATCCAGCGGCCGTGTTCTTATGGAAGGTAACCGATTCCAGAATTCCAAAACTCCCATCACCGACGCAAGCAAGGAGGGCAAGATCTTTAATGTTCCTGATGATGCCTCGCGTACGACTTGCGCTTCATCTCTGGGGCGCAACTGTGAGCTGAATGCACTTACTTCCTCTGGAGCTTGGCCCAGCCGTAAGGATGCCAGTGTTCTCACTGAGTTAAGCAAGTATAAGTCTAACCTCGTCACGCCTATTCGGTATGGTGATGTCAAGGGTACTGTTACTAGCAACTCTGGTATCGGAAGAATCAACTAGGCTCCTTTTCAGGCAAAGACGGAGACTTGAAGTCATTGAATGATGCGACTATCTATTTCTTGGTTACTTATAGGCCCCGAAAGGCATTATATACATATGTGCTACCTCTTAGCATGAAGCTGCAAATCTGCGGCTATTTAGTAAACAATCGTGCCCAAAATGTGTACAAAGAAAACAACGATCGCAGGTTAGTCAAGCTGACAGCCAAAGCGCAGGATATCGTCTCAAGAGAGGCTGTGAGGTTGGTTGCCGCGTTGTCAATGCAGACAGCTTTATAGGTCACCTTTCCATGAAAATATATTTGCAGGGTGTCGAAAGTGGATATACCAATTTATCTACTGAGAATTCTGACAGTCTCACCACACGACATGTCCTATATAAGGCGACGTAACTCATCTGGAGTTCGATTTGTCCCCTCAATCGTAATCGTGCCTGTCTTGGTGATCAAAAACTCATCAATAGCCACATCCTTGCCACTTTCCTTTCCATGTCCGCTGTCCTTGATGCCACCAAAAGGTGCCTCGGCTGATGAGCTGTTACCCGAGTTCTATAGATCGAGTTAGTATGTTAACCTAATGTGATGGAAAAAACATATCTTACCAGCCCAATCATCCCAGCTTCGAGTCTCTCAAACATCCTCCACATCCTATCCACGTTTTTGGTAAAAACGTAGCTGGCTAGCCCCAAAGGTGTGTCGTTGGCCCTCTGGACAACCTCATCTTCGCTCTCGAAGCGGTACACTCCTAGTAAGGGGGCGAATATTTCCTCATGAGTCATAAGCATCTCGTCCTTCATATCGACCAAGATTGTAGGCTTCATGAAATAGCCCTCTCTCTGTTCCCGCTTGCCCGTGCCAAGTACAGTCTTTGCCCCCTTGTTAATGGCATCTTTGTACAATTCTTCAGCTTTATCTAGGCCTCGTGCAGTTGTTAGCGCACCAAGAGTAGTGCCATCCACCATGCCATGACCAAGCCTCAGGTCCCGAGTCTCGAACACAAGCTTGTCGACAAAGCTGTCGTAAATACTGCTTTGGACAAAGACCCTATTGGAGGTGATGCAGGCTTGGCCAGCATGTCGCCACTTGAGAGCCATGAGTTGACTCATGGCATGTTTAATATCGGCATCTTCGAACACGATGAATGGACAGTTGCCACCTAGTTCAAAGGTGGTTCTCTTAAGGCTTGGGGCGCACAGACTTGCGATGATTTTCCCAACCCTCGTGCTGCCGGTAAAGCTAAGCTTCTTGACAAGAGGGTTTAAGCAAAGGGCCTCGGCAACTGATGGGGTATTTTCAAGCGATGTGGTCAGGACGTTGAGTGCACCTCGAGGAACGCCGGCACTCAGAGCGAGGTGAGCAATTGCGACGGTGGTCAGAGGCGTCTCAGGTGATGGTTTCACCACCATGGTACACCCTGCAGCTAGGGCGGCGGCTGCTTTGCGCAGTGATAGAGCGATGGGGAAATTCCACGGGACAAGAGCCGCTGCGACTCCGATAGGTTGTTTAATGGTTACGGCACGACGGCCAGGTTGGGCGCAGGTGAGTGAAGTACCATGGGAGCCTCGATCTGCTTCGCCCGAGAACCACCAGACAAATGTGAGGGCATAATCAATCTCACCACAAGCTTCCGCCCAAGGCTTACCCGTCTCATGCACAAGTATAGTTGCTAGATCCTCTCGCGCTTCACTTATAAGCCTGTGCCATTGCATGAGCATTATGGACCGAGATCGTGGAGTTTCCTGTGAGAAATATTTGAAAGCTCTGTGTGCGGATCCTACCGCAGACTCGACGTCAGATGCGGTACAGTCTGGGCACGATGCCCAAACTTTGCCGGATCCTGGATCGATAACATCGAACGTTTTTCCGTCTTTGGCGGGCACAAACTCTCCATCGATAAAAGAGCTGTAATTCAAAAGGTGGTCATTTTTCAGTTTGAAAGGAAGTGGGTGTGGATTTGCCATGCTATCGTATGTACTAGACGTGTTGGGCATGTTGTCAAGCTGTTGTCGGCTGATGACGGGGATTTGACCGTTCGTGTTGTTGTCGCCCTACAAATCGAGGATGAACACAGTCAAAAACGAAGAGAGTTTTTGGTTCAATGCTTTTTATGGGGGATTGAGGCTCAGGCGTTATTACCGTGCTTTCATCAGCTCGCTATATCGGCACCGTGGTCGGCGTCTCAATAAGCTGACGTTCCCCGACCACGTACCGGTTGCTCACGGGAATCATCAGAAGATCCATTATTACCCCGCGTTTGAAGGATCGACAAAAGGTGGGGCCAATGCTCTCAAGTCTCAGTTAGGAAGGGAATCTATTGAACCGCCCAAACTTCAGCATTCGGATCTAGAAACTAATCTACTTATTGAGAGGAGGCTACCTTCACATAGATGGATACGCACCTAGCGTGGGCATAACATTTCTGGGCCGCAGAATCACTTTTCCTTCGGACCTTGAGGAGTCTCAGGCAACTGTGCAAGCCTTGACTTGTTATGCGATTGAGGTGAAGAATATGTCAGGCTTGAATAAGTTACTTGGCATCTCATGATGAACTGGGTTGCTAAAGATTGTGTTTGAAATTCATATTTTCGATTGATTAGACAACTACTCGAAGAAAGCATCAAGATGTCTGCATAAATCTTTCTACAGATCTCCACGTCAACTGCATCCCTGCTGCTTGCTCACACGCATCGACCTCCATCCACCTACGAGTAAAGACTATTAGCACGGGACATTGAAATAGCACACAATAAACAGAAACATACCTCCAAGTCAACACCAGTAATAAATCCTGCCTCATCGCTAGCTAGGTAGCAGCAAGCGTTGGCGATATCGCTGGGGGTTGATGGCCTGCCCATAGGAATCGTAGAAACGAAGCCCTTTCTGTTCTCCTCGGTGTCGGGCTTGCCGATAAAGAGGTGTGTCCTATACGCGTTAATGAACAAGATCTTAAGCAGAATTAAGGCCAAAACCTACATGCCGGTGCTGCCAACAACCGGAGAGATCGAATTGAAGCGAATCTGCTTGGGCCCATATTCAACCGCCATCGTCTTGGTGGCATTAATGACAGCCGCCTTTGATGCGTTGTACCATGTCAACCCTGGACGTGGTCGACTCCCAGCCGTCGAAGCTACTTGGATAAAACAACCCGGCTTGTTCTCTTTGAGGAAATATGGCAACAACACAGTGGTCGAATGATATAAGCTCTTGACGTTGACATTCATAACAAGGTCAAAGTCAGCTGCTGTGACCGACTCAGTCGGTTTATTCGAGTATGCAGCGCCTGCATTGTTAACGACAATGTCGAGCTGCTTGAACTTGTCAAGCGAAAGTTCGAGAACACGACGCCAATCATCGGGATTCGTGACATCGGCACGCGAAAAGAGACAGTTCAATTCTTTAGCGACTGCTTGACCCTGCTCCTCGTTGAGGTCAGTGATGATGAGATTGGCACCCTCGGCAATGAACTTGGTGGCGATGCCTTTGCCGAAGCCAGATGCACCACCAGTAACAATTGCGGTCTTGCCTTGGAGACGTCTTGTCATTTCGAATGAGGTAGTATAGATTGTGATTGAGGGGAGTGACGACGATGAGCTCAAGAAGTGACCGGTTTTATGTTTGTTTGCTCTGTGTTCCTCTACCCCACGCTTGAGTGGCTGATCTTACCCGTTTCTATCAGTTAGCCTTACACCCCTCCGTAAGAAAAGTAAACACGACTCCGGATTTCCTGGTTGTAGTGAGCGGGGTACGCATCTTAGCGACATCTTGCTGCAAGCCTTCATCACATCACACAACGGATATGACGACCGGACACACTTTTGTGATCCGAGATCGGGGGGCCGATACCTTTATAGTGATTTCTGAGAACAGGAAAGTCTTGAGGTGCTTTCATCTTATCTCCAACTGACGACTTGTCCCCACTCCAATTTCACAATGGCAGAAGGCAAATCATTCCGCATTCTCGTCTTACCCGGCGACCATGTTGGGCCCGAAATTATGAAAGAAGCCCTTAAGGTCCTGGACGTGATCGAGGCAAGTCGTCCTGATCTTCGCTTCGAAAGAGACACAGACATCGTCGGCGGGTGCAGTATCGACAAACATGGTACTCCAGTCACAGAAGCTGTTCTCGAAAAGGCTGTGGCTAGTGATGCAGTACTCTTTGGAAGCATTGGCGGCCCAGAATGGGCAGGCGTAGAGACAACGCCAGAGTCAGGCCTACTGAAGCTACGCCAACGACTTGACGCTTTCGCCAACCTGCGACCATGTGAAATTCTCGTCCCGTCTCTTGTTGATGCATCGCCGATCAAGGCCGAGCTCGTGTCCGGAACCAAGTTCATCGTTGTCCGTGAGAACTGTGGTGGCGCTTACTTCGGCAAGAAGGAAGAGCACGAGGATGAAGCGTCTGATCTCTGGGTTTATTCGCGACCCGAGGTTGAGCGATTAGCCCGCGTCAGTGCGGCTGTTGCTCGAATCTTGCACGCAAGCAGTGACAAGGCCAATGATGGCAGTAAGCCCATCGTTTGGAGCGCAGATAAGGCCAATGTTCTCGCCAGCGGTCGGCTCTGGCGACGCGCGACTACCGACATCTTTCGACGAGAGTTGACATACATTGACTTACGACATCAACTCGCGGATAGTCTTGCAATGCTGATGGTCCTTGATCCTAAGCGTTTCAACGACAGTGTCATCCACACAGACAATACATTCGGAGACGTTCTCTCTGACATTTCTGGCGGTATCACCGGCACCCTCGGTGTTCTGCCCAGCGCAAGTCTGGCAGGTGTTCCAGGTGAGGGATCGTGCAAAGGAATATACGAGCCAGTGCACGGAAGTGCGCCAGATATCTCCGGCAAAGGCCTTGTGAACCCCGTAGCTGAGATATTGAGCTTGGCCATGATGCTCCGCTACTCATTCCTGCTCGAAGAGGAAGCAGACGCGATTGAACAGGCAGTGGCCAAAGTTCTAGACACGAAAGAGCGTGGAGGGCTGGAGATTCGGACGAAAGACCTTGGAGGAAGTGCAACATGTAGTCAAGTGGGGGACGCCGTGTGTGAGGCGCTTCGCAGCCTGTTGAAGAAATAGCTGCGTTAAAGTGTAACTTAGCCACAATCATGTTAGTCGAGTTTGCCTCTTATACGAATACTCGGTACTATATCTTGGTCAACCCAATAGTCTTAAAGCTAGCTTCCTAGGACGGCAGGCTGCAATCCATGGCGTCGTTGTGAATGATTCCGGCATCGGACAAGGGTTGGAAAGCAGCGGGGCATGATTCCTGACCGTGGCCGCCTCGATCGGCAAAGACTCCAGACTGACTGCGAGTATCCTCGCCGACAATCGCAAAACCAAGGAGAACCTCGACTCCAGGGTCTTTGACAATATCCTGGGTATGGAATTTGTAGAAAGCGTCCAGAATCTCCTCCCTTTTAGACATGTCCTAGACGATGCTTCCACCCAGATGGTACCTACTAGGAACTTTTTCACATCGAGACGGGTCACAGCTCCAAAATTGCTAGCGCCACCCTTCAATGCCAGAATAGCTCGGGATTTTCGTTCAAGTTAGCATTGACAATCTTCCCACCGCTAGTTACTACCTTAAAGTTCTTTACGCTTTCGAACGAGAAACCTTTTTTATGCAGGAATGGGGATGTTCCAACTGAATCAGACCGGGGCAAAGATGAACATTTCCGTGGTTTGATGATTTGTCCTCATCTCCTGTAATTTAGCCTCCACAACCAACAACACCGACATGACCTCCAGTAACGCCTCGATCATACTGTTCGAGATACTTGTAAACAGCATGCCAGCCATTGGCTGGGCGCATGATGACTATCTAAGTTTCTTTATTGTATACAATCGAATTCAGTCGGTCAAGAGAGACTAGTACTCCATCCTTGATGGAGGAGGCGCCCCTTGCAGTCTGGTGACCTCCACTTCGGATAGCGAATGGAGTCTTGAAATTCTCAAACACCTTGATGGCAGTAGCAAGCTCAACAGTACAGCAGGCCGTGGATGAAAGACACTCGTAGGCTACTGTGTTCTTTATTATAGTTAAAGCATACCTTCTGGAAAGGCAGCACCATCACCTAGACCTCTCCCTCTAATGCAACTACTTCTCAGAAATTAAAGTCACGGCATGCTCAGCCGCTCTTTTACCGGAGAAAACTCCATCAGCAATCGATAGTCCACTCACATATCCATTAGAGGGTATGCCCACAGCGGTTCTCCCCGCAGCATATAACCCCTTTATGCACGTGTCATCTTGTCGAAGAACAAGCCCGGATCTTCCATCCACGCGTAGTCCACCTAGGGTGAGGCCTAGCACAGTCTGAACGCCAGTGGTTTTGGGAGAAATATCCAAGCAGTAAAACGGAGGCTTTAGGACTGGACTACAATAGTCGGGTTCCTTATGCATCGGGTCCTCATCTCCATGAGAGATCGCATTATTATAAGCTTGTATCGTCTCGGAGAGGTTTGTAGCGTTGACGCCAACTTTCTTTGCAAGACTCTGAATCGATGAAGCCTTCGTATGTTCCCATGTCAACGAATGGAGCCTCTGGATGTACAGTTCAGATTGAGTTTGGATACCGAGCTGTTGTCTAGCTTTGGTCCATTGTACAGAGTCGAGAACGAGGAAGGCTTTACTTCCTTGCTGCCGTATCATGCGGTCGCTTAAAGTCGCCCCGTACACATCCTCGGCGCTGAATCGATACCCACTTTTGGAAACGACCACACCCTCAAGGAGCGCCGTGGGAGGGTATAGGAACCGCCAAGCAGACATGTTATCCATCTTACTGATGGATCCTCCTGCAGCCTGACCGAGCCGTATACCAGAGCCATCGTCGCCCCTTGTCCCCAGAGGAGCAACTTTGGAAAAGTCGGGAGCGTACTTCTGCCGCATCTCTGGATTGAAGGCAAAGCCACCAGCGGCTAGTATAACCGCCGGAGAATGCAAACTCGATGGACGAGCACTATTGCGCCAGATCTTTCCCGCCAAGTTCAAGAGAAGATCAGCAATATCGGGAAGCGTGAGCTGGAACTTCTTTCCCCACGAGGTCAAAACCTTGTGTAGTTGAAAAGCTTTGGACTTCTGGTCCAAGAATTTCAAATCGATGCCTACTGCTGCGCCCGTGGAGTCGATAAGAATCTTGTCTACTTTGCTGGCTGGTTGGAAGCGTACGCCTAGTTTGAGGGCACTTTGGAATAGTGGTCGCCACAGAGCACCTCCTGAAAACCCAGGGGATGCCGTTCTATGACCGCGAGGCGCAGGCTTAGCAATCTTGTTGAAAGGATGTGACTTCTCATTGCCGGAGAAGTATAGGTAATGTTTGTCGGTTGGGTAGCTTGTCTTGTAAGGGCAAAGGGAAGCATCAAATGTTGCTCCATGTGACTCCAGCCATTTCAGCCGCGACACGCTGTTGTCGCAGAAGTCCCTAAGGGTTTGCTCGTCGACGGCATCTTTGACCTCTTCCTTGAGATAACGGAACATGTTGTCCGGGGTATCATCCCCATATCCAGCAGCTTTCTGCTGGTCTGTTCCGCCTCCAGCGTAGACGACACCACCTGACTGTGCGGAGGCGCCACCTCCATGGGCGTCATCTAGCAAGACAACAGAAGCACCTTGCTCCGCTGCAGCAATGCTTGCTGATACTCCAGCTATCCCAGCCCCAACAACGATGACATCTGCATCATGACGCGCAATTTCTCTAGAGTAAGGGCGTCGCCAGAGGGACAAGAGCTGATGGGATTGAGGTTGACACGTCAGTGCCAGCCGGACATTAGAACTCGAGGATAGAGTCAGCAGGCGCGACATAGTGAGGATAGAGTATTTGCTTGAATAGAAGGATCGGGATAAGCGATAACATCGAAGAATAATTCCCAGAGAGAAGAGGTCAATAGAGACAAGAGAAAAATAGAAAGAAAGTGTTTATCTTTCGCTAGTGGCGGAGCTATTACGTACGTCACTCATGAAGCCCATCGCACGTCTTAGCCAGGGAAATCGTGGTCTCGGTGTCTCGGGCATTTACCTGAGCCCGTTTCCCAGCTAGAGCTCATGCTTCAGCCTCAAGGTTGAAATTAGACTCGGGCGTGGTATCCAATATCCATATAGCTCCTTGATGGATCCTGCGGGATGAGTGGGCCGGCTCCCGACTCCCCCGAAAATCCGGACACGGACACCCGAAAGTCGGCAAGCATGATCGCGAAGGGATTTGGCTTGGCTGTGTACCTTTTATTACGCAGAAGGAGACCGGTGGATCATGCTCTTGTTCTCTAACATTTTTAGTGACTGTCAGTCATGATTTATAACATCTTCTGTCCTATGTTCTAACATTATTCTAACAACTGACGACCAACGCGACCTCATACCCTTTCCCCTTACACACTCAGGCTCTCTCCTCAGCTACTTCCCGATATGCAGCGTAGTAGAGGCCTCTCGGCCGTTATGCGGTATGCTAGTGGAGTTTCCAGAATCACCCGATCACGGTTCCCAACCGGGCGATTCAAGTCAACTGTCGCCACGAAATTCGACCAAGTAACCGATGTATTGATCATTGGATCTGGCGCCGGTGCACTTACGGCTAGTTTACGAGCAACAAGCCTCGGCCTTCGCAGCATCGTCATCGAGAAACAAGACACAATTGGAGGCGCCTCAGCTATATCTGGCGGGGGGTTATGGATCCCTTGCAACAATGTATCAAAAGCTGCTGGTATCTCAGACTCTGAGAATATGGCATTGGCATATTTCGAGAAAGCTGTTGGGGATGTTGGACCTGCTTCATCCATTGAAAAGCGGAAGGCCTACATCACACATGGACCCAAGATGATCGAGTTTCTACAAGATCATGGGTTCCAGTTTCACTTCGCCAAAGGCTATCCTGACTACTATCCAGCCATGGAAGGAGCTATGGGCCGCGGTGGTGGTCGAACAATAGAAACAAAACCTTTCAACACCAAGAAGCTCAAAGAGTGGCAATCTAAGTTGCCCCCTGTTCGAGTTCCCGTGGCCATTCACACAAACGACGCACCTGTATTTACACGTGTGGGCTCTTCGCTTAGTTCTTTCCTATATGTCGCCTGGAAAACACTACCTCTAGTCATCAGAGCTCTGGTCGGCCAGAAACTCACGAGTATGGGACGGGGTCTAGTAGCACAGCTGCTATATCTCAACTTGAAGCATAAGGGAGGGTACATTCTCACAGCTACGAAGTTTTCCAAGCTCATCCAAGGCCCGGACGGCAATGTGATTGGCGCAGAAGTCAAGTCCGCAGATGTCTCTCGAACTATCCGGGCAACCCGGGGCGTGATACTAGCTGCGGGAGGATTTGCCCACAACCATGAGATGCGAGAACGCTTTCTTCCCAAGCCAGCCACCACCGAGTGGACGAGCTCACCGATAGGAGATACCGGTGATGCTATTCAGGAAGGCATTCGCATCGGGGCAGACACGGCACTCCTTGATGATGCTTGGTGGGGCCCAACAATAGTCGATCCCGTCAGTGGACGAAATGCCTTTGCATTGATGGAGCGAGCACAGCCCTATTGTATAATTGTGGACTCGACAGGAAGCCGCTTCATGAACGAAGCCCAGAGCTACACTGATGCAGGCCACGACCAATACGCTCGAAACGAAAAGGTCAAGGCCATCCCTGCTTGGTTGATCATGGATTCCAGGCATCGCAGCAAGTATATGCTTGCAGGTCTCTTTCCACGAGTCAAGCCCTCGAAGGAGGCTTTTTCTGAAGGAAGAATCTTCCAATCAGCATCACTTGAAGGCTTAGCGAGCCAGATCGGCGTGGATGTACAAGGCCTCAGCAAGACTGTAAAGCGCTTCAACGCAATGTGTCGCAAGGGTGTTGACGAGGATTTTGGCAAGGGCACTTATGCTTACGATCAATTTTTTGGTGATCCTTCTTGCCGACCCAATCCAAATTTGGGTTCTTTGGAAAAACCACCATACTATGCAGTCAAGATCTGGCCGGGTGATCTGGGCACGAAGGGAGGACTTTTGACGGACGAGTTCCAGCGAGTTTTGGATAAGCAAATGCAGCCTATTCCTGGCTTGTTTGCGATTGGTAACACAGCTGCTAGCATCATGGGGCGGACCTACTTGGGTGCTGGGTCAACTCTGGGGCCTGCCATGACACACGGTTTTATCGCCGCTAACTACATCAGCGGCTTGAAGTCTTGAGTCAACTCGTTGTTTTTGGAATACACTCAGAGAAGGACTCGTGGCGCTTGAATATCGCTTCCTAAAGTTTAATCTAGTGGCACAAACCATTATGCTTGGTGTTCTAGAATGAATTCCAAGTCTTTGAATTCCATGAGCTGTTTATACATTTTATAGAGCCGCAAGTGAGAGGAAACATTACCGAGTTTATGGTAACCTTTTCAGAAAAGCCGAGATGAAACCTCCTTTGGCTGTCTGTTAAGATATTCTGGACTTTGACCCAAGTGTAAAGATAGATGCTTACTCCACGACAATAAATAGCTGATCCTTACAGAAATCTCACTCACAAAACCTCGACTGCTCGACCACGATATCTCGATAGACAATTACTTACAAATGGTGTCCTTTGATCTTTGATGTAGCTGAGGCATTCGTCATTACGCAATAGAGATCTACTGAAAGGCTGAGTTACGATGACCATCGCAAGATAAAAAGATTGTCCTATTACTAAAAGTATCTGTGAACATAATAGCTTACACAACACACGAGTCTTTCCCAACTACCAAACCTACGAAACCCTCTCCACGATGTAAGAGGACCAATCCTCAAGTGCTTTGACAGTCTCCTGCCTCCAGGCTTGAAGACCACCGACCCAGAAGAGTGGTTCCTTTACCTTTCCAGGAATGTTTGACCCGTTCCACCACGACGGTACCTCACTCATCAGAGATCCGCGATAGAAAGCTAGATTTCTGTCACGGTAAGTAGCCGCCACTTCGCTAGTAACCTCGACAGTATCGATGTCATTTTCCTCGAGCTTCTTGAAGAAGTCAACCAGCCATTCAACTTGCAGCTCGAGGAATGGCGGCCCATTTGCCAATCCGGATGGAGCTTGCGGCCCGTAGAGCATAAATGCGTTTGGAAGCCCTGGTGCCAACATGCCAAGGTATGTTTGAATGCCATCCCGCCACTTTTGCTGTAGACTCATGCCTGCTTTGTCCTTCACGTTCATTTCGTAAAGACTTCCAGTCACCGAATCGTATCCTGTTGCCACGATAATCACATCCAATTCATGGAGATGGTCGTGATTCTTGTCGGCAGTGACGATTCCCTGGGGCGTGATCCGCTGTATGGGAGACTTCTTGAGATCAACCAGCTCGACATTTGGTCGGTCGATCATCTCGTAGTAGTCCATCTCCAAGTTTGGCCTCTTAGCACCGATCCATTGGAATTGTTCCAGAGGTGCCATGATGTCGCGTTTGCGAGGATCCTGTATTCGAGCCCTAGTTTTCTCTGCCCAGAACTGATAAACCTCTGCATTTGCCTTTTTATCATAAATGTGCTCGGGGTAGTTGCTAGTCACAATGGCATATGTTCCCCTGGACCAGAGCTCTTCGTATCGCTTTCTTCGTGCCTCAGGTGTAGTATCATAGAAATATTCATTGCAGAGGCTGTAAGAGTAGCCTGAGTCGTGGCGATACTTGGCATAGTGAAAGAAAGCTTCGTACGAATTCTTCAGCTCTTCTGACTCGTCATGCTGCAACACTCTCTGGACCATGGGGAGAGCTGTAGGGGGGTTCCTGACAAACACAGTGACTTGACAATCCTCTTTGGCGACTTCCTGCAAGATCTGGAGACCGGATGCTCCCTGTCCTATCAAGCCTACTCTCTTCCCCTTCAGGTCGAGGTCCTTGGGCCATGCTGCAGGATGAATGATTTCACCAGAGAATGACTGCTTGCCAGGAAAGTCGGGGATGTAGGGTTTGTTGGTGGTACCTGTCGCAAAAACCACATACCGAGATTTGGCTACAAGGCCATTCTCGGTCCGGACGACCCAGCCTTTCGTGTCGGAGTCGAACTTTGCGTCTATAACTCTAGAGCTGAATATCGCATCCTTCCGGAGGTTTAGCGCGTCGGCGATATGAGCAAAATACTCTTGCAGCTCAACGTATCCTGGAAAACGCTCCTTGAACGTAAATGAACGCCAGGCTTGGGGCAGACTCAATTGGTAGAGAGGCATCTCTGAGTCTACACGTGCTCCCGGGTATTTGTTGAAATGCCAAACACCGCCAAAGTCACTACCGGCTTCAATGAGCTTGACGGAGTAGCCTAGGTTCCGCAATTGATGAAGGGCATAACAGCCTCCAAAGCCACCGCCAACGATAATAATGTCGGCGACAACTTCTGATCCTGTGCGCCCGTTCTGAGCAGACATGTTGATGAGCTTTCCTAGAGTTTTTGGAATTTGTACAATATTTGTTCAAGTAATGTAATGCTTGAGAATTACTGCTACTTGGCTATGTCTCCATGGTCCATCTTGTCATACACGTTGCCTTAAATATCCATCAAAGAGCAGCTCTCCCTCACCTCAGGTTCTTCAACAACAAACCAACTGGTCTCATGCACACCATCGGCATTTCGATCACTATGTTTTCATCATTTGCCGTGTTTCCCTACGCAATCCGCGCAATCCGCGGAATCCGAAATTCCGTATTCTGGACTCTGGATCTACTCCGGGGCCGATTCCACTAGCCCTTTTGAACCCCACTTCATGCATCCCATGATTCCCATCAAACACATGCACGCTCAGTCTACTAGCGAAACCCGGGACAAATCACAAGGCTTACAACAGTTTATAATTGCGCGGAATCCGTGATTGGTAATGTAGTCCGTAATTTCCTCAATCCAAAACAGTTGCTTGCCGACCAGTACCATGTATCGTAGAAGCTAGAATATGGGCCGACATCAACTATCGTACCCCAGCAAACCTGGGGTATGGAAGGGCTATGACTTGCCGTGAAGTCACGAGTATAAGACTGGGGAGCTTAGGACTACATGGTCATGATCCAGGACTACAAACTTCCTTATCTCCCACTTTCCTTAGCTGATCATTGCTTTATGAACATGGCTCTTCAAGTCAACGCAGAATTTGCTACCGCTCTAGCACCGTTGCTGGAAAGTCAAAAAGATGTCCCGAGGCTGGCAGTCCACGACATCGAGGGCCGTCGCGCTCGGTACAAGGCCATTGGAGGGCCCGCGCCAGTCATCCCTGAAGGGGTGATGTTTGAAATTCTTCAGCTCCCAAGAGAAGACGGCACGCTGCTGCCCGTTTACCACTTCAAGAGAAACGATCAGGATTCATCAAAAGGCTTTTCCGCCGCAGTAATGCATGCCCACGGAGGCGGGCTGATCTCCTTGAGTCCCGAGATCAGCATCGAGCGGTTATCGAATCTGGTGGCCGAGACAGGCGTTCAGGCGTTTTCTGTCGACTACAGGCTGGCACCAGAACATCCTTACCCTGCTGCTTTGGAGGATTGCTGGGCTTGTCTCACTTGGTTGCATCGCAACTCCAAGGCTCATCTAATCGACCCCAAGAGGATTGCTGTTATGGGAGAGAGTGCTGGGGGCGGACTAGTGGCAGCTCTTTCAATTCGTGCTCAACAGAGCAGCCTATCACCCCCCATTGCTCGACAAATTCTATCGTCCCCGATGCTAGACGACAGGACCATTGCTGATGTCCCAGGTGACTTTAAGCTGTGGGATGCCGACGACAACCTAACGGCATGGACTGCCTATTTGGGAAAGGCCCCTGGAAGCAACGATGTTTCAGTCCTGGCAGCACCTGGCCGGCTCGAAGACGCTTCTGGGCTACCGCCTTTGTATCTTGACACAAGTCAATTCGACCTGTTTGTCCAAGAGAACCTCAGCTATGTGCAAAAGTTCATCAAAGCCGGGATTGAGACGGAAAGCCACGTCTATCCGGGACTTCCACATGGGTTTGATGGGCTTTTGCCAACCCATACTGTGAGTCGGCAATTGGAAGAAAATAGAAAACGCATCCTTCGACTTTTGTAGAGCCTTGGAATATAGGATCTGACAGTCAAGAAGCACGTCAATGAGTATTTAGTTCCAAGAACTTCATCTTCTCAATTCTAATAGTGCGCGTGATAGAGTTTATTAGGGAAAGAATAGTAGCTCCAGGATAGCGTGCATTAGCGCTGCTTGCAATGCTATACCGTTCAACGTACTGAACGAGTTTCATGTCTGAAAACCTTGATAAATGCATCGTTTGAAATAGATATACTCCTGACTATTGGAGATGCTGTCAAAACCTGGGGTTCCGTGATTTTATAACCTGGCCTAATCCGGAATCACGGCTTTTTCGGCCACCGGAAGCCGCTATTCTAGCGCCACTTTATTCCTTATCGCTTATCGGCCCAACAAGGGCTTTCCCGATTCGTATATAAACTTGGCTTAGTGCACAACTTGCTGGACAAGACATCACCAGTCCGCCACCTCCACTCGTGCCGCCATATAATGTCGGATTCCCAGGCAGAATCAAGTTACAGTCGAGAGGATCTCGGTCAAGCGGCCAACAGACCGTCTCTCAGAAAAGCGGTGGGTTAGGTTCAGGGCCTAGTCCTCCCAAAGCCATTGCTGATACCATCTATGCAGTGTGAACCATGTCGATTCCGCAAGGTAAGCATGTCTCCCAAGCCTCCTCCCCGATATGCTAGTATAACATTGGACCTGGTGCATCTTTCTGACATTCCTCAAGATCCGTTGCGATAGAAGCTGTCCATGCTCTCAATGCCTTCAGTTGAACATCAGCTGCACCAAAGCTGAAAGGCAACCTAGGATGAAACATCCAAGCGTTGCAACAGTCTCAGGCAGATAGTAGGTATTCCCTTGGCTCTATAAATTTGATACTAGTATCAGATATCGCAGAAAAGAAGAATCAAGTGGATTTTTGCTGATCGTCTATTTAAAAAATGCAGCGAAGAGAAGATAGATCTTATAGACCGCCGATTGGACGACATCACTCAACTACTAAATGATATTAGGTCAAACATCCCTTTTTCTAATGGCCAAGCCGTTGCTTCTCAAGCTGCCAGCGCACCGGATTCAGCGGCCCAAACGCAGTCGTCGACAAGGCGTGATAACCCTGCATATCCCAGTGTGGATAGCCCTGCCGCTGAGAGGGATCCTTCACTGGCCGCCCATTGTGCCTTTGTAAAGGAATTTATTCATAACAAAGTCAGTGAAGGGTCTTTGGACACCTCTTCCCGCGATGTAAGGAAGGCCTTGAATTCACTGTGTCACGTCATCAATGCTCTAGGCCAGCGTGGCTCTGAGACTGAAACCTCGTACCCTCATGCAAGACCAGTCACTCGACCGCTCCTGACAGGATCTGATTTACCACCTATAGAGGTAGTAGTAGATCTTATTCGCACTTCGAAGAGTAAGTCCCTAGCCCTGTCGCATTTCGTGGGTCACTGTTACTGAAAAGTGAGATTGCAGGTCAGATTGCATCAAACCCTCTAAATACAGCCACATGGATTTGCGATTTCGTTCCGATTGAATCGTTCTCACACATGTGTCTTCGGTTATATTTCCCTGAGAATGTAATCGAGAGTGATTATATCATTGTGAACTTCGGTCTACACCAGCTGTTTGTCCTACAGTCACAAATGCATTCTGATGACGAGAGTCAAAGTCGTAACTACGCGCGCAAATGCTGCGCCAACCTTGAGTCGGCTCTTGCTCGTCTACCACTTCACCCACCAATGACTGCAAAAACGACAGTTGCTCTGCTTCTAGGCGTGAGTCACTTGCCTTCGTACTCTGCATATTAGTCTCAGCTGATGTTTGAAACAGGCCATTCATGCGATCGAATTTGGAAAGCCGTTACTGGCATGGAGTTTGGCCTCTAAAGCATCCACAATGTGCCAGACCCTAGGATACCATCGACTTCGCCCTTCCGAGAATACTATCACCACAGATGAAACTAGAGCTCGACAATTATTATTCTGGGTGATTTATTTTATCGAAAAAAGCCTCTCGCTTAGACTTGGACGGGCCTCGACTATCCAAGACTGGGATATCACTACACCAGTGTTATCACTGCATCATAATCCCTCCCCTCTAGAGACAACCGTATCGCTGTGGATCCATACCGCTCGCTGCCAGGGAAACATATATAAGGGTTTATACAGTCCCGATGCTATGGCTCAGCCTCTTCATATTCGCCAATTTCGGATCGATGCTCTGTCGAGCGAACTTCATCAACTTGGACTCAAGTCTCAAGAGATACGTGTATGTATCGCTGTACCTAGATTGATAGGTTCTGATAAGCTGAAATCATCTTCAAGGTTCATCATTTGCAGGCAGCCAGAAAGAAGTTTGACGACAGCATGATCGAGTACATTACTCGCGCTGATGAAGTCCTGCGGTCTTCGCTTCTAACCCTTGTGCATCGGGCTAGCCCACCATGTAAGGAGTCTCAGTCCGAACTTACCCAAGCATGTGTTGATGCTGCGAGAATCACCCTGCAACGGCACCAGGACTTTCTTGTAGCTTTCGAGGGTGTAAACCCCCTATATCTATCCACCTATGTTCACTGGTATGTAGCAGTTACGCCTTACTATTCCTGATGATCAACGTGATCATGAAACCTATTCTTACACTGGCATTCAGGACGCTCAATTTTGCCCCGTTCACACCGTTCATTGTGCTGGTCTGTCATTCGATAGAGACTCGAAATAAAAAGGATCTCAAACAACTCCAAGACTTTATCGACAGAATGGAATCAAATCCCGCCCTTCTAGAGGCGGCAGAAAGGATGCACCATCTATTCAAAGTCCTCTACGAGGTTGCCTTACGCTATCTCGAATACTACTCATCAGCGGTAGACTCAGGACAACTGCAGGATAATTCGGCCATCCGATATCTGACGAGTCTTGGTCATCCTTTTCCGGGCCAGATTGGCACAAGGCAAGAAAACCTCTGGTTGCCACGAGGCACAGGATTCGTAGAACAGTCTCAGGAACCTGTGACTACTCAAGGACCAGAAGGCTTGCACCCAGCATTCTTGACAGGTGGTGCTCATGACTTCGAGCAGTGGCTGACTGAGAATCAACACATTATAGACCAACTGGAGGAGTCTTCGTTTGTGTTTCCGACGGACAACAACTGAACGCGCGAAATGATTTAGATTGAGGCAGATTTACAATGTTGGAAAAATATTTTGAACGACCCTGAAGCTGCTTTATAGCAACTTGCAACGCGAGGCTTCAGCGTCAACCCTACCCTCACTAATACCACTGAGATTGATCAACAAGAACAACAACTCGAAGAGTCCATGAATTACAAAGAGATCTTCAAAGGAACAAATCCATGTCGCACAATCATCGCAACTGTTTGCTACTCCGCTATCATAACCACAGGCAACACCCTTACTGACGGCGGAGCTTATTATATGATAGGTAAATTGAAGCCAGAGTCTCAGATACCACTTTACATTTATGAAACTAACTATGACTTTGATCCTGTAGTTTCAGATATTGATGCCAATACTGGCTTTTTCTGGTCTCTTGCCTGCACTCTTGCAGCGTTTCACATCGCACGAAAGAATGGCTTTGATGTAGCCTTCTTCATCTCATACGGCATCCTACTACCTATGGCACATAACATGTTCTATATCATAAAAAAAGAGATTTGTGACTAATGGATCCTGTAATTTACAAGCTCCCGACATCTGGACTAAACTCTCAGTTTGTTAATGCTCTGGTAAATGGATAGAGTGAAAAGTCGCTAGTATTTCGACACGAAATAGTGTGGGAACCGAGCTAATGTGGCAAATCCTCCCTGCTAACACCATATCGGCGCTTTCGGTCTAACAATATTCTTAATAACAGCAGAGCAATACGCCTTCGTTGAAACCGGAGCTTTTGAGATTGATTAACTCGCCTGAGCCACCCGTTGCGCCCCACGGTGTAGAGGGAACCTGAGGGGAGCCTGGGGTTACCTTCTTTGAATTTTAGTCAATCCAACAGTCTCGAAGTCAGTTTCCTCAGACGCTCCTATGGGAAAGTGATCTAAATATTCTCGTATGCGGTTATTTATGCCCTTCGAGGCGAATGTGGATAGGCTCCTCCACAATTTCAGTTAGGGATAGCACAAGAATGGAGACTTCCCCTCGAATTCCCCACCACAATGGCTCATAGTTAGACTTGGGGACAGCGACTAATCATAACGCTATGCCTGCGAGACGTCTACACATGTCTCCCAACTTATAAATCGCTTGTCTCACAGCTACTATGCGCATGTTGTTACCGAGGCTTCGAGCTCCCACGTCGACGTAGTTCGAGCCGGTAACCTGACAATTGAACATGGAGTACGTCATCATTCCGCAGCCGCGGAGTTTTAAGTGGACTTCACTTAACTGATGCGCTCATCAGTTCGGACAAGGCATGAGTGGTTGGCCTGAGAAAATAACCTCACCACCTGACAAGGTTGCAGCACTAGGATGTTCATCTCGGACGTTTCTACGCATCGGCTTAGATTACATCGCATAAACTTCGGAAAATACTCCATAGTAGCATTGCACAGGCATTCCAAACGCACTAACAAACCCCGCGAACTTAAATGGCACCGAATATCCCCCGATCCTGGGGTGATCGTCATGACATTTGTAGCGCAGAATACTACCGTCACCCGGGTATATAGATACGAATGCGGATAGAAACCATGTATAGCGTTAAAGCCGGTAGACTATAAGTATCCTCTCTACATCCACAAGAGTATATAGATACGAATGCGGATAGAAACCATGTATAGCGTTAAAGCCGGTAGACTATAAGTATCCTCTCTACATCCACAAGAGTGTCAAGTCACATCAAACGCACGTCCTCCTCCCTGGTACAGTGCTATGGGTCGCCTTCTCTCGTATGTCGCCTTGTTGGCCTTGTCTGGGCTAGTCAGGTCCGCTGAGGCAGCTCCTTCAGTAACAGTCAAGAATGGAACCTACTCCGGTGTCCACAATGCCCAGTATGACCAAGATTTCTTCTTGGGGATTCCATACGCTAGGGTAAACCCATCACCTCTTCCTTTGTGAGAGGGTTATCATGTAGCTGATCTCATCAACAGCCACCAGAACGCTTTAGTCAAGCTCAAGGTCTAAACTCGACTTGGGACGGCGTTCGCAAAGTAACGGACTACCCCCCTCACTGCTACGGATATGGCGGAGATAACATCGGTTATGAACAGTCCGAGGATTGTCTATACCTCAACGTCATCCGTCCAGCCGGCATCAAGGATACATCAAATCTTCCCGTTGCTGTCTGGATCCATGGCGGGGGTTTATTCATGGGGGGCTCTGCAGATAAGAGATACAACTTATCGTTTATCGTGGACAGAAGCGTTGAGCTTAACCAACCTGTTATCGGCGTCAGCCTGAACTATCGTGTTTCTGGCCTTGGCTTTTTGGGCGGTAAGGAGGCGACCGAGGGTGGAGCAACTAATCTAGGATTCCGTGACCAGCGTCTTGCGTTGCGGTGGATCAATGAGAATATTGCAGCATTTGGCGGATCTCCAAAAAGGGTCACCATCTTTGGAGAGAGTTCTGGCGGCGAGAGTGTCTCGGCGCAGCTACTTGCATATAATGGTAGGCTCTTGATAATTGCGCAACTCCCCAAAAGTATAGACTAATGTGGTCAGGACGTGACGATGGACTATTCCGAGCTGCTATCGCCCAGTCCGGCTTTGGTGGTGCCCTCTTTCGCCTTCCGGGAGGATTTAACGCCACCGACCTAATGCAGGATGTCTACGATTCCCTCGTCGGGAATGTCACCTCCTGTGCCAGCCTAGTTGGCTCTCCGGGATCTCTAGATTGTCTTCGTCATGCACCTTTCAGCGAGATCAACCGCGCACTCAACGTCAGCAAGGTCGGCCCATGGGCGCCAGTTTTGGACCACGACTTCATCGCCGACTACCCTGCAAACCAACACGCCAAGGGCAACTTTCCCAAAATCCCCATTTTAGTCGGTGTTAATACTGATGAAGGGACTGCATTCGGTCAGGGTAGAGGTCCTGGCGGTGGCGCAGTCGATACTGACCAAGACATGCGGGCATCAATTGCTTCAATTCTTCCTGATGACGTTGAACAACGTACAGGTAAATCTGCTACCCAGCTGACCAACGAGCTCATGGCGTTGTATCCCAACGACCAATCGAAAGGCATTCCATCTCTACGAACTTGGCCACAAGTCATCAAGCCCGGCAGTGAATGGGCAGAAAAGCTCGGGCTCCAATATCGCCGCGCGAATGCCTTGTGGGGAGATCTTGTTATCCAGTACCTGAGACATCGTGGCAATCAAGCGTGGTCAAAACATAACGTCAAGAATTATGCATACCGCTTCGATGTTACCGTGGATGCTACGAGCCCATTTATGGGTGCAACGCACTTTCAAGAGGTATGTCCATGACCTGACCTGATGACAACGATGTGCCTATCAGCTGTACTAACTTCATCCAGGTGGCTTTTGTATTCTCTAACTTGAGGGGTGATGGCTACGCTACTAACCCCTTTAACGGCACTGGAAGCTACCCAAACCAAGCCAAAGCGCTATCAAAGGTTATGTCGACAGCTTGGCTTAACTTCTTTACCAAGTTGAATCCGAACGGGCCTACGGATGTTGGAGGAGTAGTTTGGCCGACGTATGGAAATTCTGAATCTGGGAAGGAGATTGTGTTCACTTTGAATAGCACCTTTGTGGAGTCGGATATGTTACATGCCAAAGGGATGGGCTGGATGATTTCTCATAGTCTGGATGTATTTGGTACCTAGTTAGTCGTGGCCTAGTACCAGATGTGGAAATTCTATTATTACCCAAAGCGAAGCTACATACTGGTAGTTTGACTTGAATACTGAAACAAGTGGCCTTTGAGTCGGGAGACGGCTGTTAAAAGAGTACACTGGCGGTCCAAGACCAGATATAAACATATCGTAGGCTTGTGAATTTGTCCGAAAAAATAAGGAAAACATTTTTTCATCAGAAGTCGTATCTTTTGTTATTTGTTTTAATCCCATTTCTGTTTTTTTCCCTCACACGGGCTGTCCTTCCGACAACTATAACCCCACGCTCTCATCTACACAACAATGTTTGATTCCATCCATCCTTGCATGACATGATTCAACTCACACCCTCAGAGCTTGCTGTTGACAAATTTCAACGCTTCTTGACCGTATAGAGTTACATATTGCTGGTGGTGGTTGGCATCGTTTCCGTTGCAGCAATAAGGATCCTGAGAGTCACAGTAGACCTGGACCTTGTCGGCATTGGGGCAAACAAAGCCCGAAGGTCGTGCATCAAACTACATCTTTGGTTAGCATAGGATATCTTCTACCAAGGATTGTTTTGTCACTTACGCCACCTGCAGTGCATGTTCCGACGCCGTAAGCAAGTCCGCTAACATAGCGAGGGTTGCCCAACATAATGGCAGCCTTGACCTGCTTTACTGCACTAGCCGTGAGTGGAACGGAAGCATCAGAGATACCGGCTCCGGAATCCGGTCCTCCACAGATGTTGTTGTCCACGATTTGGCCTCCCTGCAAGAATGAAATGGTTAGCATTCAGCGATGGTAAAATATACAGCGAGGTGATACCATACCTGAGAGTAGCCGACCAGAACGATCTTGGTTTGTGGGCAGCGTGAGTTGAGGTCGTTGACCGCCTTGGTAACTGCTTGAGTGCCTTGTCGCGCAGAGTCCCCGTATTGAACACCGCCACAGGACGACTGTCCGCCGCATGCAGGGTACACAATAGCTTCCGAGGTAGCACCTGGATGATCAGCCTTGATCATGTCGATCAGGGCGCCGGCAGAACCAAATCCTGGTGACACGGTGGTCTCGCGGGCGCCAAAGATGTGGATATCAGGACATGACTGTGTCTTTGCAACAAGAGCGTTGGCAAGGAAGACAAGAAAGGTGGACTGAAGAGAGGCGCGCATATTGACGAGTTGTTTGAAGTGTTTTGATGCGATTGATGGTGTTGTTGAAGATGTCTCGGAACGAGTGGTTGAACTAGGTATTTAAAGGAAAGACACGAGAATAGCGCATAAAATTTCTAGAACAAATCGGCAGACATGGTCAGTTTGCCAGTTTATTTTTGCCGGTGTTTCAAAATACCATGGACATTAATTTGTAGCATTATCCTTGAACGGGGATGTAACATTGGTGGGTAAATTCATTTTCGACAGGGTTGGTCTCCGTTTCGAGTCTGCCTGAAACATGCCGTGTCTGGCACGTAGCACCCACCCATTAGCATAAGATATAAAGCTCTGCCGAGGCCAGGATGAGCGATCACACCGATAGATGATGGATTTGTTTTCCGACGGGCCGACGAGGGTTGATTCCGGTAGTATCAATGCATCAGCTGTGGGGAGAAGTGGTCTAAAACAACAGAAACTTTTGACTGTGTGTTTTATTCTTCCTTTATTTCGCCTGATTCAAGTTGCACCCAAGGTTGGTCACCTCGCTGATTATATTCCACAAATGCTCACAAGTTTCGTCTTTAGTGATTGTAATCTTGAACAAAATGGCACTTTTCTGCATTCTCGTCTTGGAGAAATGAATGTTTCTGAAGTGACGCCATTATACGGTATTCGCGGACTACCCAAACCTTTGAGCAGAAGCATGTTGTGAGTAGACCCGAATTGGAAAGATTTGTCCTGCCGAAATGAGTATCGACGATATCGGAGGTAAACCCGATGCGGTCGGGCCTGAGCCCCGTTCCGTTTCGGACCAAGACGGCATCCGGAGATGGTGAGCCGGATCACCAGAACAGTCACGTCGAGGACCAAATTGGATTGAGAATAAACGAATTTTTGTCAGGATGAAACCCTACAGCTTATGGAGATTTTAAAGTGCACGATAATGACACTTGGCCTGGAAAGTTAACTCTGCAGCTTGTCTATGCCGGTGCCGGATGATTAGTCATTCGCTTTCCGTCCCCACATTTTGACTCCGATCTAAATTTTTCCGTTTACCTCATCGCACAAACCAAATAAACGACCTCAACCCCCGATATCACCACACGCTATACCCGAAAATGAGTGGAAAGCCTGCGCTTGGTCTTCTCGGCGGTGGCCAACTCGGCCGAATGCTTTGCGAGGCCGCAACGCCTCTCGAGGTCGAGATCGCTATCCTCGACGCCGCTGATGCCCCTGCTAAGCAAGTCAGCCGAAGCAAGTACCATGTCGATGGATCCTTCAAGGATGCTCAAAAGATCAGAGAACTGGCCAATCACTGCAGCGTTCTCAGTGTCGAGACTGAGCACATCGAAACTGCCGTGCTCGAGGAGTTGGCAAAGGAGAACAAGGTCGTTGTTTACCCTTCTTGGAAGACACTTCGCCTCATTCAGGACAAGTATGAGCAGAAGGACTACCTCGGCAAGCAAGGCATTCCCATCGCTGAGCAGGTCGCTGTCGCAGGATCTGGCGGTGATGAGATGCGTGCCGCCCTCAAGGACATCTCAGCCAAGTACGGCTTTCCCTTCATGCTCAAGTCTAGAAAAGACTCATACGACGGCCGAGGAAACCTCAAGATCTCCAACGAGGCCGACATCGAAACTGCCGTCTCAGAGTTTGGAAAGCTTCAATGCTACGCTGAAAAGTATGTTCCTTTCCAACGCGAGCTCTCAGTCATCGTCATCCGCACAGAAGACGCCGATGGCAAAACCAAGCGTCTGGTGCCGTATCCTGCGGTAGAGACCGTCCACGAGGACAATGTCTGCTCGCGAGTGTACATGCCTCCTCGAGATACCCCCGACGCTGTTTCAAAGCGTGCCCAAGAGGTTGCTTCCAGTGTGGTCGAGAAGCTCTGGGGACGCGGTGTTTTTGCCGTCGAGATGTTTGTCACAGAGAACAACGATATCCTGGTCAACGAGATTGCGCCACGACCTCACAACTCAGGCCATCTCACCATCGAAGCAGTCCCTTACATGTAAGTGGTTGTGAATACTCACTTCATCTGGGCTAGAAAGCTAAGTATCGCGTAGGTCACAGTACAAGGCGCAACTAACTTCCATCCTCGACGAGCCTCTGCCTGAGAAGCTGGAGCCCCACGTTGCTTCAAGCATCATGATCAACATTCTTGGAGGTGCCGACCCCGAGTCTCACCTTCCACTCGTCAAGAAGGCCAAGTCAATGTTTGCTCCCAAGATTGGCGTCTACCCCCATCTCTACGGAAAGGTGTCCAAGCCCGGCCGAAAGATTGGTCACATCACTCTCACTGGATTGGACGCCAGTATCAAGGAGCTCGAGGAGTATGCCCAGCCTCTTGTGCAATTGGCTAGTGAGATGAGACTGGAGCGAATTCAGGCAAAGAGCAAGGCCCTCCGACCAGAGCAAGCTGTTGCTAAGCCACCAGCCCCTCTGGTCCTCGTCACAATGGGCTCTGACTCCGATCTTCCCGTGCTTAAGCCCGGCCTTGACATTCTCACGCAGTTTGGCGTTCCTTGGGAGGTCGACATTACCTCTGCCCACCGAACACCTGTCAAGATGGGCGACGTTGCTACAGAGGCTGCCGACCGTGGTATCAAGGTCATCATCGCTGCTGCGGGAGGCGCTGCTCATCTGCCCGGTATGGTGTCAGCCTACACACCTCTGCCCGTCATTGGTGTCCCGGTCAAGGCCACACATCTCGATGGCATGGACTCTCTTCTGAGCATTGTGCAGATGCCTGTAAGTCAACTAAAATCACACTCAATTTACACAGACTGACACAAAATAGCGAGGTGTTCCCACTGCTACAGTAGGCATCAACAACTCCACCAACGCTGCCCTCCTCGCCATCCGGGTGTTGGGCTCTTTCATCCCCGCCTACCACGAGAAGATGAAGGCATACCAGAAGGATATTGGAGAGCAGGTTCTTGGTAAGGCCACTCGTTTGAGGGAGTCGGACGTGGACTCCTACCTAGCCCAGATGAAGAAGGGCTAGATACATGACTTTCACGACTGATCGTTGCTCTTCATATTTACTCCAGTGGATCGGATTCCTGTACCCCGTCTTTAGAAACAAGTGAATGGACGAGGCCAGAAAAGGTATAAGAGGCATGGTGATGGGAATGTTGTTTTCCGATAGAAAGCATACTTCAAAATCGCATAGACTGGGGGAAAATGAGCATGTTGACCTTTCAAACACGCGAACAGTCCTAGAGCCTTGTGCATGTATGCCAACAACTCTTTGAATATCCCTATTAATCACTAATCCAGATCTAGTGGGCTTTTGCAGAATATCCCATTATGCTCTTCGTCCTCAGGTCTTACGTAAATTCACCCAGCTCTTAGCCCTATCCTCAAAGCCCTGACACCCATCACCCTTGCCCTCGCCCTCGCCCATTCCACTTCTCCCTCCCCGCTGAAGTTGCATTAGAAACTTAGTAACCGCTCCAGTTTCGTCCTGGGACTTGAAGATATCTCCTAGCAGCTTTCGCCCCTCTGATGGCTTGGCTTCGGTTCCAGCAAGCATCTGCATGACTGATCCGAAGGGGAAAGCAGCCATCTTCGGACCCATGATGCCCGCGCTCGGTTTGAAGAAAAAGGACAAGGCTGATGCAATCTTTTGCGCATACTCGTAATAGTTTGCCCGTGGAGGTACCTCAGTCCCGGGTTCAATAAAGGCTCGGAGATGTGTGTACAAGAGCACACACGTAGTCCAGTACAAGATGGTCAAGTTCGCCAATGCGAAATCCTCCGCATTCTTCGGTCCACCGTCATCACCCGTGATTCTAAAGTCTTTCAAAGAGTCCATGTCGCGTACCCAACTCTGGAGTTGCTGATCGAGACTCCAGCAAGAACGGTTGATAGACTGCCGAGCTGCAGTTCTCTCGGCATCATTCTCGAATTTTCCCAAGCCGTCGATGTCTTCAAGCACACCACTCAAGTCACAGAGGATGTCTATGAGTTTATCCTGGGGTGTTTTACGGTGAGACTTCCAAGGGACGGTCCTCCAACCGTTACTGTTGAGGGCAAAGCGTTTTCTTTGACCAAGCGCGGCGATAATCTAGATTGCGTGATTAGCCAAGCCGATACAAGATTTTTTGATTGACTCACCAAGATATAGCGATAATCCACGAAGAGCTGATGAGATTGTCCGCTTCTAAAGTCCTTGGGCTGCCTGGCAGTCAAGATGGCTAGTTGCCCGTTGGCGTGGGCATACCAACTCCTTGACCGGCCATGATCGTTCACGCCGTAGTGCATCTATTTTGTTAACCTAGAAATGACATCGAAAACTGTGGAGCTTACCTCAAATAGCGCCAAGAGCCTTGCTGTGCAAAGCAGACTGTCTTGCCTGAGACGGCTAGGGTCCTGAAGCGCACTGTTGAACTCCCGCAAGCATCTTGTGTACGCCTCAAACCCCTTCTTGCTTAGCGATTGGTCCCCGTCCCGCGCGCCAAGCCCACGCAGGGCGACGCCTTGCATTGCAAGCTGTAGGCTCTTGTCGGTCGGATATAGATCCATAGCTATAGTGACCCAAGCCCCATTTGACAACCGCGATGCATCAGCATTGAACGCCATGCCACCAGGAAGATAATCGGACCAGAAGAGGTCGATGTATCGAGAGTTGTAGGCTGTTTGCGTCAATGACATGGTAAGAGTTACATCCTCTTGTAGCGATGCTGAACCGATGTTAGGATTGGTGTTTCTAGCATAGGCAGTTGAAGCAAAGTCTGTGGTAGATGTGTTATTCACAAAAGCCCTCTCTCGTGCATATCCACCACACGCCAAGCCAGCTTTGATACATTGTCCGCATGAGGGTCGCTGTTTGTCACAGCCTTTCCTCCTACGAAGACAGGTGATACAGCTTTGCGATCGACCGGGGACCCCAACCATGATTCTCACGTTGGGTATATACGTAGCCTTTGATCAAATTAGATGGACGCATCCAAGGGGCGCAGATTGTGCCTCTGGGTGTTTTGACTGAGGGAGATTCGTCAAAGTTGGCAGCATAGGTAGAAGGCTGTGCTTACTGCTTAGTCTCTGAGGTCATCACTGGTGCCGCCGCTATACCCAAGCTGGAAGCAATTAACGCGCGTGGCAAGAGGGGATCTAATTGGATGGGCTCTCTATATTAATCATTTTATTGAAAAACCAGTTTTCAACATTAAGCGGCAGATAAATCCGAACAAGAGTGATACACGTTGTCTTCTATTAGAACATTCAACTGCTTCGACGTCACAGTCACAATATCTCAGGGTTTCAATTCGGTGCGCATGATTTCCAGAGTTGTATCTCTGAGTAAAAAAATGATATAATATTGTTGCAATGGAACGTTAACTCTTAGGCTAGAGCTACTAGAGTGTGAAATATATAACCGGATCTCTCCCCTTCAACGCTCCCAATCCTCAATCCCTGCCACATATCTACAGGTGATTCCTCAAATACCCGGGGGCAAAGGTACCCCAAAGCAGTGTACGGTAACCTTAGTTCGATCCTTGCTCGGGACCGGTTGTCCGATAATGAATTCAGACTGCAAATTCTTGTATTTGCCTGAAACCGCAACTTGAAGTCTCGTGTTCTGGCCTGTCTGGGGTCCAATGCCAGTTTCCTGTACATAGAACGGTAGGCCGTCGCTTGTTTCACCATATACGTAGATGGAAGGGATTTGAACGGGTTTCTTTCCAGTGATAGTGTTATTGGCGGCTACAACCGCACCAACAAGACCACCGTGGATTGTGCCGCTAAAGGCGTGACCAGAAATTGTGCCATTAGTGATCGGCTCGACAATAACGACACCCCCTTCCACAAGAGGAATGGGATCGAGTGGTTTTGCCAGGGCAAGGTGAGCCGTGAAGAGGTAGGTAGGCGTGGGAATGGTGATGTCAGCCGAGGTGGTGGAAGGAGGCAGATAGCTTGCACCGACTGCAACCGCCCCAGAGGCAAGAGATAAGACGACTTGGGTGAACAACATCGCGTGGGAAGCTGATGAGTGAGAAGATGATGGTTTGGAGTGTAGTGATAAGAGAGTACTGGGTGTTGAGACTGTTATCAAAAAGAGGACTGAACCACCTCTTTATAGTCGATTTCATGGAAATCTCAAGAGTAATCCATTCTCAGTCCACGTCACTAGATCTCTATAATACACGGATCATATAATAAGCACTAAGATACTCGCAATCGCTTTCTTGATTATTTTTGCTATTGTTTGAGGCTTGAGATGGCCGAAGGCTAGCTTGCTATTTCACAACAGACCACGCTATACCACATCGAGCGTCAATCCCCGCCGTTGACCCAGCTGAGATGCACGAACTGATGATCGACAGGGCTAGGGAAACTGGACTACCGATGCATGAATAATTTCTCGGACTCATCTTGTAACATTCGAGGTGGGAGGTAAGGGGACTTTCGCTATGTGGATAATCAATAGAATACAAGCTCGCGTCATAGACTCAGCTTCGTAACGCCCTCATCACCCCATAGCTTTGAGACTTGGTCAACAGTGTGATAGCGATGGTACTGACGTCTCAAACACGCTAATTCTTTCTTGCAATAATAGAATCTCGCGGCTCGCTCTAGGACCAAAATCCGGCACCTTCAGGAGCCATGCTATTCGTTCCCGGGGACTACAGCATGACTGTTGGTGGAATGCAAAATGCCGCAGAGCGAGCTTGATCAATAGAACAACCTCTGTATTCAGTTTCCCATCGAATGTGATAGCCTCCATCGAAGCAAGCTATTGATTTTTGTCTGATCTCTAGATTATACCTAGTCATAGTATTTAACCTTGACACCCTTCAGAATCTCGACATCATTTTCTTCGTTATCGCCCTTAGCAGTACTGGTTGAACCCAAGTTCTTGATGAGTCTCTGTTTGACCCATTCACCGGCCTTCAGAGGCTTTCCATCTGCACCGAGAATGTTTTGTTCCAGTAAGCCCTGTTCACGTGGCACTGGAAAATCCTGAATAGGGATCAAATCTGTATCATCCTCAACTCGCACCATGTAAAGGACGCCTAGGCGATTGATATGCGCCTGGTCCTTCGGTGGTGCCACCACTCTGTGAATGCTAGACTTCAAGAAACCATCTAGCAGGTTTCATGTAAGCGTCAGAAACGACGGGAAGTGGAGATGTTACTTACTTGTGAGAAACTGGAGGGCATCTGCAATGTTGACGGTTAGAGCATCTGCTTGTGGGCGTACCCATTATCATGTTCCATCGTTGCTCAGAACCTGAAGAGCAGCAACAGGCTGACGGAAAAGCAGTGTCAGGCTCCCCATATCTGAGTGACTGGAAACATCTTCGTCAGCAAGTCCATGTAAAACGAAGAGTGACAAGACATACCCCTTAAGCCATACATTGCCCAGCTTCTTGTTCTCCTCGTCACTTCTTGCGTAATATTTCATGTACCGTAGATGATCACCGCTGCTTTGCTCATAACGGTGCCGTTTAACAAACCAGTCTTCATCTCCAAGCTCTAGTGTAATGGCAAAGATGACGAGAAGCTTTTTGACGATATGATCGTGTATGTGCTTTGAAAATCTCTCAATTATAGCCCAGTGTTGCTTGACGACTTCGGGGTGCTTCCGATCAGCGTGTTCGGGGATGAACTTGGGAATATTGTAAATCTCAAAGTTGTCCTTAACACTGGGGATGAGGTCTCGAGTTCCCGCCGGCTTCCAACCGTTGTAGTCGCCTTCTTCTAAAGCCGCTCGGAAAGGCCGTTTCTCTTCATCTGATAGAGATAGCACAGATGATGCGAGATCAAACTGGGTGTCGATATCTTCTTTACTCAGGCCATGATTTTTAACATAGAAGAATCCTACGAGAAGGTTGTTAGTGAGATTTTCTCCCTCACAAGCACTGTCAAATTGGCATCACGTAGCACCCACCTACTTTCTGTATGGCTCTTGAGAGCTCAGTGGCTAACTCTTGTTTACCCCCAGGCTGGTCAAATTTTGAAAGATCTAGCGTTATCAGATCAGCCCAGTCGAGTTCCTGCGTGGTCTCCTTGGCTTGCTCATAGGGCAGTGAGACTGTTGCCATCGCCGTTGCCATTGTGCCGAATGAGCTGTTACTTTGATGTTTATCAGTGTATTGTAATTTGATTAATATTACCTGTCGTTCTCCATTGTTTCTGCACTTGAAGGAGAATAGAATATAAGCCACAGCAACCTCTCAAACAGCATTTGGAGATATAAGTTCAGGCGAAGGAAGGCATTTGCAATGCTACTTCAATATTGCATCATCTCCCCTCATCATATCGCTTGCTTGCATCCGAACATGACTGATGAATCCTCAATACTGCATCCTATGATGGGCTAGGGTCCCCGGACGCAGTGGAGAAGTCGCTGGGTGAGGGATATCTGAAAACATGGCACCATTGACAGGGTTATTTAGATCATGCACTATGATCCGAAGCCGGCCATATAGTGACACTAAGAAGAAATTACGCTTCCTGGGCTATGGCAAAAAACCCCTTAGCCAAGAATATCGAGTCAATGCGAGAGCGCGCATCCAATTGTTGTACTATTATGGTATAAGAAACCGTGGCCTTCAAGAACGCGATCTCCAAGCTTACTCAAATCGCAGGTTCGGCATTGGCAACAAAAGCTCCAACATGCCATCTAACAACCATCGTTCTGATGTTGGACTACCAAGAGATGATGATCTGCCCAAGGCCGAGGCCGATATAGCAGCATCGACTCTCGATGTCGTAGGCGAAGAGGCGAGGCCCATCGATCCAGAGGTCAATAAGCGGGTTCTTAGGAAGATTGATCTTTTTTTTATGCCAGCAATGGTAATTGGTATGCTCAAAGATGAATAGACACAGATCAGCATCTAATAAGCGATAGGATATGGGTTGGTCTACTATGACAAGGTCAGTGAGACGATGAGCACGGCGACTTGTCAATATCAGGACTGCAAGCTTACTATATCATAAAGGCAATTCTTGGACGTGCAGCGCTTTTTGGAATGACTTCTGACCTGCATCTGTCTGTTGTTGATGCATCAACAGACCCGCCTACAGTTAACACCTCAAGACTGGGCTGGGCGACGTCTATTTTCTACTTTGGTCAGCTCATTGGATCATACCCAATGACATATCTACTTCAGCGCTTCAACTCACGATTCATCCTAGGCCCTGTTGTGATGTTCTGGGCTGTGGTATGCGCTGCTACTGCTGGAGTAACGACATGGCAAGGCCTGTTGGTACTACGATTCTTCTTAGGTCTGCCCATTGTGCCATGATGTTCAATAGAGTATGCTGACAATGGCAGGATTCACTGAGTCGATTGTTCCCACAGCTTTCATGATCACAGTCAGCGGTTACTACACGCAGTCAGAGCAGGCACTACGTCAAAGTTGGTGGTTTTCGGGCACTGGCTGGTTCACTGTGATCGGAAGCGCTCTCAACTATGGGTTCGCCCAGATTAGTGGAGGAGCCTTGAAATCTTGGCAGTATATCTACGTTTTGGCTGGCGGCTTGACGTTCCTCTTCGGCCTCTGGTGTTTTGCTCTTCCCAACTCAGCACTGAATGCATGGTTTTTGACGGAAGAAGAACGCCTCGTGGCTGTCGAGAGGCTACGAGCCGGTCACACTGGTTTAAATAGCAACAAGATCGAGTTCTATCAGGTCAAGGAGGCCATTTTAGACATTAAGGTCTGGCTTGTGGCGCTAATGATGGCCTCAGCGTAAGGGTATCATTTCTCAATGGTGTTTCAATATTGCCTATCTACAGATACACGGTCAACGGTGCAGTTTCTGGCTTCGAACCACTTATTGTTTCGACATTTGGCTACTCTTCGCTTGAGAGCATCCTTTTTCAATTCCCACTTGGATCTATTTGCGCAGTCGGGATTCCTCTCACCGGGTGGCTTTGCTCGCGTTACCGCAACGTTCGAATCCCAGTTCTTCTTCTTTGTTGTTTACCTGTCATCACAGGCTTCGTGATTGTATGGAAGTCTGAATGGGGAATTCGGCCCATTGCTCCTCTTGTTGGGTACTCGATTATTGGATTCTTTGGTCCAGTTGTCAGTCTCACCGTCACCCTTGGAGCAGCAAATGTGGCCGGCGAAACAAAGAAGAGCTTCATGGCATCCGCTGTCTTTGTCGCATACTGTGTTGGCAATATTATTGGACCTCAGCTGGTGCAAAGTGAAACGAAAGCCCAGCATTATCCAGAGCTTTGGACTGGCCTAATTATCTGGTAAGAATGACTGTTGTTTTGCAGGCCCATTTTCAGAAGCTAACTGAGCTATAAGTTATGTGATTACCATCGTGGCTGCTTCTATCCTCTATTACGTATCATATCGAGAGAATGTGAAGCGTGATGGACTAGCCTTGGATAAGTCGGAAGGCGACAGATTGGCTTTCAAGGGCTTGACTGATAAGGAAAACTTGTACTTTAGATATGCTCTATAATATTGCTGGGCTCTGTTCCGCGGTTCCGCGGAGATCTTGTAGATTGAGTGGATTGAGTGGAATACTTCCGGCCTTGTAAGCCCGATCTAGGCGTTATTCATTATCAGCTTATCAACTTGACCCACTGAATTCGTGTGCCTCATCTAATAATAATGATGTGATTGATTGTGGTGCACGCTAATTTCTAGCCTCAAGTTCTGTGCAGGGTATTATTGCATACACCCACTGCGGATCCCACACGAGTGGTGACATGACAGACTCGGGATGTAACGATCCGGTGATCTGCGTCGAATCATCCTATCCACTAGCTTGACTTTCTGGAATATCTTTAGACCACCAACATCCCAGATCTTTTAATTTCATTCAAGCATATTACTGAAAAACATGACGAAACCCGTGAAACGAGTCGCCGTCATCGGGGCTGGCCCAGCTGGAGCTATAGCTACCGACGCACTTGTGAAGGAACAAGCTTTTGATACAATAAGAGTCTTTGACAGGCAATATGCTGTGGGAGGGACTTGTTTCGTCCATTCGTTATTAACCTGCGGGCTTCATAGATATACTGACTGCCTGGTTTAAGGGTATATACTCGCGACGGGATGAAACCTCCCGCCATTCCCTCTTTAAGCGACTTGGTTGAGAAGCGTGCTGATGAACCAATCAAAATCCCTTCCTCATTCCCTTGCGAGACTCCCAAGACTCCAGAGGTTAATTCACAGGAGTTGCGATACTCTGATACTGCAGCTCATGAATATCTTCACAGCAACTTACCACCTGCTGTAATGGCATTTACACAGGAATCTATTCCCGAAATTGAACCAAATGAAGTGCTGCCGCAGTACGGGCCAATTCCCGTGTTTCGCCATCGCGAGGTTATTCGCAACTGGGTAGCAGATATCTTTACCAAAGGCCAGAACAAAAAGTTGGTTGAGTTTGGCACTTCAGTCGAGTTGGCAGAAAAGGTTGGAGACGAATGGATCTTGACACTTCGCAAAGAACTGCCGGAGAAGGACGCCAACTATTGGTGGCAGGAAAGGTTTGACGCCCTGGCCGTAGCCTCTGGGCGTTATCATCTACCATTCATCCCAAACATTCCTGGTTTGATCGAATACGGCGAGAAGTTCCCTGGAAGAATCAAGCATACGAAGCATTATGATACTGCCGACGAGTTCAAAGGAAAGCGAGTGGTTGTTGTTGGAGGAGCAGTATCTGCCTTTGATGCACTACACGATATCAAACGAACTGCCAAGCTTCCAATTATCGCATCTCTACGTCGACCTTCAGCAATCTTCGGCTGGGCACCTTTTGAACATCCAGACATCAAGCAACGCCCATCTATCTCGTCATTTGATGCAGCCACAGGGAGAATCAGCTTCTCGGATGGTACATTTGAGGACGACGTTGACATCGTCGTCTTTGCCACCGGCTTTGAATTCAGCTTCTCCTTTTTAGCTGATATTAAGCCAGTCAACAAACGGATTCCAGGCCTGTATCAACATGTTTTCAAGTCAGATGAACCGAGCCTCGCGTTCATCGACATGGTATGCTACTCTACTAGTGTAAACTTGACGCTTGGAGTTTGCATTGACTTATTGATAATAGGTTACCGGAGCCTTTGGACTTCGCTTTTTCGAATGGCAAGCCGTCGCAGCAGCACGATACTTTGCGGGTCGTGCGACCCTACCATTGCTCGAGGAAATGAAAGATTGGGAGCGGCACCGGGTGGAGGAGAAGGGTGACGGGCCAGCGTTCTGGACACTCCTACCAGACTTCCAAAAGCACTACGAGGCTCTGAGGGCTATCGCTGGTGATCCTGCTCCTAGGACAACCGGAAGGGTGCTTCCGAAGTACGATGAGAAGTGGGGTGAGTCGTTTTGGGAACTCATCTACGCCAGGATAGCTTGGTGGAGGGAAGAAGCAAAGAATGCTCAGAAGAAATCGAATAGTCGAGTTCTTGACTCTGCCAAGCTGGCTTAGATTTACTTGATAAAGTATCCAATCCGATAATCGCCATACTTGGGCCACTTGCAAGTATTAAGACACAAATTTTCATCGATCTGAACGACAAGTGATCGGCGAACAGACTATCCTAGTCACTTCGAGCTTCGAAGCCGTGGACCTATCAAACTACCCGCCGATAACGGAACAGGGATATCATCACGACAGCAAAGACCTTGAAGATGTGATCGACTCCGGTTTTACCTGGCGATTAATGCCTAGTGGCATTGCTAATTTGCATCTGAATAAGTTATCCTACAAATAATACCCCCATAACCTTACTGTCATCATCAAGATCGTGCTTCGACTTTACTATCTATTTTCCTTCACTGCTATAATGGCTACGAAACCAGTCATAGAGTATTACTTTTCCTTCATCTCACTATAGTCCTATATCGGAAGTCGTCGCCTCCAAGCTCTGGCAAAACAACATGATGCCGAAATTGTTTACAAGCCGATTGATCTTCTCCATATATTCTCTATCTCCGGCGGACTTCCAGTAAAGCAACGCTCGGTTCAGAGACAGGCCTATAGACTCGTCGAGATGGAGAGGTGGACTCAAGTGCGACACTTACCTATCGTGAAGCATCCCAAGTTTTATCCCGCAGATCCGTCTCTCGCCCATAGGGTTCTCCTCGCGGCCATTGAAGAGCTTGGAAATAGAGACCCTTCCGTCTCAGAGTTTGCCCGTCGTGGTCTTGAAACTGTTTGGGCAAATGAGTCTGACATCGCCGACCCAGGTACCATCGTTGAAGTGGCAAATGCATCTGGACTGGACGGTAGCAGGCTGTTAGAAAGGGCCAAGAAGGAGAGCAAATTTGCCGACCAAGAGAAGTCTCTGACTAAAGAGGCAGTGGATCGAAGGTTTTTTGGAGCACCCTTTTACATCTACCGAGATGAGCCATTTTGGGGACAGGGTCGACTGGAAATGCTAGATGAGGTTATCAAGAGTGGCAGAGATCCAATTCCGTTGCCAACTGAGGGTATCCTTGACCCTCAGCAGCAATAAGAAGCCCTACATCCTAGTATATCATACACGGTGTGTGTCACGTGTTAGAAGGCTGAACCCAGTCTCCACGCACAGTCAAACTAAAGAAATGAGCTATCGAAAATCAGCATAATGTTTCTGAATGCCGGATTCGAACTTTTTCTGGATTTTTGTCAGTGCCTGGACGATACAGCTTTCGTAGGAGAATGAAAAGATTACGAAGGCTCTCATCTCAGATCCACATTGGAATTCTCCGCCATTAGATTGCCAGCGACATGAGAATTATCAAGTCTTTGCAAAGATGGAATTACTGACAGTTGCCCTTATCAAGAGAGTGGCCTACAATCCCGTGTTCATATGTAATTGTTTTTGGGTAAAGCACAGTCTCATTTTGCTGAAACCTAGTCCCTTGCAATCAAGTTCAACGTAAAGATGTAGAGTACGTATTAAGGCAATGGAGAGGAGAAAGATTACCACATGTACTGCCGGAATATCTCGTGAAACATATTCGTAAGAAGCTGGGACTAATTCAAGCCTGATTCTGCTTCTGAGATTACCACTAGTCACATGAGTGGAAGGGAAAATGTGTTCTTTGCATATGTTGAAGGCAGGCCCTCATACCTTGTTTGGAGCCCATAGCAAAGTCAGTAGTAGTAGGAGTTGAGGGGCGCTAGATTTTTATTTCCCATTTTGCGTAATTTGCTTGTCAGGGGAAAACCCCAACCCAGACGCACTCGGTAACGGGCGCGAAATATTACGAGATACGGATGTCAGCTGACAGGAACGCCAAGCACCTCTTGGTCAAGGGGGTTATGAGTAGAACAACTAAAGCTCAAAGGAGCTGGAATAGTTACCCAAATAAAGGGCTACCTGCCGGTACCTCAGATAGCAAGAGATTTTCCCTCTCTGGGAAGTATAATATGTTAGAGGAACTGATCATCAGTCCACGCGCGTCAAATGAGAATATCTCTTAGAAACCCCTGCCAACTTGTCAGAATTGAGGGCCTACGCTGTATAGTGACGTACGACTTTTGTGCAGATTCCCCCCAACGACCTGTAACATTTGGACAAATCATGATCCTTCGATACATAAAATTTTATTCCGACTAATTCCTTGGCTCCACGTGAGTGAGATTTTCTCGGCTCATGATCCTCGTCAACATCTTAAGGTGCTTACGGTTATGCCAAGATTTGGTCATAATCTGTCAGACTCAAAGCACGACCCAGCTTACCAACCAGACGGCGCTCGCACGTTCGCCAACTGGTTCTTTCTTATTTGCCAGAATGAAGAATGGTCATGGATTTTATTTAGATGGCCTTGAGTTTGAGCTATGTACAGTAGCGCTCGCGTTGCTTTTGCGTGGACGATGTGGGTACAGCACCCACGTCTATTTCGAGACAAACAGTACAGTATTCTTGTTCGTCATCATTTTGCCCGAAAGCCTGTCGCTTAGTCGCTTATGACACGAAAGCATCCATACGTCTACGAAAACTAGAGTACTGCTTCTTCTGGCTTGGCAATCTCACCTCAGATTTAAGGGGCTGAAGGAATGGCCCCAACTGTCCTACCAACATCACAATACCTCACACATGATTGGAGAGGAGTGATTGAGGCTGCTTCTGTGGCAGAAAGTGCAACATTTTGTTGAATCATCTAACCAATTCCGAGGTAGTTATGAAAACTGTTGAATTTAATTCCGTTGTGTGTTAAAAGAAGTTCTTTAATTAAAATGTGGGCTCCCGACTCACAAACGGCGTCCAACGTTTATTTTCTAGCTCAGAGATTGAGCGGCAAAGAACAACCATGGTCATATCGGTATTAGACAGCATTGACTCCGCGTCTACGCGGGTACTCTTAGGAGGGCTTCTATTAGCAGGAATTGCCTATGCCCTCTATCTATCGATTTTACCCCGTCCGCTAGAGGGTATCCCATACAATGTCTCGGCCACCAAGCGTATCTTTGGTGACCTTCCCGACTTCAAGGCTTTTGAAAGCTTAACCGACTGGCTTGCTACGCAACCAGCTAAACACAAATCCCCCATTTTCCAATTCTTCATCCGTCCCTAATCAAAACCTTGGATAGTTGTCGCCGACCACCATGAGGCTGCTGAAATCTGCACCCAGCGGCTGAAAGAGTTTGACAAGGGAACTGCAAGCACCGCCATTTTCTCTGGTATTGTTCCTGGCGCACACATCACTCTGCGTAGCTCTGATCCTCAGTTCCGAAAGAACAAAGAACTTGTTCGGAACCTGATGACTCCATCGTTCCTAAACGAGGTAGGACTGTCCGTGATCCGGTGGGAAAAGACGAAGAGCTAATGATATCTTTAGGTTTCTGCTCCTGAAATTTATGATAAGATTACACGCCTCGTAGAGCTCTGGAGCCTCAAATCTGAACATGCAAACGGCCGATTCTTTTCTGCATCACGAGACGTACACAATGCCGCCTTGGACATCATCGTATGCGCTTCATTTGGTATCGATGACCAAAGCACACAATTGGTCAGAGAAATTCAGCAACTTAGTCCTGATGATAACAACTCGGATAACGATCCCGATGGCGAGTTTGTTTTCAAAGAAGCTACCATGAACGAGGAGCTTGAAGCTCTTACTATTCTGGCAGACAGTGTCGCAAAGACGGTCAAGACACCTTCTCCGCCCCTCTTCCACTTCTTGTATCGCAACTTATCTTCTACATTGAGAAACGCCTTCTCCTTGACCAAGCAACTACAACATCGTGAGATTGAAAATGGTATTAAGCGTCGACAAAATGGCGAGGCCCTGAAATGTGCACTGGATGAGGTCTCTATACGTGAAGAAGCCCTTGCCGAGAAGGAGGGAAGGAAACCCGACTACTACTCTCAAGTCATCACCAGTGAAGTGAGTCACAGACCAATTATCCCCGCATAAGTCAGTGGAGCTTTATGTATGGTTCTGACACACGCTTTAGATGATGAACTACTTGATCGCCGGCCATGAATCAACATCTTCCGCTATTCGATGGGGTATTAGTTATCTCAGTGCTGATCAACGCGTCCAAAACGAGCTACGCAGTGCCCTTCAGCAAGCACATCATCAAGCCAAAGCTGAACGTCGTCCTCCGACGCTTTCCGAGATCCTCCAAACTCGCGTCCCGTATCTCGATGCCGTTTGTGAAGAGATCTTTCGACTCTCGTATCCGTTTGGTATGTCACTGCGAGAAGCCTCAGTTGACACTCAGATCTTGGGAGCTCGTGTTCCCAAAGGCACAACTATTGTGTTTCTGTCGAACGGCCCCAGCGTGTTGGCACCTCCTATCTCATACGATGAATCGCGCAGCAGTGAATGGGTCCGATCACGCAAACCAAAGCAATCTGTCAATGAAGAGTACGATTATGCAGGGTTCATCCCTGAAAGATGGCTCAAGAAGGCGAAGACTTCGGATGGCAAGGAAGAAGTCGTCTTTGACTCTCAGGCGTTCCCTATCCAAACTTTCGGATTGGGTCCACGGGGCTGTTTCGGAAGAAGGATGGCGTATCTCGAAATGAAGCTCTTCTTTTCCCTTATTCCTTGGATATTTGAGCTGTTGGAATTACCGCCACAATTCGCAACTCCCAAGTCAGTGTCATCATTGACAAGGAATCCTGATAGGGTGTTCATCAAGACCAAGCAGGTAGTCATTTAGAAGATAGCTGAGGTTCATCATACAGTTGGTGTAAACAACAGAACCCTCAAATACTGGTCAGCGCCTAATTCATCTTGACACTACGCCGTGCAATGTCATTTAACGCAATTTCTGATCTCTTTTCCGTCATCCTGCTATGAACCATTCCATATTACACTCCCAGGTATTCGTGACGTGCTTCGAAGCGCCTTCTCTTGTCTACTAAATTCCTTCATACCATCCTGTCTGAATTGTTTGCAGATCCACCCCTGTCACAAGACTTCTGATTCGGAGACAAGGGCTCACTTGAGCTCAGCAGCCCGCCGTGATCTTGCAACTCTGGCTCAACTCTTTGAGTCTCGATAATTCGAGTACCACCGGGGCCAAAATTCGTCTTTATAGTTGCCAGAGATCTGTCAATAAATATTCCTTCCGCACTAGATCCTGTTGACAGTAAGTGCATGGACCTTGCTCGTGCCATCGCAGCGCGTAAAAGCGGTTGCGCATGAGGCATACAGGCTACCATTATACCTACTCCGATCTCGATGCTGGACCAGACTACAGCTCCTTGGGAGACAGCTATAGCCACGATTGTCTTAGAAATATGAAGACGGAGTTGATTTCAAGAAGGGCTCTTACCGGTTTGGTTCAAAGATGTATTAAATTCCACCACATATGGTATGCGAATGCAGCTGACAGCTATGAGGCTGTGAAAGAGGCAGTTGGATAAGCAAGTTCTTGGAGATGAACGATAAACTTACAATATCCCGACGCTGAATATAATAATCACTCCGGTTTTCTTCCTCAGCTTTAGTCCCAAGTGGACCAGTTGGCTTAGAGGCAGGATAAACATCAAAATATCCAGCGCAACGTTCATACCACCATGCCAAAGCGCAATTGCCTGCGTGTTGAGCTGTACGCCACGCTGGGGGTTATCCTTCCATCCTTCCCATAGAAGCCAGATCGGTTGCCTTTGACAGGCTCCCAGGATACTAGCAGTCAAAGTTATGACAATGGTGGAGCCTATCGTCCACTTGACGATTTTCGTAAACTGAGGGTCAGGGAAGGTCCTCAAGAAGAAGAACAGGATGGAAAGTTTAATCAGGCACAGTCCAAAAACATAGCCGAATTCGAAAGCTAGAAGATACTATTTTGTCAGAACCCAAGTTTGAAATCAACTACCACGGACTTACTATGTAAAAGGCGGTGATGTTATCGTCATCCTGAGTCCAAATGTTACGGCTCAAACCTTTGACTGTCACTATAAAAACATAGGTTCAGCAATTAGTTCTTATGTGAGGAGGCCAATCGGCAAAATGGACTGACTCATTTGCAGCATGGCACAAATTACTATTGCAAAGACCTGGATGAATCAATAAACCGTCGATAAGGAGTAGGTACCTCCAATGAGATGCATTGGCTTACCATTGCTGCTATAATCAGATAATCATCAGCACCCCATTTGGTAAAGCGATACATCTTTGTCGTAATTCGGGTTATGACTGAGACTACGGCTATTCCGAACATCACAAAATTGGTAATCACAATTTTGTGGTGGTTGTCGGGTTCCGGTATACCGCATGTTATTTGCTTGATTTTGAGGTAGTCTATGAATGCCAGTTAGGCCAAGCATTAGCGAAGGCTTCATTTTAATGATTAACCGCCACGAGAGCAGTGGGCGGGCCTTTTGGAATGGTTTTCAAACTATACAGAACCCTTACCTAGCAAGTGCCTCACGCTGCAATTCTTCTTGACGCAGTGATAAACGGTCTTCTCAAACTTCTTGTTGTGACATAATCGAGCGTTGTTTTCGGGAGAGAATGTCGGTGGATCCATCAAATCGGTGAGACAGTCAAGCTGGTAACTCATCAATGGACTACTCAGTCACAGGCGCGAGGAAAGAATACCTACTGCACATTGTGGGCCATCCTTCAGATCCTGGGCAGATGTCGGAGAAGAAGCAATCACAGGTTGTAAAAAGCACATTAAACCGACGGTGCACACTTGAAGTATCGTAGATACTCTCATGATGATCTATGGCACTGGCAACAATCGCCATACCAAAAGGCAACGAACGTGGAGGTGCAAGGGAGGAAAAGACAAGAATCAAGGTCACTTCTAGCGCTGACCTGTCTGATTCTTAAGAATGCAAGGGGCAGTAAGAACTCTGTTCCTGTGGCAGTTTTGTCATCAGCCTGAATAGGCGAGGCTTGAAGATTGTCCGTATTCCCACCACTCAGGAGCCAATAAGACTTGTTATATACCGAATGCAGTAAAGACAAGAGAGAGCGTTGCCGCCACCATCAGGGCAGATGTCTTAGCATATTGTTTGTGTTATGCTATAGCATTCCAGAGGCTCAAATAAGGTTGCCTTAGGCCGTCCACGTAGGTCTGGTTACGTAGAGGATCAAACTGGTTCAGCGGGATAGAAATAACCAATTGGCGTCCGTAACATAGGCTCATTAGATCGACGGTAGAATTTCAATCAATGGTTGATAATGAGCTGTGGTGACCTTGTTTTTAGAAAAGATTGCAACATCTACTACGAACAGAGCCTGGGGGTATGGCGCAGTGGCACCTTTCTAATTGTCATGTGTTGCAGTTGGCGAATTTCCAGGGACTGTTATCTAGCTGGAAATGAAAACGATACACAGCAGAGAAATGCCTCCTATGGTATGAAACTATCGATATTAGATTGTGGAAATATGTCATATAAGTCCAATCTCGCTGATCGATATCCACACTTCTATAATTATTCAGTCGGCGGCTCCGACGCAGAGTATACTACTACGTACGTAAGGGACACAAGGCTAGAACAAGCAGAGCAGCCTCAGGGTAGGTATGACGATGGTATTTCAAGGCCCAGTCCCGCACTTAACGCCCGTCCTTGTCCTTCGACAGACTACGCCTATCACAAGCTTTGGACGGGTGGTTCTTGACCAATGGAATTTTTATGTGGCTGGTCCTCACACCAAATCTTTAAATTCTTTGCCTTTGGAGGCTGTAGCATTTTGCACTTCTGTCCCGTCTCCTTTACTGGCTGCAAGTCTCGTTCTTTCGCGGTCGCCGGTCGCCACAAGCGCCTCGGGGGGGTGATCAACAATGATCGACATTCGCTTGATATACACTTTTGTGTGGCGAGAATCTCACCCACCTCTGGTATTGCGGATGGGTAATGGAGGGTTGCTAAAATGAAGGTATTCAGAAGTGGATTATGATGCTAAAATCGAGCGGGGCTTGGTGTTGCAGGCGAAAGGGATCTGTTCCAGAACAAAGCGTGCTCGGGCCCATATCTAATCTACACGTGATTTCCACAATACCTTCACGTTGTCAAGCATAGTATTGCAATTAAGTACAGGGGAAACAACATTCCATTGCCCATGTAGCCTTGACTTTCTGAGCTAATCTTTAGAAAAATCAGGTAAGCTTAGCCCTTACTAGAGAAAGTCTTGGTTGAACATGGCCAGAGAACCCACCCCATAAATACAGAACAGACACATCAAAGTTCCCATCTCTTCCCCTCCTAGTATTGTTCTCATAGTCGATCATCCTGCCTTATCTAGAAAGCGGAAATATTTAACACTCATAACATCTAATTAGTGTATTATAGGAAGCTTACACTTCTGCTTCTGCTCTTAACAGACAGCTCCGATGTAAAACTTACGGCTAGAAGCTGCGTAATAGGGTAGGTTAGCAGTAATCGAGGTTGCCCCGCAATATCATAATTCGGCATGACCCCCTGCCCCTCTTTTATAGCAGAACTCGGAAGCAAATCCGATCAGTCCTGTGTTAGACCCGGAAGATCCGACCAATAGCAGACGGAGGCCAGTTGAAGGCCTTGAGGGGGGTTAAAATTGCAGTGAAGCTTTCAGACACAAGTTGGTATTACATGTCATATTTGATGCCCGTTTACATACAGCAGTGTGCCTCTCTTCTCTACTCTATCTGTTAGGGATCAGAACCTTTCTCTGCGTGCAGCACAGCGTATGCTAGCTTTCAATGACAGAAATCGGACCCGACTCGGGGGCTGAAGTGAGGCAAGAAGAGCCGCGCTGGCCGGGATGGATCCGAAGCGTACCCATAATTCCCAACCACCCAAACAGTTAATTTTTCTTCTGCATGAATCTCGAAGCCTTCCCAAACCTTAACCTTACCCGAGTTAGAGAGTTCCCCCCACGGGGTTTGGAGATTGGAGATTGCCGTTTCGGTCCCTGCATCCGATCCTTGCGCGTCTCTCTTTCTCAGAGCTTTTTTCAGACTAGTCCGCCATGCCTCTCTTTTTAGCGCCGTTTGTTAGTCAATGGAGGTAAGCTACCTCTTTTACTACACTGATAGATTCGTCTTGCAGCCTATCAATTCAGTCATAGAATGGCTGACGACAGGAAAGCTAGAGTTAGTAATAAGAGGATAAGGAGTTTCCGTTGGTCATTTGCGGCATATATCGGGCCTTCAGCAAGCTAACCTTAGCCAACGCATCATCCATGGCGTTTCGGGGTATCTGGTTGAGCAGAGCATAGCTTGTTCCACTGTCCGTGGCTTTCATAACAATTGTACCAAAGAAGTAAGGTAATTAAATAACATAATATTTGAGAGCACACAAATGAAGATACGGAGATTGACCTGGTGGCTGGTGCCCCCCAGTCCTAAAGCCAAATGGCTGCGAGTTTGATCAGAATAGACACGATGATGCGAAGAGAGGGACGATAACTTAAATAAGACCTCCCTCCCTTCCACAAAATAGGTAACTGGAACCCCGAAAAGCAGTGGGGATAGTGTCGGGTTCCAAGTCCGCTTCGAGCCCAGACTAGGCGATGCCTCATCCTCCATTACTCTTGAAACGAGAACTCCTACTTCACCCGCATGACTTAGTTACATCCACTATAGGTTCTCCATGTTCTCCGCACGAATCTTGCTGAGGTCTAGATCTCGTCTCGGGAATCTCCCCCACACTGCTTGTTTTCCCCAATACTCCACGATCCCCCCAGACTCCAGCCCTGGGAAAAAGAAATTATAAAACCCACCAGGTTCCCGCATCCTTAACCGTTGTACTCTCCATCACTCTTTCAATTCTCCTTTTTCTTTACTCAGCTTCGCTGCTGACGCCTTACTACCCCTGGTTTACGTCATGTCTGAGAAGCGAAATACCTCAGCCCCTCCCAGCCCTCGGGCATCCTTTGATGTTTCCAAGGAAGGGGCACACGTTGAGACATCCTCTGGTCGTGATAATCATGAGATCTTCCTCACGACAGGAAACGCAGATGGTCTCCAACGCGACCTCTCCAACCGAAAGGTTCAGCTAGTTGCCATTGGAGGCTCCATTGGCACAGCTTTGTTCCTCAGTATCGGTGGAGTCCTCAACAAAGCTGGACCTGGAAGTCTGTTTCTGGCTTTCGTCATTTACAACTGCTTCCTAGCCCTCATCAACAACTGCATGGCTGAAATGACTGTTTATATGCCAGTCAGTGGAAGCTTTATCCGCATGGCCGGTTATTGGGTTGACGATGCCCTCGGATTCTGTGTCGGATGGAACTTCTTCCTGTTCCAAGTCATCGTCATCCCTTTTGAGATTACTGCGTTAAGCTTGGTGTTGTCTTTCTGGAGCGACAACATCCCCGTGGCAGCTATCTGTGGAGGAGCTATTGTCCTTTACTTGTGAGTCTACTCGACCCCTCCCTTGTACAATGAGGCTTATCTAACCGTCGTCTTCATCCAGTATCCTGAACGTCTTCGCGGTCGCCGTATACGGTGAAGCAGAATTTTGGCTTTCTAGTGGCAAAGTTCTGCTTCTGACGATCCTATTCTGCTTCACATTTATAACAATGGTCGGAGGAAACCCTCAACATGACGCCTATGGCTTTCGATACTGGAAGAATCCTGGTTCCTTCGTTGAGTTCTCTTCTACTGGAAGTCTAGGCAAATTTGAGGGATTTCTTGCTGCTCTGTGGTCCGCTTCCTTCACATGCGTCGGACCAGAGTTTGTCGGAATGATGTCCGCCGAAGCCAAACATCCTCGAACCTACGTCAAGACCGCCTTCAAGATTGTTTACATCCGACTCGTCGTTTTCTTCATTGGTGGCGCCACTGCCGTTGGAATCCTGGTGCCCTGGAACGATCCCGTCTTGATGGACGTTTACCAGGGCAGTGGAAACACCCACTCTGGAAGCGCAGCTGCCTCGCCTTACATCATCGCCATGAAGAATCTCGGCATTGGAATCCTGCCCCATATTATCACAGCCCTTATTGCTTCGACTATTTTCTCGGCCGGAAACACATATGTCTACTGTGCCACTCGAAGTCTTTATGGACTTGCCATTGAGGGCCGAGCACCAAAGGTTCTTCGAAAGGTGACTAAGAACGGTGTTCCGATCTACTGTTTCGGTATTGTCATGCTATTCCCGTTCTTGTCGTTCTTGCAGCTATCAGCTAGTTCGGCGAACGTTCTCACTTGGCTCATCAACCTGGCTACCGGAGCTACTATCATTGATTATATCGTTATTTGCATAACATATATCCACTTCCACAAAGCTTGCACTGCCCAAGGGTTTGATCGTACCAAATTGCCTTACTATGGCTACTTCCAGCCTTGGTGTGGCTGGATCGGTCTTGTCTGGGAGGTGCTTATCATTGTCTGCTATGGCTACAAGAGTCTTAGTCCGTTCGACTACACCGGCTTTTTGACCGCGTATGCCATGCCTTTCTTGATCTCACTTCTTTTTGTGAGCTGGAAGTTTGCAAAGGGAACAAAGTGGAAGAAGCCAGAGGAAGTCGATCTCGTTTGGGAGGCGCCTCTTATCACAGCGTATGAGGAGTCGTGTGGTGAACCCCCAGTGGGATTTTTCAGGGACTGTTATCTTTCGCTACGAAAGATCACCCAAATAGGAAAGACTCCAGTCTAAACCTTACAGATCGGAGGAATCTTGGACATTATTAGAGATCATTCTTTCCTCACCAGCTTTGTGCAACTGTCTTTTTGACAGATACATTAGACAGTATATAGACCTGGACCCTTCGACACTCTATGTCGCCTATACAAAACTAGCATTTTTCTTCGTTGTCACTTCCTTTGCTATTGCCAAGAACCACACAATTGCGACACCTTGGGAAATCAGGTGGGAAACAGGAGTTGTATCGCTGCGAGGTGGCCACGTTTAGCCACGAGTATAAAGCATTTAAATATTAATATTTAACATTTAGAGTTTTTTAATATTAAGAAATAAGAATAATTATATCATTAGAGAAGTCTAACATCCTCTATTAATTAACTTGGATCCTTAACAGCCCAGGACCACTCTAAATACTTAACTAGTTAATATCAGAAACACTACCTATGATTATCACTAAGAGTGTCCGGCAATCAAAGTGAATCGAGGACTTCGATCAGTTTTTCTACCTCGAATGGCGTGTCTTCCCAAGTTAATAATTTGTTTACCTTTGCTGTGATCATTCTCTCGTAAATATCCGCAATCTTCCTGCTGTCCCAAATTCCCTCCCTCATATCCAAAGATCGAAGGAGTCGCACAGCATGCCGTTGAGTGTTCTCGTCATCGCAAAATATGATAGCTGAAACAATATGTGGGATTATGCTCGCTTCAAAGGTAAAGGTCTATCCCCGACTATTCTGCAGATATTGAATGACAGCTTCCATTGCGTTCAAGCTACTATGTCATAAACCTTATATATTATTAACTCATAATTCCCCCTCAAACCTTGCGAATTTCCCCGAAACCTTCGCTAATAACACAAGTATAGCCCTATAAGTCGCCCTTTAACTCATTATTAGTCAGCCCTTTATAGCCGCTTCAACCTTTCTAGCTCCTCTAGCCTTTCCAGCTCCTTCTTTAATTTCCACTATAAGTCTATTAATACTGCTATCTAAGATATATTTTCCTTTAACTTCGCGATAACCTTATCTTACCGAGGATAGCTCTTATTAATAAGGATTTTAAGCTTATTTTTTTCTTTATA
>JAPERM010000149.1:0-73093 GCA_030411635.1 Fusarium sp. MBC 119
GCAAGAAGAAGCTTTATGCAGGTTAAAAAGCTTAATATTAGGCAGTCGTGTAAGCAAAGGTTATTATGCTTAAATCGTGGAAAAATCGTGTTCTTTATAGCAGTTCAAGCTGACCTCTGCGAGGGTTACAGCACCTTACGATAGTAGTAGTGGCAGTAACTTACATCGCTGTTCCTTTGCCCCCAGACTCAGATGGTTGCTGGTCCCAGCTTTGTGCTCTTGGAATGCCATCTTGAGTTGGCGTGACTGGGTAGTTGGCTTGAATCACGATTTTACGATGTGAAGACGGAGACCTTAGTTTTCTTAGCATAACAAGGAACAAGCCACTTTCAAGGGATCATACTCTTCAGGGTAATGACTGCATTGTTCTATCTGTAGTGGAAGTTGAAACTCTTCCCTGGCGCTCGGCTGTGCCGTCTGTTTACTTGTGGACCATTAGTCAACTTGGCTCAGGTCTTTGAACGTCAATATTTGCAAGCTGATTCAGCCACTCACATGACACCGGGTCGCTTCCAACCCTTTGTGATACCATGACCTCTGGCAGGAGTTGGCTTCCGTGGAAGATACACACAATTCGCCTTTAGACGCTGACAAAAGGAGCAAGTGGGTTTCTCTCCCGTGCATTTACTCTTTTTCTTCCTGAACAATACATAATGCGTCAGCGGCTTTGGGAACTTACGAAATAATGCCAGTAAAGCAAGGTCTGGGGAGTAACGGAGAATTGCAGGGGACGGAGGTACACTCACCGGCATGGCTCGCAGGCATACCGCGTCATTTCCGCCGATTTTGCAGGTAAAGACTGCATGTTGGGCCAGCGCCACTTGCTGTACGCAATGTCCGGGAGTTTGCTACTCCCCAGTTTGAGATATGGGTAGGTAGTGTAGCACAGCTGTGGGAACCGGGGGTCCGGGAAAAGATAGGGCAAGGTAGTAGCGAAAAGAGAGGCGGGTAATGTAGATAACGTAGAGCCAGCTGTTTATCACTCACCAAGTAAAACCGTGCGTGTATTAGGCTACTTACTACACGTCGTAACGCATCATGGTTACAAAGCCGGTTACTATAGGTTCCAAATCCCACCGTAGCATGGATGGGTCGGAGATTCCGGGCCCACACACTAAATTACCGGTAGTCTATTCCGGCAACGAGTGTCACGTGGCCGGAGTTTAAGTAAACTTTGTATAGTAGCATGTTCGAGTGAAACTTGGTCTGCCACCTTGGCATTGCCCCAGAGTGACACGTCTGTCATCAATGGAGAGCCTAAGATGAGAAGGGGGGACGCCCTGTCCGTCGGAAAACCTCGGGGTATGGGGATCTCTACGGCTGGCAAGATTAGCGACATGGTTGCGCCACGTACAAGAGACTACACCTGATGCATACAGGACTTGGCCCATTCCATCCCTCATCATTCTCAATCCTCGTTTTATCCTGCAAATACTCTCTGACTGAGGTCTTCGTCAACGCCAGCGCTATCATGGCTGATACACACAAGACAAAGGAGGATCCTGAAGCATTGGCCAAAGTTCCTTCACAGAACGGCGAACTGTGTGCGTCAACGCACGAGGCTGTCTTTGGAGCCATCGCGGAAGATGGGCCCAACTACCGTAATGTAAGTTATATCATTGTTGAACCCGTCAACCCAATATTCTGCTCCAGGCTGACGCTTTTCTTTATACAGGTCAGATGGATCGGTACCTCCATCATTATGAAGACCCAGATCGGTTTGGGCGTCCTTTCGATTCCGGTCGCGTTCGATATACTGAGCATGGTTCCAGGCATTATCTGCATGATTTTTTGCTGGACTCACCACCTGGGGCGCCTATGTAATTGGTCCATTCGAGCTGAAGCATCCTGAAATTTACGGCATTGATGATGCGGCTGGACTGATGTTTGGACGCGTTGGCCGGGAACTGCTCTCCATTAGATTTGTCCTGTGTAAGTTAGATAGATCCGTGTTGTGGAAGTGATTCACTAACGCGTCGTGTCCTTCAAATTCTTATTTTCTGTGCTAGTTCAGGCATGCTCGGCATCTCGGTCGGCTCGAATGCGGTCTCGACCCACGGCGCTTGCACGGCAGTCTTTGTCGCTGTCGCAGCTATAATCATAATTCTCTTTGCTAGTATACGCACCCTTAGCCGGATCAGCATTCTTGCTTGGGTTGGACTCGTGGCTATTCTCACTGCCAGTAAAGAAACCTTCCTATCCCCTTGCCTTTCTGCATGCATCCTCTCCATGAGGTGATTGCATGATATGGGTCCTTGAACTACTTTCTTGGTCGATACTAACTTGTATAGTCTTGATCGTCACCATCGCCGTCGGCATTCACGGCCGCCCTCATGACGCGCCTGCTGGTCCGTAGACTTCCGACTACAAGATCATTTACAACCCTTCCTTTATCGATGGCATCTCAGTAATTGCAACTTTTGTCTTTGCTTACGCTATTACGCCGTTTTACTTCCCATCGTTGCCGAAATGCGAGACCATCACGATTATAAGAAAGCATTATTCTTTTGCCAGGGAGTTGTGACTGTGACCTACCTCGTTATCGGTATTGTCGTCTACTATTACTGCGGATCTTATGGATACCCTTATGCTGTTCACGGCTTGAGGGCGATACAAACAAGACAAGTCAAATGTTTTAGAATACTTGTAAAATCGGTTCACGTGAGAAGCACATTGCCCCGAAAGATAGTTAACTCCAGACTTCATAGCTTGGACAAGGATCCAACTGTAAGCGTGCCTGTTTTCTGAATCAGGTACTCCTCAATAGCCACGTCTTTGCCGGCCTCCTTGCCATATCCTGACTCCTTGATGCCACCAAACGGAGACTCTGCACCCGATGCATTGCCTGCCCAGAAGGTTAGTACGAGATGCTTTGGAAATTTTATGGGGCAAGGGGAAACAGTACCAGTATTCATGCCAATCATGCCAGCCTCAAGACTCTCGAGAAGCCTCCAAGTGCGGTCAGTATCCTTCGTGAAGAAGTAAGACGCAAGGCCCATAGACGTGTTGTTGGCTGCTTCAACCACTTCTTCCTCTGTCTCGAATCTATACAAACCTAGAAGTGGTCCAAAAATCTCTTCGTTTGTAGTCAACATGGATGCAGTCATGTCGGAAATAATAGTGGGCTCGAAGAAGTAGCCGCCTAGGCCGATAGGAGATGAGCCTCCACAAAGAACCTTGCCTCCCTTGGCGACTGCATCAGCCACGTGCCTGTCCAGTTTCTCAACAGCTCGAGATGTCGTTAGTGCACCCATAGTAGTGTCAGAGTTGGCACCATGGCCAACGCGAAGCTTCTGAGTGGCCTGGAGTATCTTCTGCGCAAACTGGTCATACACGCCACTCTGCACATACACTCTATTCGCATGGGTGCATGCTTGACCAGCGGTTCGCCATTTGAGGATCATCAGGGCAGCAACAGCTTGGTCCAAATCTCCGTCATTGAAGATGATGAAAGGACAGTTGCCTCCGAGCTCCATGGTGACCTTCTTGAGCCCGTCGGAACAGTGTCGGGCAATGATACGTCCGACTGCAGTACTGCCCGTGAAGGTCACCTTGCGGACAAGGGAGTGCTTGCAAAGTGCCTCGCTAACCGAAGGGGTATTCGTATTGTCGGTTGTAATAACGTTGAAAACGCCTGGGGGGAAACCGGCTTTCAAAGCTAGGTCGGCCAGGGCCATGACGCTTAAAGGCGTCTCAGGAGACGGTTTGACGATCATTGAACAGCCTGCCGCTAGAGCAGCAGCAACCTTGCGGATGATCATGGCTACTGGGAAATTCCATGGAACAAGAGCTACACTGACGCCGATGGGCTGCTTGATGACAAAGGTACGGCGGTCAGAGACAGATGGGATCGCGATGGAGCCTCTGATACGCTCTGCTTCGCCAGCAAACCACCAAGCAAAGCCCAAGGCATAATCGACTTCTCCACGAGCCTCGGTCAGCGGCTTGCCCGTCTCGTATGTGACCAGCTTGGCTATGTCTTCGCGTGCGTTGGTGATGAGCCGATACCACTCGAGCAGTTTCTTGGCACGATCGCGAGGATTGACGTGTCGATACTTCAGGAAAGCTTCGTGGGACGTGGTGACATACGGGTCGACATCTTCGACTTTGTTGACGGGGCAAGTCGCAAAGACTGTACGGCTGCCAGGATCTAGATGAGGCGGCGAGATTTAGCATTGTGTCTTTTTGCATGAGAAATGTAGTCAGTGCAAATGAAAGGAATTCTTACCTTCCACGTCAAAAGTCTCGCGGGAGCGTGAAGAAACCCACTTTCCATTGAGCAATGAGCTCTCGTGGAGAATGGACGGGTTGTCCAACTGCATTCGTGTAAGCTACTGATCCGCCCATTTATCCAAGCACTGGAGGGCGTTATTGTCGTACCTGGAAGGGTAGTGTCCTGGACATGATGGCCGATAAATGAATACGAGCCTTTGGCAAAGATGGTCTTGTTTTTAAAATGCTGTATAGACAGGACTTAGGTTTTGACTCGGAGACGGACACTCATAGTTCTTAACTCTGTACGGGCGCATATCGTCAATTAATGAATGGCAATCAAACGCTTGTGACACCGGGCATGTCAGACGTACTACATCACCGTTACGTGACGATACACTGACTAACAAGATTACATCCGAATCATGTTCCGATGACCCGGCAAGACATGGCTTGGCCAGGATCCGGAGCATTACAGCAATTGAGTCGAATTCCTGCCGGTTACGCCGACGTGGGGACGATCCGTCTTTTCCGGCGGTGACTCGGCTTGCCTTTAGAGGTTCGATCAGCATTTATGCGATACGCATGATGAGTCGAGACTTTTTATTAGCGTTTCACCTTGGCTGAGCTTTACCTTTGGAGGGAGGAGGGGGGGATTTATATCCTCCAAAGGTAAGGTCGTGCTGAGTTTTTCCGCCCCCGGCGCGGAGGCATCGGCGGAGTAAACTAGGTTTTGGGTAAAAATTACCCGATGGACGCGTTGACGTATCTCAGACCGGCCCGGCCCCGGTTTCGCCTTGTCATCTTTTTCGTCTCAACTGATACTGGCAGCGTAGCCTCTTTGCTTGATACATGCTGGCCAACTATTTGTTTTAATTGTATAAAGCTCTCAACATCTCTTGACTTTGGTCTTTTAATTCAACTTCATCATTCAGTCTTCTCTCATTCTCTTGACTCGCATTGCCTCTCAAGAAAACACCTGCAACCACGTTTCCCGCCTCGACAATGGCTGCTGCGTCGCCCCATCCCTTTGACCCTCTGAGGCCCGATGAAATCTCAAGGGTAAGTCTACGGCCAATTTCCACTATCTAAGATTGGTCTTCAGCAGCGCACATACTAAGGCTCTTTTCAGGCTTCAAGGATCGTCCGCCCCCACTTTGGTGGTCAAGACCCCAACTTTCGCGTCATCACTCTTCTTGAACCAGCCAAGAAGCAGATGATTCCTTACCTTGAGAAGGAACATCACAAGCAGCCTACAGGACATATTCCTACTCGCTACGCGCGAGTTGAAGCTTCTATCAAGGGAGATGCTGGCGAGAACCAACTCTTTGAGCTCATCGTTGACCTCGACGATAACAAGGTCACCCAGAAGCAGCATGTCAAAGGAAAGCATTCATACATTGATTCCAATTACATGAGGGAGGTCGAGGCGGCTTGTCTGGCCAACGATGATGTGCAGGCTGAGATCCGTACTCTTGACCTCCCAGCTGGAGCTACTGTTGTTGTTGAGCCTTGGGCATACGCGACAGATGGCATGAATGACATGACCGAACGAGTCACAATGGTAGGCCCAGATATTCGCTTACTATGCTGTGCCTATGCTAACTCTGATCAGTGCTGGTTCTACCTTCGATTGCTGGAAACCCCCGACGCCAACTACTATGCTTATCCCCTCGATGTTTGTGCTGAAGTCTCAGAGGCTCTCAAGGTCACAAAGGTTTATCGTCTCCCCACCATGCCTCACGAGAGGATCAACACCGAGCAGAAACCCTTTGATCGTCGCAGAATTCATTCAACTGCTGCAAGCGAATATCACCCCGACCTTAGACCCAGCCCCCGAACAACCACCAAGCCATACCAAGTTGTTCAACCCGATGGCCCGTCATTCCAGATCCAAGGCAACCATCTCAAGTGGGAGAAGTGGGATCTTCGCGTGGGTTTCAACTACCGAGAAGGTCTCACTCTGCACGACATCCGATATGATGGCCGCAGTCTCTTCTACCGTCTTTCTCTGGGTGAGATGTTTGTGCCATATGGTGACCCGCGTGCTCCCTACCCCCGCAAGGCTGCCTTCGATCTTGGCAACGATGGTGCCGGTATCAACGCGAACAACCTCCAGCTTGGATGTGATTGTCTAGGTACCATCAAGTACTTCAGTGCCTATCACAACACATCATCTGGAGAACCTATGGAGCTACCCAATGTTGTCTGTTGTCACGAGCAGGATGATGGTATTTTGTGGAAGCACACCAACTTCCGTACCAATACTCCTGTTGTGACTCGTTCTCGCATCCTTGTTCTGCAGACCATCATCACTGTCAGTAATTACGAGTACATATTTGCCTGGCACTTCTGCCAGGATGCCTCGATCTTCTACGAGGTTCGTGCTACGGGAATTCTGTCTACAGTGCCAGCTTCTATCGACCACAAGGGCAAATACCCTTATGGAACTATTGTGGCACCCGGTGTTTTGGCACCATATCATCAGCATCTTTTCAGTCTCCGTATCGATCCTGCGATTGATGGTCACGCTAATTCACTCGTGGTTGAGGAGTCCAAGCCTCTTCCCATCAATGACCCGTCTGTTCACAATCCCTTCGGTGTAGGTTACATCACCGAGAACAAGTTCATTGAGGAAGAGGGTGGCTTTGATCTTGATCATACAAAGGCTCGGGCCTTCAAGTTCGTCAATGAGAACAAGGCCAACCCCATCACAGGCACACCTGTCGGGTTCAAACTTATGCCCGCTTACAGCCAGATGCTGCTCTCTCACCCTGATTCATTCCACGCAAAGCGCTCCGAGTTCGCTGAGCATGCTGTTTGGGTTACGCGCCACGAGGATAATGACCATTTCCCCGCAGGAAAGTATACAATGCAATCCGCAGGTGGTGATGGCCTGGCCTCGGTCATTGCGAAGCGCCGAAACACGGGCACGGCTCAATCTGTCAGGAACCAAGACATCGTCATTTGGCACACATTTGGCTCAACCCATAACCCTCGCATCGAGGATTGGCCTGTGATGCCTAACGAGAAGATGATGGTTGGGCTGAAGCCTGTCAACTTTTTCTCTGGCAACCCTGGCTTAGACGTGGCCCCATCCACGCAGGAAAAGAACAAGAGCGTTTTGTATACTGGGGATGACGAGAAAGCTCCGGCATGCTGCAACTCGAGACTGTAGAATATGATAGATGGGATACAGTGAATAAAATATTAGAGCGCATTTTGTAAAACACAAACCAAGTTTTTCCGTTCGCCGCTGCAAGTTTTTTTGTCTAAGCGATTGGTATTGCCGAGGCTTCATTTCCATGTTCGCTGAATTAGAAGTGCCAATACAAGAAAGCTGGCTCTTCTTTCCATTAATGTTGATCGCGATGCCGGAAGAATTCCACCCTAAGTTCCAAAAGATTTCGAGTGTCCAAGATCGATGCAAATAACCCCAGTTCCATATGTGTCGATGTATGTAGTGCGAGTGGACTCTATGTTTACAAGCAGGCCTACCATGTGATCTGCTAAGACGTGATAGGCAGTTAGTTGTTGGCCCTCGGCCCCTCGTTTTCCGCAGTCTCCGGTTCACAACTTGGCATCTCCACACTTGGCCACGTCTGAAATCCCATTCGCGCATTGAAAAACCAGGATTGTTCCAGCCCTGGCTTGACGTATCAGGATATGCAAAGCAACGATGCAAGGTGACGGGGGAAGACCGGCAAGTGGAGAGTATCGTGTCCACGTCATTTAACTTCATTGGGTCGGTTGAATCCACTCCAAATGCTGGAAGCGCCTGATATGAGCCGAGTACCTCCTCATTAAGATTTTCCCTCACATTTCTCACAACACCAGACAAGAGCACTTCTGTAGCATTCAGCAGGACCTTCTGAAAATGGTGGTCACGTCAGACAATCCAGCGCAAGCTACCGATGGAGCGTCGCAAAGCGGGCACGAGGAGAACCCTTCCGCACATCATCCTGTGGTGCAGCCCCAGGAAGCTCTAGAGCCTGTTGCTGTACAGGTATATATCGCAAAAAGAATTTGCAAAGCTCTTGAGCTGACACCACATATAGGAGGAAGACGACGGTGATGGCACTGACTCTGCATATGAAGACGACGTGCAAGTACCATCCTTTAAAGTTTCCCAGAAACACTATTAACCTAGCTTCATAGTGCAAGTTCCACCGCATCCATCTCGTCTAGTATTCTCGAGTATCGCAAATTCCAGGGAAGAACTTTCCATAGTGAGAAATACGATACGGAGTATTTCACACCAAACGATGAGCAGCAGATGGAATCGATTGACATCACGTAAGAAGATTAATACCGCTGCAACTTGGTTGGCTGCTGATTGTACAGACATCATTACCTTACCCTACTTAATGATGGCGAGCTTACACTTGTCCCTTTCAAAGACAACACTAAGGTGAGATCTGCTATCTTTTTTGCGATATATGGAAACTTATATGGCAAAGGCGAAGAGAGTCTTAGATGTAGGAACAGGCACTGGTAAGTTTCAATTGAACTGGTGCCCAGACAAAGCGACTGACTCAGATACTTAGGGATATGGGCAATGTATGGAAGAACCTTGACAAAACTACATACACTGGTCTACTGCTAACCTTTCTAGCGACTTTGCCGATAAATACCCTAATGTCGAGGTTATTGGAACGGACCTATCTCCGATCCAGCCTTCCTGGGTGCCTCCCAACGTCAAATTCGAACTTGAGGATGCAACAGGTAGCTGGACCTGGCCCGATAACCATTTTGATCTTATTCATATCCGTTACCTTATCGGTGCTATAGCGGACTGGGGCGCCTTATTCCGAGAAGCGTTCCGCTCCTGCAATACCAACGGTTTTATTGAGTCCGGCGAGGTCAACCCTACTTTCTGTTGCGACGATGAGAGCATTGAAAATGCTCCCGCACTGCGGAAGTGGAATGCTCTTTTTAAAGAAGGGGGCAAGGTATTCGGACGGAGCTTCTGCGATGTGGATAATGATGTCCAGCTGTTACGTGATGCTGGATTTGTTGATGTGCAGAGCGTTGAGTACAAGGTGATTCCTTCTGAGCATTGAAAGTTCGGTATCAATATGTTAACATGAATGGTCTAGGTCCCCGTTGGTGGGTGGGCGAAGGACGAAAAACTGCGTCGAGTCGGTCAGTTTTTGCGTGCAACTATAGAAAATGATCTCGAAGGTAAGTCTATACACTCAACACGCTTGAGTCACCGTAATCGATATGCTAACTGCTTGAAGGATACACGATGATGGTCTGGCACAATATCCTGAATTGGCCAAAAGACGAGTATCAAATCTTTTTGATGGACATGCGTAAGGCATTGAAGAACAAGCGTGTTCATTGCTACATGCGCGTTCGCTATGTATATGGTCGTAAGCCAGAGGGGAACTAAGAAGTGGATAACTTTCATATAGTGCCTAGCTTCCGATGTTCCTACGGTCTCTACGAGATCACCAATTCGGACTATCTGCTCTATCCTACGCATTAGATATGTTATGGTTTCATTTTGATATCTACAAAAAGCTACTTTGTTAGTCTTACAACAACAACTATGCGTGAGAAGATGAATTAACTCTAGCCACGAGAAAGCACTAACGCCGCCCGGTTTGGGTTCTATATAGTCTTTGAGAATAGGTATCTGATAAATGCGTTTAGAGTGAAGTTAAGATAACCTAAATAACACCTTTATTGCTTATAAATAGTAAGATGTTCGTGTTGCCTTGTTTGGAAAGCATTCCTTGCTCTTAAATAAAAAGAAATAAGGAAGGTTGAACATCAATTTTTGTCATAACAGAAACGCAGACATTTTAGACGCAAAATATTTCATATCCTAAAGATATTCTTTATGTTCCGGCTCTTTTCATTTTCTTAGCTATCTTTATTGTAGGCACGGACTAATGTCAACATCCTGTGTTTTCTGCGATTCGTCTGGCCACCACATCATGATTGGATACCCGATATCCTGAGCCCTTGGGTGGTGCAACACCTGCCAGCCTAGGGCTTCATACAGCCCTTTACCTTGCTCGCTTGCCTCCAAATATGCTGGAATGCCCAACTTGGCGCACTGGTCCATTCCCCATCTCACTAGTCTAGATGCTGCTCCTTGTCTTTGGAACGAACGGTCAACACAAAGCCATAGTAATAGCCCGTACGGTTGAGTGCCCATTATATCGGCTCTTGTTTCAATTGAAGGACGGAAATACTCAAGTATAGCATTGTCTTCGTCCTGATCGTCGGCCTTTCGTCGAGATTGCATAAACCTGAGCGGTTCGAGGCATTCGTCAAGGGTGCGGGGCCGAGGATAGATGAACCACTCTGCAAATCCAACAATGGTCTCATTTCCTGTCACTCGATTGACCTGGACGCACTTAATCCCCACAGCTGTAATTTGTGGATAATTTGCAAGGTGTTGTCGAATTGTCTGCCAATGAATCTCGCTCAGAGCCTTGCGATTCGACGGAGTATTGGGTCCGTGCAAGATATTAGATAGAGACATAAAATCGAAAGAAGGAATAACAATTTCCATACATCTCGGTAGATCTGTCTCTGATACTGGCTTGATATCCAAGTAGTGGGTCATTCTGCTTCAAAATAAATAAGAGTAAGTTATTCACTGCGGGATATAAAGAAGTGTGTGAGCCGATGAATGTAATGGAAACGTGGGGGATCCGCTAAGCTATATGCAGTTAGGGTTTCGCCCAATTAATAAGCTAAGCTAAGGTTACCTATATATAGTCAGGGATAAGACTGTCCTCAGACTAAACACACTACATTCTATATACAATCAAAAGTTGCCTCTCCTATACTATCGTATGTACTCAGGGCCTTAATACAATCTGAGGGTCTAGCTCACTCAATAGGTTACGTCCTGACGATATCGCACTTGGGAGTCGAGAAGGAGTCTCCGCAACCTACTGTATCCTTCTCAACAGAGGCAACACAAGGTTAAAATAACAAAGAGACACTTTTTCAAAAGCGACACTTCTTGGATCAACAACGTGATCAACTGGATCGTCGAGAGCACAGGAAAGAACAGAACTGTAGAGCGGCTTGAGATCTCCCAACAGCCAGGCGCAGACCTGGATGGACAGAAACGTCGACGCGATCGTATCAGCCAATATCCAAGCAACATATAGTCAGTTCCTGGCTGGGAGGAGAGAAACGACGGAGTCTCCAAGGTGGACAGGATGATAATGCTGGATGTCATTGGAACCACCGACCATCAAATATGAGACACTCCCGTAAGAAAGACCAGTCTTGGCCTCCTCGAGCTTCGTGATTTGGTGGCAGTTTGTCGCTTCTGCGAGATTATGTGTAACACCAAATTACAAACTCGATAATTACGCATCATCCACGCCTCAACTTCTGATTTGTCTGAGAATCTGCCTCGGCGGTTAAACCTCATACGCGATTGGACGCCATGTCTTTTCAAGGCTGCGGGCGAACCAACAGGCAAATTGCAACCCGTGGCGGGGCCAAAGATGACATTTCCCCGCCTCGATCGCCAATCTTTTCCATCTTTCTTCAACAGCTAGTGTCTCAAACCATCAAGATCCATATCAATAGGACAAACGTTACACTCACAGTTCGTTGTGAACCATGAAGAAACTTGTTACCCGTTTCAGAAGTAGCCGATCACCGAACCCGACCGCCGAGCAGCCAGAAACGAGCAGCGACTCCAATCCCCCGATCCCGATCGCGAGCGCGAGCCTACCCGAGCAACCTTTGCCATCCACCTTTCTAGATGGAGTCGAGGTCTTGCATGACGAACCAGACGCCATTGTTGACGTTTGTTTCGTACATGGCTTGACAGGAAGCAAGACCAGTACATGGAGGGCTCACGGGCAATCAGAACCATGGCCTAAGACTCTTCTCCCGCCAGCGCTCAGCAAGGCTCGCATACTTACGTACGGATACAATGCGTACATTGTATCCAAGTCGGTGGCATCATCGAATCGATTAGTCGACCACGCGATGAATCTTCTCACCGACCTCACCAACGATCGGATCAACTGCAACGCATCGTCTCGTCCACTGATCTTCGTTGCACATAGCCTGGGAGGTCTAGTCTGCAAAGAAGCTATACTCATCTCGAGGAACAATCCAAGCATCCATCGCCGTGAGATCTTCAATCGGCTCAAAGGCATCATTTTCATGGGAACTCCTCACAAAGGCTCGTGGATGGCTGATTGGGCCAAGATCCCCGTTTCAGCTCTTGGATTGGTCAAGTCAGCCAACAAGTCACTACTGAAGATCCTGGAGACCGATGATCAATTACTCGAGTCAATCCAAATCAGATTTCTCTCTCTAGTCAGGGAGCAGCGCGAGGCAGGCAGACATCTTCAGGTTGCGTGTTTCTTCGAAGAACTCCCCCTTCCGCGATTTGGTCAGGTTGTTTCCAAGGAGTCAGCTACTTTCGAAGGCTATGATCCCGTTTCCATCCACGCTAATCATGGGGACATGGTCAAGTTCGGCTCAGCCGGCGAGACTGGGTTCAAAAGGCTTGTGGGTGAGCTGAAGATGTGGGCGTCAGAAATAGGTGAGGATCAATAGCTCTCCTGGTAAATTACCAAGCTGATTGTGTTTCTAGCGTTAGATATGAATCCCACGGAGCCCCCCACAGTCCCAGGTACTGTTCTTGCGCAGGAAGGGGATAGTCTAGCTAGTTAGTATTTCACACCAGTAGCCTTCAAGCCTTGGTCTAATCGTAAAGCAGAGCCTGTCAAACACTATCTTCCCCTCTCGAAAAACAGGAAATTTGTCGGCCGAGAAGAGATGGTTGATTCTCTCATATCGGTCCTCTTCTCAGGCCCAAAATATCCTCGAGCGGCCCTTGTCGGAATGGGTGGAATGGGCAAGACACAGATCGCTCTTCATCTTGGTTACACAGTCAAGAACAATACACAGAAGTACAACAATTGCTCTGTCATCTGGATTGCTGCCCTCAGCATGGCAAGTTTCGAACAGGCATGCCGTGCTATTGTCGACTCATGGGCCATCAAAAACGGGCTTGACGACTCCAAAGAGGCTTTCAAAGCATTTTTCAGCTCACCTGAGGCAGGAAACTGGCTTCTGATCATCGACAATGCTGATGACATCAGCGTCTTAGATGGCCCAGAAGATCAAGGCAGTGGAGTCGCCCATTTCATCCCTGATAGCGACAGTGGCCGTGTCCTCTTCACAACGAGGTCTCGGGAGGTGGCCGTCCAAGTTGCACACGAAAACGTCATTAAGTTATCCCAGATGTCTTCAGCAGATGCAATGCTCCTATTGCAAGGATCTCTTGTCGAGAAAACCCAACTAAACAATAATGAGCTTGTCCATGAGCTATTACAAGAGCTCACTTTTCTTCCACTGGCAATCAGTCAAGCAATAGCATACATCAACACAAACCAGATATCTCTCAGAGAGTATCTCCGACTCTTCAAAACCACGGACCAAGACATGATTGGGCTGTTGAGCTCTGCCTTCCGAGACGTCAGCCATTACCACAGCGACCAGGGCGCGGTCGCTACAACATGGATCATTTCTTTCAACCAAATCAGCGGCAGGAACTCGGATTCAATGGAAATTCTAAGATTTATAGCCTATATTGAGCCAAAAGCTATACCCAGGTCCTTACTCCCTCAGCCAGACTCCGAGCAGAAGATGACAGTTGCGATTGGTATGCTCCTCGGATATGGCTTTTTAAATCGAAGAGAAGATACCGACATCTTTGACATGCACACTCTAGTTCACTTGGCAACACGTCTATCTATTGAGCGAGAAGGGGTTGGGCAAAAAACACGCCAGAAGGTCTTGGCACATGTTTCGGATGTGTTTCCGCATGGTCACTGGGATGACCACGATCTATGGCCGCAATACTTTCCCCACGCCTTTAGACTCCTCGACAGTGCGGAAGAAAACGACAAGGAGTATTCACTCTCGTTGAAGTACAATGCTGGTCGCTGCCTGATTGAAGACGGCCGACCCAAGGAAGCTGTCGTGCTACTCAAGGATGTGGTTGAGAGCTACATCAAGCTTGCAGAAGATGACTTTGATCGACTTAAAAGGGAATATTACCTTGCCTTAGCATATCACCGCAACGCCCAATTCAGGCAAGCGATCGAGCTGCTTGAACACGTGGTGGGAATCAGAGCAAATATTTTGGCTGAGAACGACCCTGATCGAATAAATTCAGAGCGCCTGCTTGCATGGACGTACTCACTCACTGGCCAGGTTAAGGATGCAATCGAGTTGTACGAACGTATTATTGTAACTACTCAAAGCTGGGCGGAGGACGACGAGCTTCGATTGCGAGTTGATTGTGAACTCGGTTCGACGTATTTGGAAGTTGGCCAAATCAAGGAAGCAGTCGAGTTACTTGAGAAAACCGTAGTGATCGAGAGAAAGCTACCAATGGATCATCCTGGGCGATTGAGGTCGCAGCACGATCTTGCAACAGCATACATGCACAGCGGCCGAACCAAAGATGCGGTCAGCCTGCTTGAGCATGTGGTTGCAACTCGGAAGAAATTAATCAAGAACCACCCAGATTTACTCGCCTCACAGCACCAGCTTGCAGTAGCATATGTGGATAACGGCCAGGTCAAGGAAGCAATTCGACTACTAGAGCATGTGGTCGCACTTCGAGAATCACTTATAGAAGATAATCCTGATCGTCTGAGATCAGAGCATTCACTTGCAGTAGCATATGTGGATAACGGCCAGGTCGAGGAAGGGATTAGACTACTAGAGCATGTGGTCGCACTTCGGAAATCGCTTACAGAGGATAACCCTGATCGTCTGGTATCTGAGTCTGAACTTGCAATAGCATATGTGGATAACGGCCAGGTCGAGGGAGGGATTAGACTACTAGAGCATGTGGTCGCACTTCGAAAATCACTTATAGAAGATAATCCTGATCGTCTGAGATCAGAGCATGAACTTGCAGGAGCATATGGGGAAAACGGACAAGTCAAGGAAGCTATTAAGCTACTGGAGCAGGTGGTCGAAACTAGGAAGTCACTTTCAGAGGATCATTTTGAACGCCTAGCATCAGAGTATGAACTTGCGAGAGCGTATAAATCGAACGGTCAGATTCAGGAGGCATCGGAGCTATTAGAGCATGTGGCAAAAGTCGAGTCAGAAGTTTTATCTGCTAACGACCCCAGTTTGTTAATGACATACGAATTGCTGATAGGAGTATACAGAAGGGATCACAAGATCGAGGAGGCAGATAATTTAGAGAGGCGAGTCCAGGCAGCGCGGATGACTATCTCAACTGACGACTTGACTGAGCAGTCAGAAACATGAGTGTATGACACTATCAGTTCTGAATGGGAGACTATAAGATCTTGTAATCACATTAGATAGCCTGGCCTCTTGAAATCGTCTGCATTTCTTTAACACTCTATCCAACCTTCGCCTCTAAGACTCGTTATGATAAGGAGGTATAGTGCCTTTGTTATTGTTACCAATAGCGTATGTAAGCAGAAGGAACAACATTGAAGAGTGAGTATGGATCATCATTTGTAGCACTGTTAGAGATCTGATCAGACACATGGGGAAGAAAAAGCGTACTGATACCTCTTGTAGGCCAATGACCTCGCACCGAGTGACATATTTCTACGGTAGGCCGGTGGCCTTTCCGGTAACACAAGGTCAGTGCAAGAGATACAACAAGATTGATATTTCTAGAAAGGGCCTGAACTAAGAACATAATCTCGCGTCTGCAAGTTAAGTGGCTGTGCCCGGGCTTGACAATGTTACCTCCTAGTTCTGGGCCTTAGCTCGAGACGCAGACGAAGCTCTGGCGTTAAACTAGCGTCGCTAGTATTTGTCGATTGGTGGAAGTGAACAAAGACATGTGCAAAACCTAGAGCCCAGCTTGTAAACTGAGTTTCCAAGGTAAGTAGTAGAATCGACCTACCAAGGCTATATTCTCGTGACCGTCTCCGGGGTGCTTTTAGTCCTTGGTTTCTACAAGCTTGATCAGCACATTCTTTTTCTCTTTCAGAATGGAGGAACAACTAGTACTTGTTACCGTAAGACGACAGACGCGACATTACAGACTTCTTTCAACTTCCAGATGGCCGTTGTCAAATTCTTTCTTTTGGATCAGCAACTTATGGCAACTGTGGTCCGCAACAATCATCACCTTCTGCAATATATCTCTCTCCGTCTACTATGATACCAAATGTTTTTAACCCAAAGCAGCGCGATGCCTACTAGTCACTAATTGACTCCCTATTAGATGCAAGCTACCGTACTATGTAATGTGATTCACTGGTGAAGACCTGTCTATTTTCGACTTCAACTCTCGTTGCGCACCCCCAAGAAAACCCATCTGCAAACTAGGTGATTCCATACTTGAGAGCAGACTCGGCAAATACGGACAGTAGAGGCACAATAAGGGGAAAAAAGCTTGCACGTAGACTTCCAACTCCAAGGCAGTGACTAAAGTGGTTGAAGAGTTGAGTTGAGAGAGCCAAGAAGGTCCAGCGACTTCTTCAGCGAATCGAGCAAGTTATGTTCCACACCTGAAAAAGCCTCGGCCCAGGACTGGTCCCAAGGCCTCAACCTCTCAAGAAAACAATGGACCCTGCTTTGCTCATATCGCTAATTATGGCAGTGGGTTAGGACAGACTGTTGAACGTACACAAGCCAGTAGGAACTTGAAGGGAAATTGCAGAGACCCGCAGCTGAGGTAAAAATCTGCTGCTGATTAATGCGCAAACTCTGTGGTGGATCTGAGGCTCAAAAGCTAAGCAAGTCGCTTAGTCATGACTCCCCAGCCGTCCTCTATAAAAATCTGATCCGTCGCCGGCCATTTGGACTTTTCTTCTTTTCTTCTTCATGTCGACAATACTTCAGAGAATCATTTCTATAGTATTCGACCTTCTCTTGGTTCCCTAAAAGAGCCACAGATCCCACCCTGGTTGATGAATGAATATCCTCAATGCCCTAGAGTGAATACCCTCTGGTTCTCTCGATCTATCCGCAAGGATGGCGGTGTCTACCTCGTGTAGTCGCTGTATAGAGAGGTTGCACTTGATGATCTCGGCCCTGATAGCGGTCTTGCCTTCGGGCGCGCTGTTGGGGCGGGCATTGATGGACGTCTGACAGGCTTTTTTTTTTCGTTGCTACCTAGGACTTGTCTTGGGTGTGAGGAAGAATTTTATGGGTAGTAATCCACATAGGTGGATATTGCAGAGTATACAGTGAATAAAAAGTGGTACTCTCGCAGTCTAGACAATGGGAAGGACACGTCTTGGGCAGCCTCAATCTCGAAGGAGCGGCGATTTGACGCTGACGCGGTTATATAAAGTGGCTTGTTAGAATGTGAATCACTAACTAAACTAACCTCTCGATAGATCGCAGAAACGCGCGGTCTTGATATAGCCAGTAACGGGTGACGCGTTACCACGACTCCATGAAGTTTGTGCCTGGGTACTCGATGTATAGTCCGCACTTAACTGCTCTCGCTTCATGCGAGACACATGTTTAATATCGCCCGAGGTCACCGCTTAGGGTGTCTCTTCTAGATGATAGATAGCACGATGCCTTCGCCTGCTGAGTGACTCCCTCTGTTGATGATCTTGCACATGGGGCACACACAGCATAAATTTTCCACGATTGTCAATTCACTTTGATGCGTTTTTGCCGCTGAGAATACGTGTGCCTCAACTCGATTCTTAGTACCGATCACAGATGTACTAACCACAAATTATCACAGATAATTCTTATCAACGGATAATTAATTCATAGTTGTAAGACCAGTTTTTCCATTCTTAGCATATAGTCTTAAGATAAATAGATCTGTTAAAATAACGCAAAGCTGTGTGACTTGCTACTTGAGTGATAAATTCTCTTGCTGGAAAAACTCTGATTGCTACCCTAGACTTTTTAAGCTGCTGGACCAACACGCACGGACCTCCTTCTCTCATACGCGTTCGCGTTTCCTCCGTTACCTTTGATACCCTTGCTAACAAAAGTCAAGAATCATAAAAAAAATGTCAAGTGAGATTGTCATGCCTGTAGTATGAGCTTATGGATGAAATGTCCACTTTATCGCGGGACAAGACGCGTTTCGGTTTGCAGGCATTTTTCAAGCCCATGGTAACGATTCCGTGACATTTCGCGACATTATTAACGCGTTGCGTCTAAACACGTCGATGACGACACTCCCAATGGACCCTTGGATGACTTCGCTTTTGGCTTGATCCGGTTAGATTGATTTTCTGGAGATCACCCTCTTGTCACAACCACAAACTTTGATAATCTAGTCCCTAGCCTTGCGCCCTATGATGGCCAGCAGCAAAGACCCTTGCGTTATCAGCTTGTGCGTCACACGTCTTGCTACAAGTCCAATGATGCGCCCTTGGCGGTTCACCTGCAAAAGAAGCATTTTCAGTTACAGACTAGGTTTTTAGCTGGCTGCACAACACATTTCCGGCGTCCGATCTGTCGCATGGATCCTCCCTATTTACCGCCATCCCAACCAAGCACCTTTAGATCCTCGCGTTGCATCTAAGCCACTCCGCTTGGCCTCACCTATCAAAGATGATGACGTTGTAGATGTATTGACGTGAAAAGAGCCCACAGGGGAAGGCGTGGAGGGCCAAGAGATCGATGAAAGAGGCCAGAAACGCCAAAAAGTCCAGGGAATTGATTCTGCGATGTCCCATGCTTGTGAGCCCAATTATCTACCCGAAGACGTAACGGGAAGCAAACTGACAGTGGGGAAATTCTCAATTGCGAGTTGCTGTTCAAGATAACGCTTCTATTTTACCTACTCTAGCTCATCTGTCCCGCGATTGGCTGTTTGAACAAATGCGGCACTGTGATTGGCTGAAGATATCTACATTTATGGGGTCTTACTATCGTCGCGTCGTGGAATAAAACGCGACTCTTTTGCAGATGTTTCTTAGGTTTGTGTTCGGTAACGTTCCGCCCGATCACTCACGAGCTGCAGATGATCTGCCTCGATAATATCAATGACACAACCGGAGATCCTTGAGTTTCTTGGTTCAATATCTTCTGTTCCGATGCGAGAAAACTCCAGCTCCGGGGAGTTAACGGCCTCGACACGGATTGGCCTATTCTACTATTGCTTCAGCTCGGAATTACGGAACTAGTGTACAAGTGAAGAGCATCGCCCTTAGCCAAACCAAGTTAAATGCCGAGTTCCGGTGTGTAGTTGTAAGCGGATCAGGCAGCTTAAAGCACAAGGAGGTGTGGGGGTCAGCCGGAGTTAAGACATCAGAGGCTACCAAATCCTCCTCGTACGGAATCTGGTCATCCTAAGACTGGCCTTTCTAACGCTGCTGAGACCGAAAATTAGATATAAAAACATTTGCATAAAGAAATAGCAGTCGATTATGAGTTATTACTATTCGTATTGAAGTACATTAGCACTCGTCGTTATCCCACCGTCTTAATTGGTCAAGGGAAAGCCTACTATCCTCTACACGCTTTCTCAAGACTCATTTCGCTTACAAGTAGCTATTATTAACATGTTCAAGATTGCTATTGTCGGGGGCGGACTTGGCGGACTTTTCGCAGCCTTGTCAATCCACCAGCACTTACCTTCGGAGGATATCCAGGTTGATGTCTATGAACAAGCACCTGAGTACAAGGAAATCGGCGCGGGCGTCGGGATCGGCCCAAATGCTGCAGCCCTGGCTGTAAAGCTAGGTCTGAGAGAGAAGCTAGCCAAGGTCACAGGTACACGGGCAGGCATCTGGCTTTCGTTTCGACGTTTCGATGATGGATCAGACGTCCACACGGTGAAAATCCCCGGTGACGCCAATACACCACACTTTTCGTTGCATCGTGCGGAGTTCCTACAAGTCTTGATTGACACCGTTCAAGAACGGGCCGCCGCTACCTTGCACACCAACAAGCAATGCAAATCGTTGAAAGTACGTATCTTGTATCTTGAGTTTACCTGTATTCCCCGCAGCTGACACTTAATGCAGGACAAGGGCGAGACCATGCTGATCACCTTCGCCGATGGCACGACGACGTCTGCAAAACTAGTCATCGGTGCGGATGGTATTCATTCAGTCGCTCGCAAACATTTTGTTGTATGTTCTCTAGCTTCAGGCCGTTTACTGCTAAACTCACTCGACGACAGCGTGACACGCCGCAATACGGAAAGATGGTCGTCTACCGTGGCCTCTGCAAAACCGAGGATATCGCCGATGAGTGGCCTCTCGACACTTATGCCACAGTCTTTATGGCCCCTGGGAAGCATTTTCTTACATTCCCTATCAGCAGCGACAAGGTAGTAAACGTAGTCGGCTTTGTCACGACACCATGGGAGGACCTGGGTGAAGTGAAGGAGAGCTGGACCCTTACAAGTGACAAGAGCGCAGTTGCAGAGCATTTCAAAGATTTCGCCCCTGCAGTTCAGCATGTTATCCAGAAGATGAGCACAAACCCTCTGAAGTGGATTCTTTTCGATCGAGAGCCTTCTTCAGATTGGGTCTTCTCAGGAGGCAAGGTGGTTTTGCTAGGAGACTCTGCCCACGCTATGTGTCCTCACCAAGGTCCGTCAATCTCCGTCACAGTACCATCTGTGGACCTCTTTACTTACCTTTTGATTAGGAGCTGGAGCTGGACAAGCGCTTGAAGATGGTTATGTCCTTGGACGGGCTCTTCAGGACTATTTCAAAAATCAGAAATCAGTCAAGCCTCGTCCCATCGCAGACTACCTGCATCTATACCAATCTGTTCGATATCCACGGGCAGAAAAAGTGCAGGAGACGTCTCGACAGGCCGGAGACTTGTATGAATTAAGATCCAAGGAAGTTGAGGGACTCAGTTACGAAGATAGCCTCCCAGTTATTCGGGACTTACTAAAAGATCGCATGAAATGGATATGGACCGAGGATATCGACCAAGTATATGAGATGGCGCTTGGAAAGCTGTAGGGGAGAGCCTACCACCACTTGGGGCTACTTGTACAATTCACTTTTCAAGACTATTGTCTCTAGTATATCGTGGAAAATTGCTTCCGCACCTATATTAACTCTCCAACTCAGTGACGTGAATGGCCTCGTCGTTTGTTGACTCCGGCTACCTACCTACTAATTCGCTGCAGTTCACCTCCGACCTTTCCACCCTCCTTGTGATACGATCATTGATAGTGATAGCCGCGCACTCGCTATGCTGACTTCACTGAATGTTGGGCGTAATTGAATAATGAGACAATCTTTCAAGTATAAGCTAAGTGAAGCATAAGAAGCTGGAAAAAGTAGCTGGAGAGGGGTTTAAAGAATAGGTCGAGGACGGAAAGGCTTGCTAAGCAGAAGTTTGACGGTAATAGAATTTGAGTCCTCATAATACCTTAGGCATATAAATTTGGCTAGAAGGTAATCATAGACAAACTTACGAATAAAGCCACAGTATATGAGATTCGAGGGGTGAGTGATTCAAGATACCGGGCGGTGACGGGAACGATATAAATGTTTGTCGCCTAGTAATGTCCTTTGCTGCAACCTGCCACTCGTTAGATGAGACACAGGCATGCCAAATCTTATGGGAAAGACAACTACTTTAGATAGAACTGCCTAATTGCTTGATATCTGTCTATCTATTATCGCCTCCATCTCATGTGTGCAACATCTTCTCTGTTGTTTCGACCAGTACCATGAACGCGTTTCTCACATGGATCTCATCAACGAATGGCGTGCTCAAACAAAACCTAATGGCGTAGATACCACCGTCGAGAACAGTGCTAGTAAGGTAGATTTTGCCCTCTTCATTTATGGCGATATATACCTTCTCCGTCAGGGCATTCTTATCATTTGAACTGGCTGATGCGTGTCCAGTCAGTCTGAGGACGACCAGAGAGAATCGTGGCACGGCAACGATCTCAAACAAATCTGACCGGTCTTGGACCAACTGCGTGAAGAGATCACCGTGACGGATTCCCTTCCTGATATGTTCCTGTAGCCCCTTGACGCCAAATGTTCGAATCACAAACCACACCTTCAGGCTTCGGAATCTGCGACCTAGAGGGATCTGCCAGTCGCGGTAGTCCGTCACGAGGCCACTTTCGGAGTAATTGTTTCTCAAATATGGAGGAGTCATGCTGAAAGCATCGATATAATACTTCCGATTCTGAACAAAAGTGACAGAACAGTCGAAGTTCGTCAACAACCACTTGTGTAGATTCATGTTGAAGCTGTGGAATCGATGGAACTGGGCAGTGAAATGGTGATACTCGGGACAAACAAGAGCAGCGCCAGCATAGGCCGCATCGACATGAACCCAAATCTCTCCCTTGCCAGGTGGAGTAACCTCTTCCAAAACATCTGCAATAGATTCGAAGTCGTCATAGGCGCAGCAGTCTGTCGTGCCGAGAGTCGCAGTCAGATAGAATGGCGTAAGTCCATTGGCGCGGGCCTTCATGACGGCGGCCTTCACATCAGCACCGGTCAGAGCAAAGTTGTTCTCGGCCGAGACGGGGATTGCCATGAACCGAACGCCAGAAATTTGGGCAGCTTTCTTGGTACTGGAATGCGTCGTAGCGCTACCGAAAGCCACCAGCTTGTTCCGCGCTTCGGCCATAGCATCATCGAGCTGGTCAGCTGGTATGCCCTCGGTCATCTCTCGCAGGTACTTGTCGCGGGCTGCGACCATGACGGTCAGAATAGCCTCGGATGCTGTACCGTGAATAACGCCGCCGCCGAGGGTACTGCCTGAGGATCGGTAAGTCTCAGGTAGGTTGAACATCTCGGCAAGCCAATCCGTAACAATGGTCTCGAGCTCGGTGACCGCAGGGGAGCAGATCCAGTTGAAAGCAGAGCCGTTGAACGCACTCGAGTACAACTCCCCTAGCATGCCAGGGAAACTAGACGAACACGGGAAGAAAGCCATAAAATTGGGCGACTGCCAGTGCGTAATGCCGGGCATGACCTTGGCTTCTATGTCCTTTTGAATATCCTTCCATTGTTCACCCTCGATCGGGGGTTTAGAAGGGATTAGTTCACGAAGATAGCCGGGCTTGACACTCGAAACGACCCGACGCTCAGTAATGTTTTCATAATATCCTACGACTAGTGACGGGTAGACCTGTTAGTATCAAGGTGGCACGGACAAGCAATGGCCGTTGAACGTACTCTCGTCGATCGAGGACCGGGCCGCTTGCCTGAAGCCTTCTAGATCCATGGTACCAGTGTTTTCCATTGTTGAGTGTTTCGTTTGGATCGGCCTTGGAGATGTGATGGTTTCGCGAAGTTCGGAATTTTTCAGAGGCTGCGACCAAGGTTCGGCGCATGCTTTTCTACTTTTTAACTCTTTCACTCTATCGCATGCACTACTAGTCTGGTGGGTGGACGCACGAAACGTTCGCGGAGAAAACAGTCCCGATTCTTTGACTCGCCCCGCTAACTATCTAAACGCCGTAAGCTCCGCGCGTCCTGCTCGAAACTTGATATGGAACTTTGTTGAGTAATTGCTATAGTCGGAAAGTCGGAAACAGCCATTTCTGACCTCTGTGGGTTGTACAAAGGTACTACTTTATGTACTTGTTTGTTCCGACAAAGCAACCGATTACGAATCCTCAGTATCACGACTGCGTTATCATGCTGCGAGTGAGCCAGCCTTGGGATGATTTGTTCGTATATAGACGATATCGCGTGATTCAAATCTTGGTTTCCAAGTAAATCACGTCTATGGGACAAAAAATAGAAAATCAACTATTGGAACCAGTACTGCAAGCGATCTTCAACTAGGTTCTATTCATCATAGGCTGAAAGCCACTATCCTGTTCTTATGATAACAGTCTTGGTCTCCAGATAGTTCTCTAGGCTGTCATGGATGCCCTCTCGTGCGATACCACTTGATTTGTAACCTCCAAAGGGGAGGTCAAACACACCTGTGGGGCTAGTGCAATTAATTGCCACCGTACCGGCCTCTGAGGCTTTTGCGAAGCGCATAGCCCGGTCAATATCCCGAGTGTAAATAGCGGAATAAAGCCCATATTCAGTATCGTTTGCCATCCGGATCACCTCATCTTCATCCGTAAAGGTATTGACGTTGACAATAGGCCCGAAGACCTCATCCTTCATGATTTTGGCACTCTCGGGGGTATCGACGAAGATGGTCGGCTGAATGAAGTAACCTGCCTTATCCTCGGGAACGCCTCCAATAATAAGTTTGCCGTCCTGGTTGCCCATCTCGAAATACTTCTTCACAATGTCATACTGTGCACTGTCCGCTTGCGGCCCATGATTGACTTCTGGGTCCAGAGGGTCGCCCAGTTTGACGGCTTTAGAACATTCTTTCAAAAGATTGATGAAGCGATCCGCCACTGAAGCATGAACGTACACACGAGAGTTGGCCATACACGCCTGCCCACTATTCCACTGGAAGCTGTGGAAGGTTTCCTTTGCTGCGCGCTCCAAATCCGCGTCATCGAATATCACGGCTGGGGTCTTTCCTCCCAGCTCAAGGACAACGTTCTTCATATTAGATTTTGTTGCCGCTTCACGGATTAGACGTCCGGTTCGACCTGAACCGGTGAATGTGATCAGTCTGACATCCATATGTGAAGCCAGGGTGGCACCAGAGATATGGCCATGGCCGGAAAGGACATTGATGACACCAGGTGGGAATCCAGCTTTCTGGATGAGCCCTGCAAGCTTTGCCGACTTGGCAAGATTAGTATTATTTCAGACATTAAGATATTACATTTCAGGTAACTCACTGTCAGAGGGGCCTTTTCGCTGCTTTTGAGAACCACTGTGTTGCCAGCCGCGATTGCGGGCGCGATCTTGTTGATGAAAACGTACACCGGGACATTCCAGGGAATAATGGCAGCGACCACCCCAAACGGCTGCCTGAGTGTCAAGTTGACGAAGCCTGGAGTGTTGAGACTGGTGCGGCCCTGGCCGTTCCAGCCAGCCGTGGCGAAATACTGAAGCTTTTTCACCGCGGCCTTTGCATCCCAGTACCCAGAGATAGGTCGTCCCATGGAGACAGCCTCTAGGCTGGCGAGTTCATTCTCAGATTCCGCGATCAAATCGGCTAGTTTGTTCATATAAGCTCCTCTTTCATGGACTGATAGACCAGCCCATGCTGGCGAGGCCGCCTTTGCCGCTGCAACAGCACGGTTTGTATCTTCCACCGTGGCTTCGGAGACTGGAGACAGGACGGATCAGTCTCTTGGTCATACATTGAGATGAAAAGAGCAGGAACGATGGACATAAGAAGAGAACTTACCTAAAGCGACCGTCTCACGGGTGAGCGGCGAATTTAACGGAAAACTCCCTCCGTCTGAGGCGGCGAAGAACTGGCAAACAGATTAGCCCTATTCTTGCGACTATTAAATGATAAGCGTGTGTGCTCACCTCGCCATTAATGAAGAGACGTGTCTCGTACTTGGTCGATGTTCGAGCAGCCATTGCCTTTGCGAATATTACACTTCAAGCAGATATGGTTTTGAACGGCATTAATCGTGTACAGGAATTTATCTCGGTGTGGACCGGTTTTACCGGTCCATTAATTATATTTAACTCCGGCGCCAAAGTTGCAGGAGTAAAGGAATTCTTGAGCCCTCGGAAATCTTCCGGCCCAAGACCTTATCTCCCCGGATTAAAGAATTGGCTAGTGAGTTCGGAACCAACGTCACAGAAAGCCGAACATGAACGTCTTCATCCCAGTCTGAATAGCACGTACGGCAATACCAGGCCCTGTCTTTTGAACGTAGATAAACGCCCACTTACTGCACGGAACCCTTGATTAATCACAAGCTCTTCTCGCTGACTCTCTCAATATGTCATACCCTTGTCGCGCAGTTGTTACGTCAGCTCCGGGGTCAGATGGTCAACCCAATTTCGTCCTCGGGAATCTATTACTCCGTGAACTTCGGGATGATGAGTGCTTGATCGAAATTGTGGCCACCGGTCTGTGTCATACAGACCTTGCAATAGCTGCACGACCTAACGGGGTCTTTCCCAGGGTGCTGGGTCACGAAGGCAAGTGGACCCTTTGCCGTTCGACCGGGCAGTAATCTAATCAAAAATATTGTCGTTAGGCTCTGGATATATCAGAAAGATCGGGGCTAAAGTCGGAACCAATGCCGGTCCCCAGACAGTGCCCTTGCGGGAAGGTGACCCTGTTCTGCTCTCATTTGCTTTCTGTGGACAATGTGCCAGCTGCCAGAGCGGGCATCCTGCATATTGTCTTTCAGGGTTCGCATTATGTTTCAGCGATTGTGAGCCAGCTTACACTAGACACACGGACACCGCAGGGGGTGATGGGGGCCCTGTAGCTGGCGGCTTCTTCAGCCAGTCCAGCCTTGGAAACCTTGCTGTCGTCAAAGAGAACTGCATCATCAACATGAACGGCATTGTTAAGGATAGGGAAGAGCTCAAACTTTTTGCGCCTCTGGGTTGCGGCTTCCAGACAGGTGCTGCAACTGTCTCCATCCTCGCACAGGCTAAGCCCAGCGACTCGGTTGCCATTGTAGGACTCGGAGGCGTTGGTCTCGCGGGCATCATGGTAAGTTGTGCTCGGAATATTTCTCTATATGTACACTGACTGCTGCGTCCGCGGCCCAGGCTGCCAAGATTATTGGCTGTAAACAAATCATTGCTATCGATCGTGTCGAGGAGAAGCTGCGACTTGCAAAAGAACTAGGAGCGACTGTTCTGATAAACAACGAGAAGTGCCCCGATGGTTTTCCAGAAGCTGTCCGAACAGCGACCAGTGGAGCGGGTTCTACAATCACTATTGATACTACTGGAGTGCTCCCTGTCATCCAGCAGGCGCTCGAGATGACTAGCGTTCTCGGGAAAATGGTTCTGCTAGGGATGTCGGGGGCATCTGTTGAGGTTAATATCACCAAGTTCAAGATGGTATGTCTCGACCTGTATATTTCTGCAAGATCACTAACATGACTGGAAATTAAAGACGGGAAAGACTCTACTTGGCAGTGTACAAGGAGACGCAGTACCATCCGTTGTGAGTGGCAATGACGCCAGAGCCCAAATCACCTGCTAACACAATACGTAATAAGTATGTTCCACAGATGATCCAATGGTATCGGGAGGGACTGTTTCCTATCGATAGGCTTGTCAGCTTTTATAGGGTGAGTAGGTGAAACAGTAAATCAGATGCCATACTAATCGGACCGATAGGCAGAGGATATTGATATAGCATTTGAAGACATGAAAGTAGGAAAGGCTGTCAAGCCTGTTGTTACATGGGAGGGAAGTTAGTATATCAAAGCTGGCGAAATGTTTATACAAATCAAGTTTTATAGTAGTAAATATAAAACTACATGTTTTTATAAATTGCAATTTTCTTAATAAACCCCAGGAGTACATATAATTTTATATTTGACAATAGCGATATAAGCTTAAGCAACAGATCTCATCACGATAGACTACATTGCATGTGTCAAATTATCCTATTACTGTATAAAATCGTCTAATGTCCACGACGACTCAGCAAAGTTGCCGGATTCGATGCTCTCCAGCTGAACTTGCAGATCGTGAGCGATGTCCCTCGTATATCCAAAAAAGTCACGTAGGCCCGGAACTACTTCTGGTCCCAATGGCAATTGTGTAGGTAATGGCTCTGTTGCCGAAGAAAGAGGCAAAGTGTCTGTGAGTATAGCAGATGCTCCCCTTGACTGTAAATATCCCAGCGACTGCTGCATGCACTGAAGCAGCCCCTGCAAGAAAGCAAAGGCCCGCTTGGCAAAGGAATGATTGGTCGACATTTCTTTGATCATGCCCAGGGCCTTTTCGGCCTTGGTCAGCTCGGGGCCAGCCTGGCTACGAACAACATGAGAGACGAGAACGGTCATAGCATTAAACACTACATATGGTCAGTCAAGCTTACAGGCCCAGGATGTAGATAGAAAAAGAATAAACTTACAGTAGTAAATATTGAACCAATTGAGCCCTATCGATTGTTTTGTTTGCTCGTATCTCAGTGCCACAATGTCGACAGAATCCATGGCCGCATCAAGACATATTTTCCGGCTCAGTTGCAATGTCTGACTGGCTAGTGAAACATAATCGAGATGGCCTTGTTGCGATCCATGCACGGTGTCACCTATCGAAAGGCGATGTATCAAGATCCTCACCATGTTCCCTCGCAGGGCTAAAATCCATTGCGGCTCCTTTGGATTGTGGTAGTCAAGGGCAAGATGTGATGGGATATTGTGATGCCATTTCCGATACTCATCATCGAGAGTCATAACGCGTTCTGCAGTGTCTCGTGTCATCTCCATGTCATCTGAAAGTCGTAGTAAGACCTTTTCAATCACTCGACACAGCTTGATCATCTCAATGCAGAAAGACATAATCGAGGGCCGCTTGGGCATTGGGTATAGAATGCCATCGTCTCGTATGCACTCGTCGTCGAGGTCCTCGGGCATTGAAACGGAGAAATCGGCGCTCCGAGTAGCAGAGGGTCGCTGGTAAATCATGCTCCAGTGCATGTCAAGGATGTAGGCAGCATACCAGACCCTTCGTTTTGTTTCACGTAACGGCGGCGTATCGGACTCGGGAGGGTCTTTGTGTAGGCGGAGACCATAGGCTATCCTGACGGCGAGACCGAGCACGTTCCAGCACTCATCCCCACAGCTTGTAGTTTGGAGGTATCTTGTAGCCAGTAGCAGGGCTTGTACATGCTCCAGGCGCCAGTCGCGGAGAAGACTTGGTTGCAATAAAGCCATAGCTATTTCGTAATGTCTTCGGGCAGTGCGAGGATTGGCTTCATCATCTACTACCCAGTGGGAGGTGCAAAGAGCAAAGATCATGTTGATGAGAGCAAACGTCAGTGGTTGGCGACATCTCTCCTCTGCTGAACCACGCAAAGCCTCACCGAAGACCGACCGAGCGCTAGGTCCATGGAACAAGGGTGTTAGCAGGTGTCGAGTGGTAAAGTAGCGGTCCAAAATCTCGGCAGCGTTACTGGGCGTTGCATACAACTCATCTGCTGTAAGATGAAGTGGTCGAGCTCGAGATTCCGAATCCGTCTCCATGGATTGTGCTTCCACGGTGCCGGGACCATGGAAGGTGTTCAAGAGTAGCTGTGTGAATGAAGTCCCCCCAATGGACAGGTTGGCATCAACTACTACCGACGAGGGAGTTTCCACAGACTGCACGGCTTCGGCTGGAAACGGGACTGGCCTGGTTGGTCTCCGATCGAGAACTTCCGGCTCCCTTGATGTCCCCGAAGGTGTGCCCGAAGGGCCTGGAATTGAAGCAGCCCTTTCGAGTAGTTCTAGGCGACTTTCCAGCCCACGGAGGTAGTCTTGGCTGACCGTGACGGTGTTGTGGGTACCGCCTGATGTGCCCTGTTGAACAAAGACGCATTCTCGCCCGTTCTGGGCGCAAGTCGAACAGATGGGTCTTACACCGTCACATTTCGTCTTCAGCGCTCGACAACTGCCACACGATACAGGGACTCGATTGCGCCGACGTTTTTTGGGAGGGCTCCCGTCTCGAGCCATGGCTGAAGGGTAGTCGGAGATAGCGGGGGGAAAAGTTTGTGTTGAATCATGGGTCGAAGACGCAGCGGGGATTTAAGAAAAACCCACACCGGACTTAGTACCGCCAAGACGGATTGGGAATTAAGTTTCTGTTGCCTCTTTTGGGCCAGGTACAATACCTCGGATAAACATGATCTTTATTCTGAGGGGAAAAAAAAAGATCGAAGAGAATCAACTAATAGTCTAAGAAATATGGAATGAGAGCCAAACCAGAGCTATTTCACGATATGGAGTTTGGTCTAGTGGTAAGCAAGATGCTTTTCTATCCACACCCATAAAATCACATGACCGCCCTCTCATCAACCGAAATCCGACCTCGCCGGGCCTTGCTGCCCCTGACACTCCATATCACCTTTTTCAATTTGAGCTATTATGTAACTGTAGAAAGTTGCTACCGGCTAGCATACTAGATAGAGCTTAGTATGATAAAATGAGCCTCAGCTTTAAGCTTAATGAGTCAATTTTTATCAATCAATCAAACTTTGCATGTCGTGGGATAAAGTACAGGCACCGAGTACCCACTGATTGATAACAATGAGGTGTATAAATAGCCTCTAATATCGCTATCAGATCTTTCTCGACTCGTAACAATCACTTTTGAACCCGATCCATCATGGCAGAAACATCGATACCGAAAAATGGCCCCAATGTTGTTAAGGCTGGCACCCAAGCCAACGCCGAAAGAGACTATTATCAATCAAACGACAATGAACCTGCTTCTGTCCAAGCTGGAGTTCAACAGGTCGAGGCTGTTGCCACAGTCTGGAGCACCAAGATGCTATGGACCGTCTTCGCCTTGTGAGTTCACAAACCCTCCTTCATTACACAAAGCTAATCAACATCTCAACCAGACTCTACATAGTCAGCATCGTTGACGCGATTCTTCAACACGTCCAATCGACCTTATCTCCATACATAACCTCGGAATTTGGGCAACATAGTCTCCTTGCAACAACCAGCGTCGTATCGTCCATCATCGGTGGTGTTTGTCAACTCACAATTGCCAAGATCATCGATATTTGGGGTCGAGGCCAAGGTTTCGCTGCTATGATCGTACTCTGTATTATCGGACTGGCCATGACGGCCACATGCGACAGTGTGGAAATGTACGCGGCCGCTCATACTTTATACTGGGTTGGACATATCGGCATCACGTATATCATCACGGTTGTGCTTGCGGACATGACAACGCTGCAGAACCGCATGATCATGTTCGGAATCAACACGACTCCATCAATTGTGAGCACTTTTGCAGGACCCAAGATCGCTGAGCTGTTCTTGAACAACGTCAACTTTCGTTGGGCATTTGGCGCCTTCGCTATTCTTTTGGTTGCCTTCTCAGTGCCCATCCTGATCATTTTCTTCCTCAATCAACGCAAAGCTGCAAATCTTGGCATCATCAACGAAAAGGTAGTCAAAAGAACAATTTGGGAGTCGATTGTTTATTACTTCTGGCAATTTGATGGTACGTATATAATGATTATCCCTGTTGGTTATAGGCTAATCAGCTGTCTCTTCTAGTTATCGGCCTTTTACTTGTCAGCGTTGGGTGGTCTCTTCTACTATTGCCATTCAGTATCGCAAGGTCGGCTCCCCAGGGGTGGTCTTCAGGCTACATCATCGCCATGATAGTGCTTGGTGTTTTTGTCTCGCTGTCTCGGTCTACTGGGAAAAGTCTTTCGCGAAAGTTCCCTTTTTCCCTTGGGAGTTTCTCAGGAAACGAACTGTTTGGACATCATGTGTATTGAATGGGCTGATGTTCATGTCCGTATTGTAAGTACCGATCTTTGCTTGCTTTGGACCGGCAATGAATTGCTAACCAGATGGTAGTGTTTGGGAAGCATACTATACTACTTACCTGCAAGTTGTACACGACCAGACTGTCAGTAACGCTGGATACATCGCGGGAACCTTTAACGTATTTTAGTCATTCGTGGGACCATTTGTTGGCTTGTAAGTATTATACAACGGAAAAATGAGGTGCGCGAGGCTAATTATCCAAACCAGACTCATCCGGTATACCAACGAGTTCAAGTGGACGTCTATGGCCGGAATTCCCTTTGCTGCTCTGGGAAGTGCTCTCTTGGTTCACTTCCGTCGCCCTGGTGTCAACGTCGGTTACCTAGTCATGTGCCAGATCTTCACCGGCATGGCTGTTGGGATCTGGGGGCTGACATCGCAGCTTGCTCTCATGTCTTCAGTCCGGCATCAGGAGGCCGCCATCGCTCTTGCGATGAGCGGTCTTTTCGGCTCAATTGGCGTATCTATAGGGTTCACGGTTGCTGGTTCTCTATGGACCAATATTGTGCCCGAAAGAATATACGAAGCTCTACCGGAAGACAGCAAGAACCTCACAAGCACGCTATATGGCGATATCAGAGAGCAGTTGTCTTATCCCATTGGAAATCCAATCCGAGATGCTGTCATAACTGCTTTTCAGGCTGCACAGCATAAGATGGTTATCGTTGGAACTTGTATGGTACCTTTGATGCTGATTTGTATCTTTGCGTGGAAGAATGTCGATCTTAGGAAGCGCCAGCATGAGGAGGGCCAGTCAAAGGGAAATATCTTCTAGATATCGCATATTTTATTGGCAGGGAGATATCTCCATTCTTAGGGATATCAAGGATCTATGTGCTTCTCATTGACAAGTACGTAGCGATATCGCGCTTTGCCGTTGTCCATATCTATGATCGCTTGGTTCGCATCCTCTAGCGATCTCAATTCAATCCAAGGCTTGATGTTTAGCTCAACAGCTAGATGGAGCATTTCTTCAATCTCTTTAGGGGAGCCGATAGCGCTGCCACTCAAGTTAAAGCCACCGTTAATCAGGGTGAAAGCATTAATCTTAGGCAAGTCCCCTTCGTCAGGTGCACTGTAGTAGGCTTTAGTTTGACTGGGAGGGTTCAAAGTTGGGGAGATACGTACCCAACCTGGATAAAGTCGCCGCCATACCGAAGAAGCTTCAGGTAGTCACCAAGGGGCATATTGGCGCTTGAGACAGTACAGATGATAAGGTCGATAGACCTGGCGTGCTTGGTGGCCCAATCATGATCCCCATCATCAGTCGCGATATAGTCATCAGCACCGAACGCGAGAACATCGCTCCTCTTAGATTCTTTCCGAGATATCCCGATAACTTTGTCTGCATTCAGTGCTTTCGCAAATAGAACTGCGAAGTGGCCCAACCCACCGACGCCTACCACACCCACAGTCTTGCCAGGTCCACAGCCCTTCTTTCGTAATGGCGAATAGACAGTTATGCCAGCACACATTAAAGGTGCGGCATATTCGGAGGGTAGATCCTCAGGAATCTTGACGACAAAACGTGAGTCACTGCGATTGTAGTCGCCGAAACCTCCATATGATTTGCCTGAACCATCTGGGTATGTGCCGCCGTATGTGTTTATATTCTGGGGACAGTAATGGGGTCGACCAGCAGCGCAATCAACGCAATCGTGTCGAAAACAGGCCCATGCTTGGGTACCGACGCCCGCCCGGTCGCCGACCTTGAGATGTTTCACGTTGTTTCCAACACGAACGACTTTGCCGACTATCTCATGGCCAACGCAGCAGGCTGAGAAGTTAGTATGTGAAAGGCCATAATGGATTGATGATAGAAAAGCTCACGATAAGGTGTTTCACCCCATCCGGAGCGTAGCATATGACAATCTGAACCGCAAATGCTGCAATGAGTGATCTTGATATCAACGTCGTTTTCCTGCCACTTCTTGGGCTCAAAGGATCCCCACTCCATCTTTCCATTGATGGCGTCAGGCGAGTGGCCTAACCAGCCCTGAAATTCGTAGTCGTTGGACATTGTTGCTCGATCGGCTACTTGTGTGCAAGTTGATAGTTGACGTTACGAAGACACTAATTATTGTCTTAATCTTGAGCCCAACGTCACGCTCAAGTTTTTTGAACAAGGATTCCACAAGCAGACTAGACATTCAGCAATTTATTTACTGGTCTCCGCACTCGGGCGCAGATGACATTTCCCGCTTTTTGGCGGTAATTTCGGAGTTAATCTTTAAGTTAAGCCTAGGCAGCCCACTTATATGCAATCGCCGGGGAGATAACATGTACTTTTTTCGCTTGCACTCAGAAGGTAACTATCACTACCTAATTGCAACCATGCCTTGACTTATAATTCAGCATGTCGAACATTATTCTCGGGATTGCAAGTCACCCTTTCATTCCAGCAAAGCTTCGTCATCATTGAATGGTTTAGGTTTTAGCTTCAAGTCCTGCTGATACTGTTGATGTTGATTCTACCTCACATATGCCAGTTTGGCGATTTCATGGGCTGCGATATCGCGCCCCTTGTCGCCTGCTCTCACTTTGTCACCCAGTTGCTTCGCGCGCCTAGTCAAAGAAACACTGACTTGACCTCCATCAACGAGTTGGAGAAAAGCAGTGGCTAAGCATTCACTTGTCCAACCTGGAGTTGTTGCCTTGCAACCCCAAACACCCACGCCTGCTGTCTCAGCCAGGGCGGCATAGTTGTACAGATCGGCCCATAGAGGAAGAACAACCTGAGGAAGACCAGCGCTGTTTAATTTTTAGTACGTACTCCAACTGATCACATGTTTATTACAAGACTTACCCGATCGCTTCATGGTAGCAACTCGATCCGCCGTGATGTACAGAAGCTATAATATCACCCGTCTCGAGAAGGGATGATGGGTCAGGTACTAGCCAATTTGACACCCGAAGTCGACCGCTGCCGATGTATGGTTTGAGAGGTACCAAGAAATCGTCTGAATACTCGCCCAGCTTATTGAACTTCCACAGAACTTGCACATCAACTTTAGACAGCAACTCAGCTATGGCAACCGCCATCGCGGCAGCTCGACTTTGGTCGTACTATCAACTGTCAGTTTCTTCGTTCAATCCCGTAACATGTTTGCAACCTACCTGAAGAGCGGTTCCGAGGTTGATAAGAACCGTTGGTGATTCCTTCAGCCACGCTGCGAGCTCAGGGTCTTGTTGAGCAGCTGGAGCCCCCGACAGAACAATGGGCCCAGCACATGTCACGTTAGGCGGAATAAACTCGACTGGAATCATTGCACCACCGGTATTCTGAGTGATCCAAGGAGCATCGGTGCGGTGTATGCCAAAAAGGTTGATGGGCTGATCGAGGCCCTTTTCCTTAAGAAGAGCTTTCTTTTCGGATAGATCCGGTGTAAACATGAAACTGTAGATGTAGCGGAGATTCATGTAAATGTTTTCTGGAATATCGCGCAGTGGCACAGGAAACGCGAAGCCTGACGAAGGACTGCAACTGTCAGTAAACCATGACTTAAAGACAATGATGAATGTCTTACGCCGGATACTTCCAGAATCTGTTCCAAAGAGGCTGAATGCCCATGAAGTGGTCCACGAGAGTGTTCGGTGAGATAAAAGCATGCTGTCGGTTCTTCTTCCGAGTGACGTCTATCGCCGGTCGAAACCAGACATCCAGAACAACGACTGCTGGATCGACATGGCCAATGATGGCATCAAGCTCTTGTACCAAGTTTATGTGATCCTCAAAAGTCCATGGAGAAATCCAGAGCTGTATATGCTCAGCAAGAGATGCAATGCCGGCCCATCCAGGTGGGGAAATGAAGCTTCTTCCCTCTTTGGCAATTGCCTGTGCAAAGGTCAACCCCTTAAGCCCGTGGAAGACAATGTCGCTAGCCTCTGGTGATTTATCCCTCGCAAACGACGAGATCCTCTCTAGTCTTTGCTTGGCGCTCGGAAAGGAGGCGTAGTGAATGTGTATATCCGGGTATTTCTCCAATAGTGCAGATGCAGTGGCAAGGTGTACGTTGGACAAACCATGTTCGCTGTTGGTTATGAATAGCACAGTCTTGTTGTTACCCTGGATGTACGGCGGATGCTGCGCTGAGGTTTCACCTGAGAGGAAGTAGGCGAGAGGTGCAGCAAGCAAGGCAGTGAGAAGAATTCGGGTAAACATGGCGGGTAAGAATCAACGCATACCTCTAGAAAATTCGTTTGACTACCAACTCAAATGCCGAAGCTTCTACAGGGGCTGCATTGAGTTATTATATTGACTATTTAGTTAGGCTCTTCCACTCCTCCGTCAGCTTATCTAGGTCATCTTGTTGCCAGCGAATGCTTCGGGGGCTGTCAAGGTAAGCTATGCTTGTTTGAGGAAAACCCGAGGGGAGAGCAAGGTCTGAGAACACCCCACGTCAATACCCCTGCTTACATAGCGTAAGCTTGGAGATAAGTTGCTGCCTTGCCAGGATGAGCAACCCCGCAGTCGACACAGCAGGGTATATGATCCTTTCGTATTTTCACCTATTGCTGTGGAAAGACGAGACTGTCTGTGAGTTTTATTCCCGCATTGAGAGTTGGCTGCGGTCAAAGCTATGGCCATTCTGTAGTCATCACCTTATTTGAAGCCCCAAGCACAACAGATAGTATCACTATCTATACAGCGACTCAGCATGTCTCGCTTACTTAGCTATCTGCCATTCTTCAACAGCAATGAAGAGCGGCAGCTTCCGGAAATTGTCCCAACAGACGATATAATTCCTGTTCATCTATTTGATGATTCTGCGGCAGCGCGCGGAATAGTCCTAGTCTGGACATTTAAATTTGAAGATGTCCTGGATCCTGACAAATTGAATGCTGCTCTGTCGGATCTCTTCCAGATGGAAGGATGGAAGAGGTTGAGTGGAAGATTTCGGTATCGGGTAAGTTGACAAGAGAAGTGGTATACTCGTACCTGATTGCTGACAACTATAGCCGGATGAGAGCCTTGAAATCCAGGTGCCTAAAGAAACCTCAGAGCAGAGACCGGCTGTGTATTTCACGAAAGAACACCATGATTTTCCCATGTCAGAACATCCGTTGGCCTCCAAGCTTCCTCAGCCAACTGGAGAAATAGCCACATACCTAGGCCCCAAAGAGTTTTGCTCTCTTGGATTAAGCCCCGACACACCTCGCAACATCGACGACTTTGTCTATTCTGGCAAACCCCAATTCTGCTTACATGTGCAAACCTTCACAGATGGCACCCTCGTCTCTGTTACGCATTCTCACGTATCGACTGACTTAATGGGGCTAGCGTCTATCTTTGAAGCATGGAGTCTGGTCCTTGCTGGGAAGCCTGAAGCCGTGGCCCCCATGAGGGGTTATCGTGAAGATGTATTTGACGAGATGTGCAACTCTCCGCCCGAAGAGCGACATGTACTAACAGACAAGGTCCTCGATGGATGGCGCTTCAAGTACTGGGGCTTGCGCAGTTTATATGAGTCTTGGCGATACTCGAATATCCAGTCGCGGACCTTATGCGTCCCCAGGTCCAGCATGGAAAAAATGATGGAGCAAGCGAGGGGCCAACTAGAGGCACAAGACACGCCAGAAAATAAGCTTTTCATCAGCGAAGGGGACGTTTTGACAGCTATCGCTTGCCGCCTCCTAGCCAAGTATCAAGGCCACGGATCGAGCCGCGAGTTGGCCACCATCATGGCAGTGGATCCTCGCAGTCGGGTGAAATCCGTATTTTCCCAAGACGTAGCATACGTTCAAAACTCACCAACAAACATATTCTTCTTCTGTCGCGCGGATGAAGTTCTCAACATGCCCGTAGGAAAGCTAGCTCTCCTAGTGCGTCAAGCCATACAGACTCAAACTACGGAGGAACAGCTAAAATCTGCAACATATGCCTCCGTGGACTATATGACGACAAACAAGATGCCGGTCATCTTTGGTGATATGAATATGGCTGCTCAGTTTATGTCAAACTGGACCAAGGGCAAGCTTGCTGACAAGATGAACTTCAGCCCAGCGATAGAACGAGAAGCAGCACCCGAGACTCGGCGGGGAAAGCGTGGACATCCTGTGTACTACCAGGCTTCGGACCCCTCCCACAATACTGTATCGGTCATATCAAGTGTGTTTGTAGTTATGGGCAAGGACTATGAGGGAAATACCTGGTTCTCGAATTCTTTACCAGAGGAAATGTGGTCAGATTTGATGGAGTATCTAGATCAGTTTCGATAGATCTTACTTCTTGAAAGAGATGGCAAGGCCCCCAAAAGCCTAACTTGAAACATCACCAACCGATAACGGTAGTTAAGATGGCAATTGTACCATGTATAGATGAAGATCGTCAACGTGACGTAATTCAGTGGAAAGTTGATTCAAGTTCCAACTGTAGGGCTTACGGCTGACTTAATCTAAATCTAAATTTCTCGGGGCGAAAGCCACACAAAGTGCAGGCAGAGTGATGTTATCGCTTTCAGAATCTACCAGAAAAGAGACCAATCCGGATACCTTGACCTCCCGTCCCTGCCAACCGACGATTGTTAACTTCATCTTCCCCGTTTGATCAGCTACGCAAGGCAGCTTGCGCAAACAATACAGGAGCGAGGCCAAAAAGTGACATAGACCCCCAAGCCCAGCTGTTTTCCCTAGGATACCTCAACACTTGCCAATAAGCCGCCATTGTCAATCCAACACGCAAGAAGGCGCGAGCAAGTAAAGGAGCTCGCACAACGATGCCACCCATCGTTAGATCTATACCGTGCGTCAGAATAGATTCCGCCAACATACCAACAACAGTCAAAAGAAGCATGGTGTTATGCTTCCCAAGCTTGACGGGTAGAGTGTGTAGTCCCTCTTTTGTATCCTCGGCAATATCCCTGACATCGCATGATGTCTCGCGGAAAAACTGATATAAAACTGCGAGATAAAAGCTCCTTGTCCGAAGGCTGGAGTCGTTGCATTGGATTCCATTCTGTCGGCAGCAGTACGCCATGCTCGCATCGGCAGTGACAGTTGCCATGCAAAAAGCTACGACCAGTGACTTGGCCTCGAAGAGCTGTATGAATGCGTCAGGGGAAGTTATCAACCGACGGGATGACAAGGCTTACCAAGGTTTTGGGTTTATTCAGAACGAAACCCTTCGACGCCGAGAATATAGGGATGCAAGGAATACCCCAGAGCAAGCCAAGGGGAAGGACTCGATAAATGTCGTAGATTGTTTCCAAGTCGAGCGTGACAGTGCATGCAGTTACAATGGTCCACATTCCGTAAACCCAGGGCTTCCATACCCAGTTCGAAGGCCTATCGGAAAGTGAGAGATCTTTATATGTATCCATAGCTATGAAGATATTGATCAGTATGTCTTGACGATGCGGTAAATCTTTGAGGCCTTTCTTACAGTCAACGGCGGCAGAAATTGTGCCAATAAGCCCAAGGAGTTTGACAGGAAACTGGTAGGAACCTGTAACTGTTTGTATAGCACCTATAGCGGGTGCCAGATGGCCCAAGCCCATGAAGGCAGGCATCAAGCCAAGGCTGTAGAATGTGTTTGCCCGTGACATCGTGAAAGCCAGAAGGAGATCAGCGGAAGATCAGAAACGATAGATTGCAGTTTCAGGACGTCGAGAAGAACAATGGTGGCCTGGGGGTAGAATGACATATGAGTCGATAGTAAAGTCCATCGGCTTCTGTTTAGGAAAGCCGACCGGATGCTTCCCTCGCATATCACCCTACGATAAGAGCCGATGCCGGGATGGAATAGCAAACTAAGTAAGGATCTTTCGTTTTGCGAGGAGCTCCGCTTGCCAAGATCTCTTCAACTGTACGAGGCAAGGGGAACAAGCTTGTTTTGTCGAAAGGATGTAACTAATGCAGTTGACTTCCCCTACGCCATCCCCTCCACTATCTCTGACATGGCTCATTTGTGACAATGACATTCTCGCTATCGCATTGCCTGAGCCACCTGCTATAAGCGAGCCACTTTAGCTTGAAAGTTAAACAGGATCTTTTCTTAGACAAAATACAACTGATGCAATCTGCGCCAGCTACGTTATCGCCTTTCGCTCTCCCCGAACTGGTAACTCCGTGGCATTGACAGTCCCGCCATAGCGTTACATGAACTCTTCCTTGTAAGCGAGTCTTTCTAGTTCGGAAGCTTGACGAGAGAGTTTCTCCAGCCCCCAGTAGAGAAGATCTCATCCAGAAAAGGACCATTACATGCAGTAAAGAATCCGATCGTCATTAGGCGGCAACATTTCTCACGAAGCCATTGGCTAATGGAATGCTTTGGGTCGGATCCTACAAACGAACGGTTGCATTCGTGTGGTGGGGGCGGGGATAGGCCAAGATATGACATGGGGATCTTGTTCCTGATGAGCCATCGGCTGGGCATTTCACATTTCTGACGGTTTTGCTACGAGTTTGAACCTCCACTCAACATTCTCCAATTCTCATTTCCTTCGACAATTTCTGATATTCGCAATGGCACTTGATCTCGCAACTGGACTCCAGGCGTTTTTGCCTCGCATCATAGCATACACTGTTATCGGGACTATAGCAGCATGGATTCTTCATCTCATGCAGCCGGCTCTCCAAGCGGCTCTCTCAAGTGATTACCAGAAATTCAGCTGGGCTGGCGGTAAAAGAGGCGTTGGCACGTTCCTCAAAGCGACGTATGAGGTTGCGTTCAAGTCTACAGAGTATTTCAAGGAGACCCATCGCAAGGTAATCGCCAAATCCGATCAATTGAGACCATTGACTGACACCTATAGATCCTCGAAGCCAGTCATGGCAATATCCAGCTCGTTCCTATCCCGCACTGCAGCACAGGTTTCATGCTCATGGTGCCGAAGCACCTGCTCAACGAATATGTCAAACAGCCCGACAACGACATTTCTCTCAAGAGATATACGTTACAGGCTCTGGTACCAGATTATACGACTCTGGGGGCCCACATTGTGATACATTCTGTCTATAGGAATGTTGTGCACAGAGAGCTTTACCAGAAACTTTCGGACAAAATGGAAATGGTCAACGAGGAGATGAAAGCAGCCCTCGACGACAACGTTGCATCAAAGGTCGATTCGGATGGAATCGCAAAGATCAACATGTGGGACACTGCAAGCCAGATCCTCAGCCGATCTGCCAACCGCATCATCTCAGGTCGTCCTCTGTGCGACAACAAGGAATATCGAGATGCTACCGCGGAGTATGCCGCCACATTTTTCGCGTCAGCCCTATACGCTCGGTTCATCCCACCATTTCTTCGCCCGTGAGCTGGCCCCCAAGATGCCACTATCTGGTTGATCATGGTGATCTGGCTGCTGACATCTTTCTAGTCTTTTGCTCCCTTACATGTGTCGTCCATTGATGAGATGTATTGAGACTGCGGCGAAGCACGCAACGCCCGTCATCAAGGAACGAATGGCTATCATCGACGCGGCTGATGAAAAGGATATCGAACCAGATTTGCCAGTAAGTACCTGAACTCGGCTTTATTGATCGCCTACTGATACTCCCAGAACGATATGCTTAGTGCAATCATTCTCGCTGCGAAAAAGGACCCCAATGCGTCAGCAGAATACGAGCCAATGGTTATCGTTGCTAGAATGATGGTTCTGAACTTTGTTCAGTCGTACACTAACCTCGTCACTATGACCAATTTAGTGTATGACCTCATCTCACTGCCCGAAGGTGACTTCGAGGACATGGTGGGGGATCTACGTGCCGAGATTAACAGGGAAATGGCCAAAGGAGACGCCTTTTCACATGAATTTTTCCAAAGACTGCCCCTCATGGACTCACTCATTCGGGAAAGTATTCGCTACAATCCAATTGGCGAAACAGGCATTGAACGAGCCGTTGGAAAAGAGGGTGGCTTCACTTTCTCCAACGGCATCCATGTTCCGCAGGGGGCGATATTGGCTGCCCCAATCAAGGCCTATCAGCGTGACGAGACTATGTACCCCGGTGGTTTCAACCCTCGCCGATCCATGGTTGATCCCGAGCACCCCAAGATGACGGACATCTCCCCCAATTTCCTCAATTTCGGGCTTGGAAGGGGCGCGTGTCCGGGTAGATTCTTCACAAGTAACTTGCTTAAGCTGACGCTGACGCATTTGCTTCTGGATTATGATTTTGAGAGATTAGAGAAGAGGCCGGAGAATGTTCGTAAGGTGACGATTGATGAGCCTTGTGGGAGGGTCTTGATTACGTTGAAGAAGAGGGATACTTGATCACTCATATAGTTACATCCCTACCATGCTGTTGAGTTAAACCGGATGAGCTATGAAGTTTTCTCCAGTGTAGGATTTGCGAAGTGAGGTCTCCCAGATTTGTTTTCATCTCCGCAAGCACCGACATAACTTGAATTCGCTGGCCCTCTCGGGTTACTACTTTTGGGACTGTACAACAGTGAGATCGCAGGATCCTGCAGGTCGTCATGACTGCATAGCTAAGATCCCCGGAACCACATCACTGCACCAGTCTCAGTCCTGTCCAATGGCGTAATTGACAATACAAAATTTGTTTCTCCATGGGGTATTCCCCGCCCCTCCCCCAAGGTCCATTATCATCCTGGTCATGATAACCCCGCATAGACAGAGTTTACAGGGTCCTGATCCTAACCCCGCGATATGACAAGGCAGCAGTTTAAAAACCTTGGAATGGGACAGCAGAAGGTGACACGGCTATGCACTCAAGAGAATAATCCCTCAGAACTGGATCTTGAAGTGGATATTACATCATGTGAAGGCCAGGTTTCAAGGTAACCAGGTACTTTTGTAATTCCCGCTCATCCTTTAATCTACCCTCCCTATAGCAATGTAACTGTCGTCTATCTACCACCCCCGGCATGGGCAAAATCCAGAAGAGCTTTGCTAACCTCGGTACGCTTCTCCAGCATTATCCAATGCCCCGCGCCTTCGAGTACTACTTCGGTATACCCCTTGCTTGCATATGGCCTGATGCCCCTCCCAATCTGGTCAGCCCTTGTAACCATATCTGCACCGCCGCATATGCCAAGCACAGGAACCTTGAGTGTGCGTTCTTTGTCTGTCAATGGGTCCTCATCCGGAGCTTGGATCCCGCGCATGAGGGAACGGTAGTAGTTGAGTAAACCAACTATCGTGTTTTCCCGGCTGTTGATTTCTAGCCATCGGGCCTTATCCTCTTCCGTCAGCCATGGTGGGAGAGGACCCTTTCTGCCGGATGTAAGCCATTGCCGTGTCCCATTAATTGCCGCAAGGCCTTGTATCCAGAGGTTGGGATCGTCAGCATATGCCAAGTGGAAGAATGATTCGAGCTGTGTATTTGTCAGTAATCTGGATATATATACTTGATACGGAGGGAAGCATACATTCTTCACAATGACTTGCTCAGCGTCATATGAGTTGAAAAAATACCAGTATCCCAATTGCATGTAACCCAGCTCTGACTGGCTCCAGACATTCAGTCCGTCAATGTCAAAGAAGACCCCAGGAGCTGTATATCCCGCCGACATAAAAATCAGCTTATGAAATCGCTCTGGGTGCCACACGACTACGCGGGACATCACCATAGAGCCCCAATCGTGAGACACACCAACGACCTTGTCAATGCTCTCATGGTCTAATAGCTCCGTAAAGTGCCCGCTCAGACGCTTCAAGCGGTACGCTTCGAGGTCAACACGCTTGTCGGAATCACCGTAGCCCAGACAATCCGGAGCAATGACCCCGTAACCAGCTTCGGACAGGTCAGCGACTTGATAACGCCAGTCGTGACGGGAAGAAGGGCAGCCATGAATGAAAAGAAAAGTTGTTTTGTCTTCTGTGGCAGGAATGAAGTCGTACGCATAAGTATCACCATCACTGGTGGTAAATCGTTTGTTGAAGTGCTCCATGGTAAAGACAATCGGGGTAGTTTGCGAATCAGAGTTGAGATACACTAGTGAAAACAGCCGGCTATTTTAAGTCCAAGCCATGACTTGATAGCATTCCTAAACCGCATTAGCTTTCTCAAGGTGGTCGATAGGTGAGTGGCTTGGCGATTGGTTGGTTATGTCAGACTTTAGAAAGCTGGAGCCTGGTGGTTAACCTGCCAGGATCGTCAAGTGACCCCGCTGTTTAAATACTAACCCCCACGGCTGTCTCGGCATGGGAATCCCGAGGAAGTGAGTTCTTGTTTTCATCAATAAGGTATACTTTGCACAGATACCACAGTTCAACCTTTGACTGCAATTTCGAACTTGGGCAGCATGGCGTCAGCACCCAAAACATCCCATAGCACCCAGCCCTTCCAGGCTGGCCCAGTTATGTCGCAGCATGAGGTTGGGGTCCAAGAGACGGCCGAGGAATGGTACGACTGGTCAAAATATGAATCATGGAGTGAGTACTAAGTTTGTGAACAGCAACGATGTCTCGGCTTCAAAGGCTAAGGAAGAGGGTGTCGCTTTCTGGACAAGACACACAAAACCAGTTCTGACATCAGTGCTCAAATCTGTTGGAAACTATACACCGGAGCAGCAAGCCTCTCATTTGAAGTTCCTTGATGAATACATCATCCCAACCATGGGTCGTGCACCTGAAAAGTCCCGCGCAAGGTCTCTGCTAACAAACCATGGCTCACCTTTCGAAACCAGTCTCAACTGTAGCGACAGCGGCAAGTCGTACGTGCGCTTCTGCTATGAGCCTGTATTTCCAGGATCCGATGGTGTCACTGAGAATCCCATACCAAAGATCGCAAAAAAGGTTGGCGCTGATTTGCGATGGTTCGACCAGTTTGCCGCCGAGTTCTTCCCGTCAGAGGAAGATGATGCGATATTGATGGAGAAGATGCCAAAAGACACTATTCGCATACCGAAAGTCTTTCTAGCCTTTGATCTCAAGGAAGAGACTCGAAGCATGAAAGCCTACTTCTATCCTGTCATTAAGTGGATGACCTCGAAGCAGAACTCTGACAAAGCTGGTTTTGACCTCATCCGACGGCTGGAACCACTTGGCCCATCCTTTGGACCAGCACTGGAGGTCATTGAAAATTATCAGAAAAAGCTCTACCAAGGTCCTCCACTGACTGTGGTCATCGGAATTGACTGTGTTAGTCCAGAGGAGGGTGCACGCGTCAAGATCTACATTGAACCCCAGTCAAACACGTGGGATGCGGTGCGGCAACACGTCACTCTAGGCGGCAAACTAAATGATAAAACGACACTTGAGGGTCTAGAAATCCTACGTGATATGTGGAACTTGCTGATGAATGAGCCCGAAGACAAGGAGATTGACGACCACTTCTCAAAGGAGATCCTAGATAAGAAACCTGATACTAGTGGAGCTTGCTTCAGCTGGGAGTTGAAGTCCGGCCAAGAAATTCCTGAAGTCAAAATCTACGTCCCACTGAACCAATACTTCAAGAGCGACAAGGCTATTTCGCAGGCTTTGGAAAAGGTATTCCGAAAGCGAGGATGGGCTTGGGGTGTCGAGGGCACGTACGGCAAGATTGTTTCGGATGCATAGTGAGTTTTGATCCGCCTGTCAAACTGTGACATGCTAATACGAATACAGTGGAAGCGACGTTGTTGACGACGTGGTTGATACTCCAACTGTGCATACTTTTGTATCGTTCAACTTTTCTGAGAAGAAGGGTGTTTATATGACTACCTATGTTGCACCGTTTGTACGGTTCCCATAGGTGCCTGTAGTAAGGCCTATTTGTTGAAGCAGATGTGGGTGAAGAGGAAGAGCACCACAGAGACACCAGAGATCGAGCCTGCAATAGGTGTTTATTATAGAAGAGCCCTTATCTGCATAACAAGCATTGTGAAGTCCCCGATTCTTTCTCTTTGTTCTTTCTGTACCTATACCCAACATCACCTAGTCGTTGTGGTTCATCACTGATCTTCCCCTATACTAATATAAATGAGCATCAGTTGGTTGTATGCTAGTTGTGCCATTGTGCAAGGGCCGAGTTTAGCGACATAGCTGCAGGGTAGCCGCATATGTGCCCCTGCAAGCTTTAGCAATAATGGACAGAGCCAAGAGCCAACAAAGGTCGATTTTAGTACAAGTACTCGGCCCGCCGCCCAGTTCCTGTTTACTTCTTCCATTTCAAAAGTTACACAACTCTCTCATTCATTCCAAATCAGTCCACCATGGCTTTCGATCATGATGAATTTATTCGTCTCACTATAGACTATTACGAGTTTTGTAGCCGTCGCTTCTGGAACCTCCCTATCCAACAAGCACCTCCTGAGGGTTGGCCAGCTCTCACCGATGATATTATAGAAAAACTCGACAAAAACGAGGCGGCCGCCAAACTTATTCGTTATTTGCCTTACCCTGAATACAACATGGACCCAGAACACACGTCCTTTACCCCCCACATCATGCAAAACACCTATATTGCTGACTATCGGTGCGAGGCTTTTACAAAAGCGATCCGCAACGGAGAGAGGAGGCATCCTATAAATCCGGTGGTAACGCCCGAAAGCGTACTCATCGCCACGAGCTATGGTAATGGCGGGTACTATGTAGTGGTCGATACTAACGAGGGCTACGTTTACTGGTCTGATATCCAAGGACAGCATGACGAGCCTGCACAGGAACTTAATAAGGTCCTGGAAAAGTACGAGGGTCAGGAGGAACAAGATTGGCGATTACTCTCAAATGTGTACCGTCCCGCCGACTTTTTCGCCCTCTGCAAGCAGCGGTTCCTAGAATTGCGATGGATTGGATTCGGCCCAGACGAAATCTCAGCTCTACCAATGGATCGACCTTGGGGCTGTGACGAGGAGCACAACAGAATGGTTGATGCGTTGAAGAGGGCAGGATGGCCTGGTGATGCTGAGGGTCGAGGGTATGATTTGAAGTTGGCAATAGATCTATTGAACGAGTCTGAAGAAGAGGGGGATAATGATCTTGAAGCAGAAGCAGAGGTTTGAGAAACCGTGATAGACGAGTAAAATTGTCTTCTGATAATAAAAGCATTGTAAGATAGCTTATTACCGTGACATAGATGAAAGATTTAGATTATCTTGTCCTTATTTACAAGACAGTCCGGACGGTGTCATCTTGTCCATGTATTGATGACCTCATTGAAGGTCATGGCCGGCTGCTTTTCTATGTATAACTATAGTAATCTAGTGTGCTTTAAGTGTTCCGTCGCTTCGCTCTCCCGGTACACCGCCATCGCTAGCCAGTCCTCAGTTGCCTGCTGATCACTTATATAATACTATCATACTCTTTGCATATTTTCGAGTCCCGGCTTAACGACCTAAGAAGCCTTCTAGAGCTAGTGCAACACAATCATATTACTGTATCTTCTACCTCTTCTTATTGCAAAGTATCAAGCAAATTACATCCGGAAAAGCCTCCCACTGAGTGGCTATCCACGCGGACACAGTGCTTCGGGGGCGTGATGACTGAACTAGGGGTCAAATATCGGGAGCTCTCAGCGCTTGATCTAGGCCATTAATATTGCAAGACAGAGGTGTATCAGTCTTGTAGCATGTTGTTCAGGCCTGTGGGTCATGGGACTCCTGATCGTGAAGTTTCACTGCTCTTGATTTACTGGTAGAGGGTTGTTCTGTCATGTTATAAACTTATAGTAGAAATCGTGAATGCTTCTTGGGGCCCTGCCTGAACCCGGCCTGAGTTGACCTGAGTAAAAGCGGCGATATGTCACGTACTTGGGTCGTCTAGATTCACGCCATATAACAAATACGGGAGTACCAGACTTTTCTTCTTGAAGAGCAAAGGCATATGACTTTGCGGGACTCAAAACCTAAACATTAAGCCCTCTTTCAACAGATTTATCACCTGCTAAGAGCTAAGCGAATAACATCTGTCGTTAATAATATCAATAAGAACGGAATCACGATACGAAAAATCCTACGAGCATGAACGATTGGCCCCAAGAACACCGGCTAAATGCTGTCTAGGTCGATTTTTCATAGCTTCGGTCTGTCTCGGTGACATGTAATCAGCCTTAATGAATCCTTGTGACTATCCTCTGATCGACTACGGTCAATACTCTCGCTAAAGCGGAGTTTCCGCTCCAAGACGGCAACCTTTGACTCTTTTGGCCGTTCCAGTTTCTCCGAAGGTAACGTCAACTAGGGTTCCACGTTCATAAGGCAAACCTCGGCAGAGTTAATTGGTTGACTGGCGCGTTACTCCCACTATTAATCGCATTGCCACCTTGTGGATCGTCGTTAAAGCGGAAGATTTTCTGCTCAGTCAATGCCATTGTCTTGGCGTGGATACGTCGGCAGAGCCAATCTTAATATTCGATGTCTCGAGCAATTTTACTACAGGCGACTATGGATCCTCATGCCACATGCAATCCTTCGTTCATCGGAGCGCCCGAGCCATCGAAGCGACTGTAACCTAGCATGGATTTCTTCCATCTTCTTTTCGCTTCCAGAAGCCACCTGATACTATCAGCTCACAAAGGTTACTCGATTAAAAAAAAAACGATAGACAATAGTTTAGGTTCTGACCAGATGCGCCCTATGACCCCCTGATCTGCAAGCCCCCCTTGCATGAGCCGACATGCTGCGGGCCGCTCGGTTGTTTCCGAGGCCGAGGATTCAATGGTATCAATTCCAATGCTATAAAACATTCGAGCAGTACTTTTGAGATGTGACTGAGAAAGAAGCATCCAAACGTTCAGACTTCACTTTCAAGATGCCTAGCCAACATCGAGGGCTCGGGTATTACGCCAAAGTGGCCACGGGGGCATTTCTATTGAATCCCCTCGGTACACTCGCATCACCGGTATCCAAAGACAAGAAAGTCTTTGCTCATTACATGGTTGGTGACTCAACTACTCAACACCGCCAGCAAGACATCAAAGATGCCAAAGCTATTGGACTCGATGGTTTCTCTCTCAACATTGGCAAGCCCAACCCGGACTTCGTACGTTCGACCATGAACAACATGTTCGACTTTGCAGCCGGTCAAGATTTCGGACTTCATGTTAGTATGGATCTGTGGGCTGCTGGTAATCCACCTGATCCGAAGAGTGTGCCTGACTACAAGTCGCTCTTTGTCGACTTCTTTGGACATGCTGCCTACGAACGAGGTGCCAATGGCTTCCCGATGGTCACGACCTTTGCCGATGGAGGCACCAACAACAAGACTTGGTTGAACTGGAAAAAAGAGTTCGCGCAACAGGTTTTTATCATACCCAACCTGGATGGCATTGATGGTTATTGGGACTGGAATGAAGGGTGGTGGGAGCATTGGGGAGGCGTTGTCGACGGTCTCTTCACCTGGGAATCTGCTTGGCCTCTTCGCAAAGGCAAGGGCGGAGCCTATGCAGGAGATATAGGACCGGACTTACCTTTGATGAAGGGATGCAAGACGAACAAGAAGAAGTATATGATTCCTCTTAGTCCATTGCAGTACAAGGACTCCTACGGCGCCAATCTGTATCGAGCTGGCGATGTCAATCTTCCAACCCGCATGCAGAACATTTTGGCGCACCGAGACGATATTTACTATGTCAATATCATGACATGGAACGATGGACCTGAGTCTCACTACATTGGTAACATCTGGCCAGAACAGAATGACGACCCTACGCCTGCGCACTACATGACCCTGCCGCACAAGGGCTGGCAACCGCTAATTGGTTCATTCATCGCTGCTTTCAAGGGTGACGGTGTCATGAAGCCTTTCGGGGATGATACGGTTACTGGTGCCTTCTGGTACAAAAGTATTCTGTCGGATACGAAATGTACCGCCAGTGCTAAGGCTGTGGGAATTGAAGAAAAATACATGAGCAAGCCCGAGGGCTGGGACACCGCCAAGGACTTGGGTTCTTATGCTCTTGTGTTGCCCCAAGGTGCCTCTGGCTGGTCTCTCAAGGTCAACAGTGGAGGCAAGACAGATACCATCACAGGTCTCAAAGGCGGCCTCAACTACGGCAACACTGGGCTCCGTGCGGGAGCTCAGACCGTCCAAATCTTGGACTCATCTGGAAAGGTAGTTGCTACAGCTGGAGGAGGTCGCTGCGTCTACGGTGGCAATGCTTGTCCAGACTGTACCTACAACGTCAACCCCAACGTCATCCAGTTCACCAGCGGACATGTGCCTGCTTCTTCCAAGTGTGATGAGAAGTGTACAGCAAAGGAAGATGGAGGCTCAGGAGACGAGGGTGGGATCTCCAAAGACGGCAAATGTGGTCCCAAGCATGGCAACGCCTACTGTGTTGGATCATCCTTTGGATCTTGCTGTTCTCTTGACGGTCAGTGTGGCAGCTCAAGTCTTCACTGTGGCACTGGCTGTATCAAGTCTGCTGGTATTTGCTACGGCGGGAAAAAACAAGTTGACAACGGTAACGACGACGAAGACAATGAAGATAAACATTGGCCCGAAATCGTGAAGGATTTTGTCTGCAAACTGGACTTCAACATTACCGACCCTAAGCTTCTTACAACTCGATGGATTCAAAGCGGCGGTGCCGATTGGCTCTCCAACTTCTTGGATGAGTATGGCGCAGAGGACTGGGCGAGTAAATTCTTCATGAAGGCTCTCGAACTCAACGCCCGGACTTACAACTGTGCAAAGGTGCAATCGGAAAATTGCCCTGGTCCCTTGAGTAACAAGTGCAAAAGTTATATTCCTGTGGCAGCATACTACGTGCATCTACAGATTGGCGGTCTTTACAGCGCCTTGAGTCAGATCTGGGCGGGGATGGTAGAAGATGGTGTTGCAAAACTGTCAACCGACATCAAGGGTATTGTCAAAGATTTTGGCACGCCGCCAAAGGATGAGAACTCTGTCATTCTCAATATGTTTGTCGGTGTCTTGACCTCGTTGGCAGGTATCTCGGGAGGTATTCAGGATGGAGCCCCTGGTAACCCACTAGGAAAATACGTCAACCCCCTGACTGTCGTCTCTGGAATCTTTGCCCAGGCCGCAGCAGCTGACGGCGCTGTCAAGGGAATTTCTGCTGACGAGCTCAACGACGAGCTCGAAAACAACTACGGCAAGATGTTTAAGGCGGTCATGAAGCAGATTGAGAACACCCTTGACGCTGTATTTAACGGAAAGTTGCCTCCAGGCTGGGATCCCAAGGACATCAGTCCCGAGGACTATGTCAGAACCTTTTTCCTCAGGGGCGACTGGTTGAACTATAACACCGTCAACGAGATGGTCGACTTGTATGTTGGCAACACGATACAGAGATTTGTGAGTACATTCCCATTCTCATATCTAGGTATAACACACTGACACAAGCTACAGACCGAATTCGCAACGATCACTGCCATGAAGTCCGAGAATAAAGAGGAATATCGACTCCTTGCGTCCCCCAAGAGTTGTATTACCGAAGAGCAGTGCAAGACCTTTGATGGTGCAGTCTTCTACAAGGATGTAAGTCCTATACTCACCACCACTTCTCACTTACCAGTTTCAGTTTACTAACCTTTGTCGTTAGTATTGCCTTGCATTTGGCTACCAAGCCGTTGCAAGAATGACACCTCCCTTTCATGCCCGCCTGGAGGGTGACGAATTGGCCAAGCTCCGGAAGTACTTGCCAGATCTCAACGGAGCACTCGTCAATAATTTCGACTGCGCGCCTTACGCTCGGGAACATCCGAGCGAGTGCACTGATGGCAGTGGCTTTTACGGCAGACCCAAGGAATGCAGCGAGATCCCAGATCCACAAATCCCGACCTACAAGGATTTGGATATCAAGAACCCTATGCAGTATCCCAGGTGCTTCTTTAACTTGCCTACTATTAGCTGGAATCAGTGCAAGTATAAATAAGGGCTTCAAAGGCTTTGGATGTTTATTGAAACGATGCACTTGAATATGGTGTAATTAATCTTGAACTTGAGAGCTTAAGACTTTCAATTGGAGATTCTGTTTATGACCAACGATGATATAGTTTGAGCTCACTTTTTTACTTTCTTTTGTTAGTAGTCGAGGGTCTTGGCTAGACTCATGCATATTCATGAGTTTGAATCTGTGAATAATCCCAGGTAAACCAGCCGGTGCCTCTAGTTCCCATCCTATGTCACGCTCATCGCCTGTCTCTTCATCAACCTTTCTAGCATTGGTGATAAGCTCGGTCGCTTCGACCACGTCGTTACTATCCCAGATCCCCTCTCGACGATTTATATGGCGAAGTATGTTTAACGCACGCGCCTTTAGGTTTTCATCTTGCGCGACGTTCGCAAGGAAGAAAAGACTAGAGATGAGATCACCATCGAGAGAGAAAGTGGGTTGATTCATGGCGATATAAGGTGCTGCCACACGTTCGACTGTATCCATGAATGGGGCGAATATTCGGGGACTTGGCACCTCATCTTCCGTTGCGAGGATATCAATACCAACTTGCCACCACTGCTGACGTAGGTGTAGATTTTCGAGTCGCGCGTGCCATTCGACTGAGAGCTTTGATTCTCTATCCTTCACAAATGCTTCGAATCGTACGCTCCACTGCCGAAAATCATCTTGTAGATATGGGTCAGGCCCCTCACCAACCTTTTGGTCAGACTCCAAATCTTCATTATGCTGCCTAAGGACCAACTTCCGAAACTCGTGTGAATCTTGGTCGAGATTGTCAAAAGGAAGGTTTAACATGACAGCCGAGGTTGTGTTCTCGCGATACCATCGTGAGACACCTGAAAGACAGTCGTCGTCATTATTCTCCATAAATCCAGATGAATCCGATCCAACTTGACAAAACATTTCGACGATCTTCTCAGTCACTTCGTTTTCCTCGAAGGTAGATGTACGACAAGGTGCGTTGTGGAACAGCTGGTACCCAGCCCTGAAATGTCGGAACAGTTCATCGTATCGACCAGTGAGACCCTCGAAGGAGATGAAGAGGAGACAGCACACTAAAATGGTGTTGAGCGTGTTTGATGTAGTCTCGGCAGCCATGATAGGTAATATTGATGAGATAGCTTTGTTGTACTGATGCATAGCGAGTCGCTTAAGTTCCCATGGTTGGGAGTAGCCGACTGAGCGGGCCATAAAGAGTCGATGAGAGGCGCCCACGGCAATCATGCTGTACCTGACAGGTTCGGAAACTTGTGCCATGGGGAGGGCGTAGCGTAGCCAGAAATTTGAGGACGATGGGGATAATGAGAGCTGTGTGGTGGTGAACTTCATGAAATGCTGAAAGTAATGGATCTCCATGTCTGTCAATAAAGGCATCTCGAAGACAATTGGAGGAATCATGCTGGGCACAAAAACCGGCTTAACAGTTTTTTGCTTTGCTTGTCTTCGTTTTCGTGGCATCTTGGGCTTAGGCGGTGCGTAACCGTCGCATTTGACTTTGTCATCAAGACAGCGACGACAGGAAGGACGGCCTTCATCGCATTTAAGGTGACGGATTCTGGCAAATGAGCTTCCTACAACGATCACAAGACTGGGAATTAGTGAACTTACTTGCTACAAAATCCATGTTAATCTTCAAAGATACGGAGAGTGCTGTCGGATAGGCTGAAACTTACCAGGTAATGCAGCCTGTACGGACTTTTGGGCCAGAGGCCCGCTTCAGTTTGGGCTTTATGAGCTCAGAATCATTGGATATGACTGCCATTGTCGTAAATATTGCCTTGCTTGTGTCCCAATGGGGATGAAGGAGCAAAAGAGGCGATAAACGTGCAGAAAAGCGAACCAAGATAAGTGGTGGCCCGTAATACACTAAGTAGGTGGAGCTGATACAACCCGGACCTTGCGATGGTCATTTTTTACGGAGGAGCCAATCAGATCCCCGAACAGTTGAGGCGAGTCAGCTTTATTGCACTTGGTATTTATGGAAAATTTGACGGGCCGTGGTAGTCTTGTGGTGCGATTCAAGTGAACAAAAAGCAACCTTAATTTCGATATACGACGAATTTCATTAATAAAGATATTCTTACAAAAGTAAGACCTTCTATGGATGATCAGACGTACGTCAACTAGCCATGCGTCATGTGGTTTAACGCTTGGCAAAACAAACCGGCAAATTCTCTTAGGTATATACAAGCGCCGAAAGTAAAGCAATTGATGTGGGATATACGCTCACAGGCCCAATGACACAAAATGAAGTTATCTATGAAGGCATGAAGAGGTCAAATTACCTAGGCTTGTTGGGATCATAAGGGTCCACCATCAAGCTGCGTCCTTGTCTAATCTCCACGTGATCCCACTCAAGGGACAACTTTCACAGATTACTAATTTGCCTCAAGTGAATAAAATCTGCTTTTGACTTGAGATAAAAAGGTTAGCCTAGTAGCACCTAACTATGACATCACTGACGCCCTGGTCTATTTGCAAGGGCTTGCATTGGATCACCATAAGGTTTACCTTCAGTACCTAGCCTAGGGGGAAGTTCCGAATCGCTTATGCTAACATTGGTCAGTCTTGTACCTATAGTTGTATCCCCGAGGGTAACAGATCATAATGCAGCGCCAATAGTCTAGCATTGTTGAAACCAACCAAAAGATCCCAGCTCGACTCCCAAGCGGGCAAAATCACCTAAATTGAATTTGTTGTGCGGCGTATGTATATATCCCTGCACCCCGACCGATGCGTCCCAACTAATGGTCGTCTCTTTCTGAAATTGGGGCGACTGTGGGCTTAGCCAAGCATCATAACAAAGACTCTTTATTCTACCTGCTTGAATAGGTGGATGCTTATGGTCGTGTCTTATCGACTGAGACATGCTGGGTCATTTGCTCATCACGTAGCAAGTAGCCCAGGCGTACGCCTTCTTGTAATTTGGATAGCCGAGTATAACTTCGCAAGCGAGCCTCTCCACCGACCCCCTGCATCCCACGTCATAGGTCGATCATTTACATATTTCTGTTGATTCATCACATACGTTCACCCTTGTCCGGTTGGCTCGCGGATTTCTCTGCTTTTGGCCCTCAGCGTGATAGCCATTGCCACCACGGACGTCAGACTGAGCTTCCTTTCAACTGCCATCAATCACCATCATGGTGCGCCCAATTTGTGGAGAAAAGCCCTTATATACCTTACAAATGGCCAGATGAGCTAAGGAGCTCATGACAAGATGCATAGAGCGGTCTAATCGAATGTATCTTTGACAGTCTTTTGGTGATAGCTACATGAGCATGATTTTTACTTGCAAGATCCTCACCAACAAGCATATTAAACTGTCAAAAGAATTTACGCCCAACCCTCCCTCAACGATGTGCCCAACCATTTGCCACTAGAACCTGCATTTCATCAATGAGACAATAGCTGCCTACCTCATGGTTTTTAGAATTGTGCAGTTCCCACTGTGCGAGGCGCCGCTTTATCTTGAGATCGCTGAACCACGGAACGGTAAGACACCGCAACAGCCGATTTTTTGCCAAGCCATGAAATATGGAAACGTAGGACAGCCAGAAATGGTCCTTTGGATTTACGGCAATATATGCTGTAACGCTGTATCCAACACGCACATTAGGGTTGAGCCAGATTCCAAGCTCCTTGGATAAGGGATTATCTGCGTGGATCAAACAACACTCCGAACCTTCCAGATGCGATGCTGCGAGGTCATCGGAGATAGCTCGAAATTTCAACGGTGGATTTTCATAAAATGGTGAAGCATCCATCGCCACTTGATTCATCAGCTCGAGGATTATGTGGATAGGACCAACATAACTTACCTAGTCCGTTCCAGCAACTTTCCACGGGAACGGGTTCACCGTACATCAAAGCTCGACGAGACTCGCGAGATCGAAAGTATGGCCAAGTTTGCATAATCTTTTCATGTCCCTCAGAGTCTCGAAGGGCAAATGTGTCATAGAACTCTGGTGGTTTCGAAAAGTCTAGAGAACAAGCTGCTGCGTATTTGCCCCCTCGAGTTGAGAGCAGGGTGCGGACGTCCCTGACCTAATAAAATATAACTATTCGAGACCTTGTGTGTTTAGATAAGTTTGGAACTCACATTGAAGGCAACATCATTGAGAAACAATATTTTGTCGAAGAAAATGTTGCTCTTTTTCATATCATGCAACGGTCGCAACACCAAGTTTCGTAGTTTGGCAAGATAGGGTATGCGACGCATTTCGATCTGACCAGTCGGCGTTGCAAGCCATCCGGGGCCTGGAGCTTTGCTGATCTCGTCCAAATGTGTGGTGTTGTCAAGAATAATTTTCCTCGCTATGTCAAGCGCTCCAAGCTGTTCATCTAGAAAGCGCAGTGCGCCTTTGGAATCATCCCAGCTGCCGCTTTCTTGTACACTGACAAAAACGTTGTTCGGCCCAATCTTGGAGGCCAGCTGTATTACGACGGGCACCCACACGTCGCGTAGGATCTTCTCGTTATTCCAATGAATACCGGCAATGAATATCTTCTCACCACCTAGCGTATCGGGCACCTTGGCAGCTTGTTTTACTAGAGCGGTTTTCACCCTTATAGTACTGATTAGACGATACACGGCCCAACATGCCATTATAAATTGCCACCACCGCAATCGGCTACGGAAGTATCTCATGGTGTAAATCAGTACATGTCCATAAAATTAGCTTCTGTAGGTTGTTGTGGTATTTCTTGATGATATGCGACAATGAAGTTGTGTTAGTATTAGGTAATAAGGTGATAGAGCTCCGAAATAACTTAAAGCTGGGTTAATAAAGAGGTTATTAGTAGATAGAAAAGGAAAGCATACGCTGGTTCTTTATTATACCTACAATTTCATAAAACCACCTTTGGTTTTCTTTCCTTTCTGTAAGCTAGAGGCACAGCCCCAGCAGCTTCCCGGATATCAGAGATGTACATCATGAAATTACCTTAACTCCTCCTCACCTCTCGGGCCATTCCCCGGATAACGCAGGTTTAACAACAGATGGTTGTCCTTGTACACGGAAGCACTCCACGGCCAGGTCCTAATAGCCTAAAGCCCATCTGGTCCGGGTACCCCTGACTGACTACACTAATTTTCTCGTATTGGTCGGGAAGGTGTACAGCCAAGAGCATGAGGGAAACAAGGTCTAGAACACCATAATTGGTCAGGTACCGTGTGACGCTCTTCCCAAATCGTCCTCTTCTTTCCCTCACGTTGATGACACTAGTCCGAAGCTGCCATCTGAGTCCTTCGTCACAGCTTAGGATCAGGAAGACATAGATCATCCGCCTGCCCACAGCAAGAATCCATCCGGTTCGAACAGAACAAGTTCAACTATGAGTATACCACAAACTGATGCTAGCGACTCGCTATTCGTATCAATCACAAGGGCTCTGCTATCGACTGTGATGGCGTATAGTCTTTTCCGGAGAGAGTAGGAACTGTGCTCGGTAATCATATATTGTGCTTGTTTAGCTATGATCTTGAAACATGCCTACAGCAATAGTGATGCAGAACTTCCCATTAGAAGGTGGGCCGAACTGAAATATCCCTGACACCTATGGGCTGTCTCTGGATCTATTGCCACCCTATCCTTTTGTCGGGCTAAGAGCGATGGCTTGAAGCTTCTAGCAAGCTATAGATCAACTAGAAGAATATGCAAGTCATTACCAAGTCGATAAGCCAGAAATAACTCCGCTGCTAGTCTTTGTCTAAAGAGGTTGGGAAAAAACAGAGCGAGATAGTAAGAAGCATACAATCTCCCACCGAGATATATAAACATTTGTAGTCGAGTAGGATTATAACAAGATATATTATAGATTATACAAAGTATATAACAAGACGATCATAACTTAGAATTAGCCGTAAAAAAACATTGTCGTGAACTCCTAGATTCCTAGAACTAAGAAGGATGGGAAAATAAAACCAGATGAGTGACATATAAAAACGACCAAAGCTAACTAATAGACTACGCATGGTGCAGGGGGATTAAAGGGAATTTTGCCTCTTTTCGGTATACCCTCGCCACAACAGGAATAGCAATAAAAAAGCATTAATTCTCTCGATACATAAGAGGTGCCTCAAGGCTATGAGGAAATATAAATAATTGACCTCTTCGAAGATTGGATATCAGCGAAGTATCAGTCTAGCCTTTTATTGCCCCTACACCCCTGCACCCTGTACCGCACTAAGCCAAGTGGAGATTCCTTGGCTCAGGTCACTTTTTACGGAAGAGCCAATCGGAGTGCTTAAATAGTTGAGGGGATCGTATCAATAAGGAATTTGACACGCCTTGTCAGTCTTATAATTCCACTTTAAGTAGATAAAAACAGCGTGGACTTCGACATATGATAACTCATATTACTGAAACGGTCCATACTCAGCTATAATTTATTGTCAGTAATTGGATTTGTTCTCGATAGCCCTGCCTGATCACGGCTACGGTGCTTGGCATAGCAAATCCACCGAGTCATGCTAACAATCTCAGAATCCAAAAGGCCTCAGCGATTGATCCTCTCAAAGCTTGGCAGTAACTCTTGGCAGGATGACTGCAGCTGCAATTGAAACACTGTCAGCATTGGCAGCTTTTCACAATTCCTCATTCGTCCTTTTCTCAGCCTCATTTATTTAAAACACCCACCCAACCCGGTCATATCCCCTTGCAGTTCAAGATTCAAGCTCCAGATATCTTGAACAGCGTCTCTGCCTTAACGAGAGACTCGACGTATGTGTCGGTTCCGAGTGGCGGAAGAATGCTGGGCGGTATGGAGAGGGTAAGACTACTGAAAGATAAGTGGGTGAGGATACAAGATGTACAGGCGGAACTTCATGTTGGCAAAATAGCTTTTAGCGATAGAGTCGATGGCATGGACCTCAATCGCGAGAGACAGTATGACTAGAGTTGTATTTAGTACAGGTCATTCCCATTACTCCAAATATGTTTGAGCAAACTACTGTTGGGGTCAGCACTATCTGTTTTGCACCTTTCAACCCTTCAAGCTAAAACGATTTCCTTCCAAACAGGACCCGGAGCAAATGAATCATGAATGTCACGTCGCCCTATCAGTCCCAACCCACGTCGCTCTGCAATCCCTTGGTTGTATTCTAATAGCATCACATTATACCGCTTTCCCCGTAAGTGTGATTTACGGCCATGATATCCCGACAGTAATATGATCTCAAAAGGCTTACTTGAAAAGAAAAACGTCGACTCTTCGAACCCGTCGAGGGACATTGTCCCACAATCGGCGCCAGACTTTCCCTCAAGATGGCAGCTTCCACTGAAAACGTCGATATTGGTAATCCTAAAGTATACAGCCAATGTCCAGAACTGTAACACAGGGTACGACGGCATTTGAGAAGGGAGTGAAACCACTTCCGTCGGTGTGGTGCGTGTAGTGGGGAAACCTAGGGGGGGTTGGGGCTGAAATGCTTTACTCTGTCGGTATCCGGTGAAGGAAGAATCATTGACAGGAAATAGTTCGTTCGCAGCAAGGTCCCAGACTGGATTGATAACCCCTGAGGGGCTTCGCCTATGCCATATGATCCATGTCGATGATGCCAGCCACTCGTTTGTATCCTGCCATATATCGACGTCGGTTCTTCCCCGCCACCCACACCAGGAGTAACTCGGAAAGCCAGGACGACGATGGAGATCGGAGTCGTAAGAACGAAAAATCACAAAAGCATCTAGCGCTCCTGTTGGGAGTCCCTGAATGAAACGATACTTGACCTTGTCGGAGACACGGCGTATAATACCTGCCATAGCTCGCAACACATCATTCTGATTTGTCAGGGCTCTAGCTGTGTAGTATGACAGCATTATGGCGTAATCCTCAAGGGGCAAGTCCATGTGAACTGCTTCAGTCAATAGTGATGACACAGTGACCTTAGGCTTCACTGGTTTGAACCGATCGAGACATGATTCCGAGAACTGCGTGTTTCTGCATCGGAAGAACACTTGATTGTCCACAAAGTAGAGAGCTCGTCGACATAGTACGTGTTCCTGGAATCTAAATCATTACATCAAATCAGTATTAGTTGATCGCATGCGGAAATATTACATACGTCCAGCCTCTTGAGTAATACGCTGATGATTTCAACAATTGATCCAAGGCTGTGTGTAGCCCAAGCCAAATACCAGGTTTCACCTCGAGAGTTTGCCTCTTGGCCTGTCGACTACCAATTTGAACGCCAGGTAGACCGGCATTGGCATCGGTCCCGCAAGCAGCAACGATAGTTAGCAGAGAACGCTCGTAGATCAGATCCATGACATTGACGCCTTGTTCCAGATCCTGCAAGTCGTTCTGGAGCAAGCATAGGGCGTCAACCCATAGATATTGTATGCGTAGTTTCCTAGCCAGCGCGATAGCATCACGGACAGTTTGGGGAAGACGCAACATGTCTTTCATGACACCGGGGACTAAAAGCCGCGGAAGGTTCGCTTTCGTCAGCCTGAAGTTAGTCACGGCACCCCAAATATAGCTGAGTGCCAGATACGGACGGAGATCCCGGACCTCAACCAAACAATTGCGTTGGACGTCGATTAAACGAAGTACTTGCAGCCCTGGGAATGCTGAGTCGAAAGCCGTACTTTCCAAGGAGCACTCATTCCCATGTGTTGTAGAGCATACGTGGAGCCACTGTGAGACTCTAGACACGTCCAGCTCGGCTTCGATGGTAGGACAAAGATAGTTGAAGCATTCGTCGAAGGAGGTGGCTGGTACAGTGCTGGGATGAGTCTTTGCAGCGAAACAAATCCACTGTTCGGCCACGCCCCTAATAGCATAGGCATCGCTTTCTCTCGATCCATATGTCATCCATTCCAGGGACACATTTCCCCCCGGCAAGCCGTTCCTTACTGGAGGGCGGTACGTCCGGTATTCTTCACAGTAAGCATGCTTTACCAACCGGCACAGAGGACAGCGGCTGGCGAAAATGCGGGGCCATAACCCGAGGTTGAAGTCACGAGTTTGAGATGCTTCTATCTCCTCCTGGGTTAGTGGTACCTTGTCACAATAGTCGCAGAGTGGCTCCATTAGCACTATTGGTGTCCTGAGTTTGAGAGACGCATAGTGAGATATTAAAACGATGATGATTGTAAAGAAAAGAGGGGTATCTACAAGGGTCGCTATAACCCCCCAATCAACTGTCATACAGTTGAAATGCACCGCCACGTTTTTCACTTAATAAGACTAACACCAAGCAGGCTGAGTGTATAGGGGAAGCAGCTGTTTCAAAATTAGGAGCAAGGGACAACATCGGCTGAACAGACTGATTGCAAGCTCCCGGGATACAAAGATGCACCTAGTATGATATCTCATCCTTATAGTTCCAAAAAGTTCAAACAACCCTATATCGCCGTTAGACGATGAGAACTTAGAAGCGAAGCGCGTGAGTTTATGGCCAGGCAAACTATAGCCTCTATATATCATGGTGGGACTTTCATGCCTATAACTAACTTATCTTCGTTCTGCGTTTCACTCTATGTCATTACCGGAGGTAATGGTCCTTGCGGCCCATTATGGCGCGCATATGTTTAGATGATTTTCTTCTAATCCATCCCCGGTCTCTAAGACGAATCCTCCCTCTGTACGCGAAAATCAGTCTTGATTGCAGGGTTCATCGTTCCACTCGGAGTTGTTTTGGCGCTCAAAGCTATTGAATTAAGAGTCATCAAGGACATCCGCGCAGCTATATTCTTGTTACTTGATTAGCTAGTTTTCGATGTAATGGGCAATAAAATCAGGTAACTACTTGAGTTATAATATCTTAAAATATACCTGAAGTATACTTTAATCATTACAATAACTTATCCTAAAGCTAAGTAGTATTTCGATTATTTATTAGACCGCCTAAGTAGGCTAGTCTACTGCCCCACAAGTAGGCCGTTTTGGTATTGTTCTCCGAGGGTAACACCCAGACACGAATTCGATTGACGGAGAAATACCAAAGATGGCTTAGAGCGATATCAATACGATGTCTCCTAAATAAGCCGAGCCGGATAAGGTTAGGAGTTACGAGGGGGCCTTGGTCGGGAACTTGGGCTCAAAGCCGCCGCTGTTGATTTCTTTCTTCTAAATATTCTGGCGACATAACAGACCACCGGCGACTTGACGTTGCCCTTTTGAGTTTTGTGCCATTCACGATGCAGCTCAATTTGCCTCCCAGATTGCTGCGTGTTATTGTTGGGTGTGTTGTCATCACCGTCGGCTTGATTTTCGCTGTCGCAACATCAAACCCGTTGCGCAAAATTCAGCCTTTGAGCCTATTGTCTCCAGAATCCAGCAACACAACATGGGATGTGTTTGCCGGATGGACGACCGAACAGCTAGAGCCGAAGTTTGCGTACGCCCAATATGCCACGGACTTGAATTATTTATGTAACACGGTACGAAACATGGCAGAAATATCGCGACCGAGCTCATTCTGGTGTTAGATAATTAATTTTTCGCTTCTCCGTCGATATGGAGCCAAGCATGACCTTGTCCTCATCTTTCCCGAGGCCTGGGCTGAAGGGGTATGAATTATAACACCCGAGGTGCCTGCTTCTGATGAGACATGCTGATGCTTTATGTAGAAGTCTGCAGGAGCAAAAGCTATTGCTGCCATTCGTAGCAAGCATCCACATATTCATCTTCGGCCAATGGAGGTGATTTCGACTAATAAAGGCGACGCAACTTGGCGAGACAGCCTCACCAAATTCCAATCTTTCGCTCTCACAGAGTGGACGCGCGTGCTTGCATTTGACTCGGATTCTCTGGTTCTAAATAGCATGGACCACTACTTCCTCAGCCCTTTGGCCGCCGTCGCCGTACCGCGCGCATACTGGCTCAATGAAAAGGACACCGACATTGCCAAACAGGTCCTTGGTTCGCACGTGATGCTCATCGAGCCCAACAAAGCTCGCTACGAGAAGATCATTACTGAATCGCTGCGGTCCGGCGAATTTGATATGGAAATCATCAACCATATGTTCCGCGACTCGGCTATGATTCTTCCGCACCGACGTCTGGCTCTGCTCACGGGTGAATTCCGTGCGAAGAATCACTCTTTATATCTAGCTCCCGATGAGGACGAGGAGTGGAACGCTATGGGCGAAGTGTCGCGGTCATTCCTCGTCCACTTCAGCGATTGGCCGCTGCCGAAGCCGTGGAAACATCGCACTAAGAAGCAGTGGGAAGACGCACTCCCCGATTGCTCACCGGATGAAGCCGACAGGGACGACAGACCCAGATGCGCTGATCGGGTGATGTGGACGGGGTTTTATGAGTACTATGATACTCTCAAGAAACAGGAATGTGGAATACTATACGAGTAGAGCTTGATTTCCTCTCCTGGCCCTTACTACACTTTTATGAAGTTGCAGAGATGCTTTCTCCGTCCTTAGTCCTAAAAGTCAATCAGCGCGTACTATACTGCACCAACGAGACCCTGGTTGGAAGAAGTATCGTGAGGATAAGTAAATGGCAGGTATTGATTCAAATATGCTGATATGGTACATCACAGACTATGAGATTGTAAAGTATAGAAGAAAAATAAAGGAAATGAATATAAGTATAGAAATTAAATCTTTCCCAAGTTCTAAGTCACTCTGCCCTTTTGTCCGTCCTCTCCCTGGTCCATAGGAGGCTTACTGTAGTATCTTTAACGCTATATTTCTCTCCTTCGAAACCTTCTTATCGACGTCTTTCATTCCCTAATCAGAAGTCTTAAGATTTTTTACCTCTAGCGGTTGTTGCGTTTCACAGATTTTGTTCTGAAGGCTTGTGTCTTCGTTGCGTAAGTTGGTATATTTGACGAAGTCTTGCTCGTCCTTGTTGGAGAGCTTCAGGTCGGTAAAATTCACTTGTTGCCATTCCATCGCTTGGGTAAATGTTCTGATACCAGACCCGTTAATGTCACCATCTGGGGAGATCGGAACAACACCCTACTCCGTGGAGGTGATGATCTTTCCATCTTCTGACTCTAAACCCGTGGAGGTGAGGCGCAAAATACACCTTTGCTTTTGGCCCACATCTGGAAGAATTTGCTGAGGCGAAAGAATATTTCATAGAAGACGCATGGTATCAGCCCATGCTAGCCGTTCCTGTTGTCTGCTGAGTGCCTGGTCCAGAAGGTTACTCACCAGCCCGCCGAGATCGGACGACGACTCTGCTGATAACTTGCCTTCACTGGCTTTCCCAATCGTCTCCTTCAAGTTGAAGCTAGTCCCCTTTTGAACTTTCGACAAGTCACTGCAGCATGCTTTGTTTTGGGTATTGATTCACTTCACTAGCGTCGGTTAAATGTGTGAACTGCATCTCAGCTAGCCACAATATCTTGCCACAATGGCTAAGACGGCCGAGATGAATGTTGAGATGCCAGTCACAGACCACCCGTACGTTTCTATCATTTGTTCCAATCACCCTTTCTATTTCTAGCCAATGGCAGAAATATATATGAGACCTTGACTTAGTGGTCAACGGCTGATCGGGATGTTTACGGCCACGCCATAACTCTAACTCAAAAGCGGCAACGAATTCTACCCCGCCGCAGCTCACTTGTCACATTTGCAAATCAACCCTAACGCACTCCTTATTTCTAGAATTGGTAAAGATTGTCTGTTGCATCGTTGTTCAAGCTCCGCTATTGGAAGCTAGCGATGTGCCACTGTGATGTTTGGGGCTGACTGAATATGAGCCGCCCATGGGCGAGACCGCTCAATTGATACTTGGCCCAGGCAGAAGCGGGCCGTTCCTCTATCGGGGCGACAGATGCCCATTAGCGACTAGTAACGCTACTACTGCAACGCTCATCACATTGGTGTGATTCATATCAGATGATTGCAAATTAGACTCCATGGCAGGAATTTTCAAATTGATAAGGAAGGGTCGTTCAAAAGAAGAAACCTTGGGAGACGAAGCGAATGAAGTTTTGTGATTGTTGGCATGTGAAAAGGTGCTTAAAGGGTTCAGTGATGGCAGGTGACCCCACGGTGGAGTGATAATGGGGAAAACTCAATCCAGGGTCCGGACCGTATGATGCCAGCTAAAAGTAAGAATTCGTTCCAATAAACGTGTTGATCTACTGTCAAGCAATGGCTTGGGTCTTAGTTCATTGCTTGGTACTGTTTAGCGGGGCATAGCGAGTGTCCGATACGTTACGGTTAGCGACGAGCCGGCATGTCTTCACATCATGCAGGGAACAGTATGGGGAGGAGCTTGATGATTCAAATTTTGGTATCCACCTACAGTGAAATGATTCCGGGCCGGTCGAAAGTGTTGAACACGTGGCAGAGTTGATATCACATACTGAACGCCAATGTCTACGGATGTCTACAGCCACAATACCACTTCGAGCCTTTGCTGCATGATTGTCTCACTCGAAATACTAGCTGTGATCCCTCCACCTGTTGGGCTCGCTATGCGGCCAATCAACGTGGCATAGATACAGTATCTGTTTGGAGCATTTGACAAACATATGCGCCTGACGTATCTATACCATTCAGAATAAGTGATGGGACACTTGTACGGAGGCTCTATTTTACATCAAATCTCCATTTAGGTATGCTCAAGATGATACTAAAACGAACCGTATTTTCCACGTATTTTCTAAATTTCTCATATTACGTCTTGCCATGAATTTCTTTTTTTCCCCACATTTAGGTACATGAATAACATATCCTCGGGTTGTAGGTTACAGAAGCGGATGAATAGTGGCAGCATAGCTTAGACTCTTCGATCTTCCGTTCATTAGACTTTTCAAGACACCATACGACTTCGTTATGCAAAGATCCTAGCCCCGTACCCTCATTGGCCAACTGTTCATGCTGTTTCTACGGGTTGGCTCTGGACTCATCGGTGCACTTCATTGCCACCTTAACCTCATACGATGACTTCAGCCATAGGTCTCGACCGCTTTGTCTTTGGCTAAATCAAGCCTGGAAGTATTCGGCTCCCTACCTAGTTGGGCACAAATGTGCAAGTGCCGGGTCTTTTGCGGTCGCAGCAGCAGTTCTGTACTATGGGAGCCTGTGATTGTGGAATGTGACTGACGGGAGCTGCATGTCTTGGTGCGACTGCTTTCAACCGCCCGTATCGCTAGACACCAACGTTCGCAAGAATCCCCTCATACAGACTTGTCGTAAGCCATAAATTCCGTGTATGGACATAAAGTCAAGTAGATCTGCCGCCTTTTCAGTCATCTGTTCAATCCAACTTCCACCCCTCAGCTACATCTTTCGCAAAACAGCTTATTTATTCCTAAATCTTCGCTCCAATCGCTACACACAAGATGACTCAAGCAGCATCAATTCCACAGGGAAGCCGCCGACCTATCGGCAAATGGCTCCCTTCGCAACGTCCAGCAATCCAGAAATGGGTCGCTTCCATGCTCAAGGTGGCCAATCAAAGGAACGATCTGTCTCTTGATCCAACCCTTGTTGCCTTCCAGAACCTTGTCAACAGCAATCCCATCTGGAGCCAGCAGTCTAACAATATGTTTACTCAGTCATCCAAGCACTATGATCAGGATCCGACTGGCGCTTCGGCCCTTCAGAACTTCGGAGACTTCTTGAACGTCGTCAACGTCATCATTAAGTCTGCCCCGCCATTCTTCGATAAACAGAATCCCCCCACGGCTATGGGTATGCTCGGTTTCCCTATCAACGCTGTGCTAGACTGGCCCATGGGTACAGTTGCTGGGTACGAGTTCTGGCTCGCACCTGCCATCAACGCCTCCTTCAGGGACGTCCTCAATACATGGGGCTCGCTTTTGCAGTCTTCGGCCTCTCAGAGTGGCTTGAAGGACTGGCTATCCCCGGATGCCCTCAACATGATGGCCCAGGTAGCTAATACTGGCAAGGGGGACCTACCCTTTGATCAGATCTTTGCGTGCGATCCCACCGCGCCCTTCTATGGCTACGGCTCTTGGGATGATTTCTTTACGAGGCAATTCCTACCTGGCCTACGCCCGGTTGAATGCCCTGATGATGCCCCTCCAACCTCAGATTGCCCTGACCCGACTCTGGTCATTACCAATGCATGCGAGTCAGCTCCTCTGAAGATTGCTGAGAAGGTTCAACTGCATGATACATTCTGGCTCAAAGCTCAACCTTATTCCCTTGACACAATGTTGAACCACAACCAAAAGGCCCCCCAGTATTTCGTCAATGGTACTGTCTACCAAGCCTTTTTGAGTTCAAAGAGCTACCACCGCTGGCACGCACCTGTCAGCGGTACTGTCGTTTCCACTGAATTGGTCCCTGGGACATACTATAGCGAGAACTACTTCGAAGGCTTGGCCGGAAACCCAAACAACCCCGACCCTGCGGCACCCAACTACTCCCAGCCCTATATCAGTGCCGTGGCCACACGCGCTATCATCTGGATCGAGGCGAAAAACCCGACTATTGGAATGATGGCCATTGTATTCATCGGTATGGCCGAAGTGGCAGGCTGTCAGTTCACAGTCGCAAATGGAGATATCATCACCAAAGGGCAGGAAATTGGCATGTTCCATTTTGGAGGAAGTTCCCACTGCATGGTGTTCCAGGAGAAAGTTAAGCTTCTCCTTGTCAATCCACCACCGTGGGACATGGATAAAGAGGTTAACAACCGTGTCAACAGTGCTTTGGCTGTAGCTAGTACCCAGAACTAAATTGACAACCTTCCTTGAATATGTTATTAGTTCCATAGTTAGTCCAAATCGAGCAAAGAATAAATCAAGGGGGATGTGGATCTGCTCCGCGTTCTCTGTTTCAATTCATCCCGAGTCACCGTCTGAGTCTTACCAGACAATTGTTACGAACCCGGGATAACACCGGCAACAAGGTAGAAAGGCGATATCCAAAATGTCCGAATTACTAGTTTACATTATAAAATCGACCTCAGTTATAAGAACCTGCTCTGATGACAACTGGCTCAACTTCTACCGGTGTGGCCATTGGTCGTCTAGGGTAGGAATTCGGGACAGCGCTGTTGCGCTTGATGGAACATAAGCACAATCGACGCTGTTATGAATTGTTGGTCAATTCGCTATATCTTAAGGGTCTTGGTGCGTAAAAGATGCAACTAACGTCACGATCAGCACGCTGTATGATGAAAACTCCATCTAGGCACATGTCTAGCCACCGGGGATACGTTTGATCCTGAGCAAGACCATCAGAACTAAGTCGAGTTCGGTAACGTGGATGTGTTCTCTCATGCCGTGACGAAGATGGTTTCTGACCTTAACAACCCACGAGTTCTCGAAAGTTTAATATAAATCGGTGTTTCTTAGTTACATCAGTCTACTGGTACCTTTGTTTACCGATAAGCTTTGTTGAGGTATACACGTTGTGCATGATGTTGTTGAAAAGTCTTATGAAAAGGTTATTCTGATATCTGGCGGGTGTATTACATTGAAATCTCGGTTTATCTTGCCTGAAACACGTGAAAAATCATAGAAATACTAGACTACAGAAAAAAACTCCGATGCATTCTGGATGATTTCATCGCGGCTCGAAAATTGCTTGAAAGAGCTCAATGGTGACTTGGACTTTGTGTTTCATGTTAGCCATCGCCAGATCAAGAGTCAGAAACACCAAAACTAGTGGGTCTGCGAGATGTGAACAGCAGGGTACCTGACTAATGCGTTAAGAGTAAGCTTTTCTTGGTATGAGGCTTGAAGCCAATGAAATGAAAATGGAGCTGTGACAAATGAAAAAGGAAATTGGCATCGGTAAAGGGTTTGATTCAAAGTTCACACATAGCTGAATAACCTCCAGGTTCTGCCGCATAAATCGGTCCATCTCTCAAGTTGACTTTTGGCCTCAAGGAATTCGCCATGATGAGTCATAGTAATGCAGATCAGATGACTGAAATAAGAGACACCTACAAGCAGGGTTGCTTTTCTTTTTAATCACCGCACTCTCACTCCTGTGTGTCTTTACCCAATTACACCATTGGAAAACATCGAGCATCCCTACCCATCGCTCGACTACCCCTTAGGTTGCCTTGGTCCTCAGATAAGACATAAGGTCCTGCCTTTAACTTTTATAAAGAAGACGTTTCCCCATCGGTCGACAAGCCTTGTTTTCTACGGCCAGACGAGATGGATCCCTTCATGAAGCTCCCGCCCGAAATTCGGATCATGATCCTGGGACAAATTGCTTCCTATGCTACTACCGCTAGCCTCACTCGAGCATCTCCAGTTATGCTTGCTCAATTCACGAGTTCGAAGTCAAGTCCTTTGCATGTTTTTTTAACAAACATGGCTGGAGTCGGTCGTGACTACAACGATCTTCTTCAAGATGCTCTAGGTATCGTCTTTCTCAACGACTCTGGGAACGACAAACAATTAATCTCCTGCTGTGCCTGGCACTGGTCAATGAAGAGCTTCCCTAGCCCCTTCGCACAGGAAGACACCTACATCATCCCGATTCTCCGGAGACTTTTCGGTCGTATCGCTGAGTACATCGAAGCTTATATCAACAAAGACGCATTTTTCATTCCACCTACGGCTAACCTGCGTATTCCCCAGGCAACAGGTATCAGTGACATCGACGGAAAAAGACTCACTCTCGATGACCTGACTTGGCCTGTGTTGCATCGCTTCTTTCGAGCTTTCATCAGGTACGAGATCCTCCACAGGATCTATAACCCTCGAGTAGAGCGTTCAATGGATTATGGCCACTATCTAAAAATCGCTGAAGATTCTGTGGTCGACTTCCTGGCGTGGGACTGCGAGACAATGCATATATATGATATGCTTAAACGATATCTCTGAGGTCTTGCATTGCGTCTATGAATATCTTCGAGCTATTTGTGGAGCCATGGTTGCCAAATGCTCCGACACCTGGTCATCCGAAGTTTACGAAACCTCTGCTACCCTATCTAACAATGTAAGGGGCAAGAGCTTCATATATCCTGGTAATCTATATTTTTCTGCTAATTCATTCTTTGGATGGAATGGATATGCCGTGTGGATGCAACCATGTTTCCTCCAATCTACCTTGTCAGCATTCAACCTCTCCACACGCTTGCTCAGCTCTACGTCCAAGACGTAACAGAAAGTCGAGGTTCTACGAACTTAGTTTTGTTCTGTGCCTGTCGAGTGGAAATGAAGGGAGTGGCACACCATAGTCGTAATCCATAATCTTGAGCCGACCTTTCGCTTACTTAGATTTGAAAATAAAGCTAAATCTACTTGGCTTGAGTATGTCCGGCACTAGCAGCCCGAAACCGTCTTTATCTCTCTCCTCAGATATACCAGAGAACGCCTCGGTTGCTTCGGAACATAGCAATGGCATATTATTTAGGAGGCCCTGCGCGAGTTGCATTAGGTCTGTAGAGCTTCGTAAACGCATACGCATATACTATGGGTATCAGCAATGATCACTTCCAATGCAGTCAGGACATACTTCATACTGCTGCCATGGATCTACCGCGCTATTGCCACTAAGGTGCCTTTGGGCTCCTGGGGTATACTTTGCGAAGGATGCAATATCACGAAGCTTGGAGCAGCCGTCGACGAGAGCTTTTAAATCGCAGCCCTCTCGATCTTGAAAATCTTGCAGAAATCTCACAAACTTTCCAATGAAGGCGACGTTAAGATCAACCTCTGAGTCCCTCGGGTTGTCAACCACGGCTGCAAGGAGTATCATCACGGCGCAAACTGGGTAGCATATCATTTGCCTGAGATGTCAGCATTGATAAGGGACAAGTAAAGGAGGGAGGGGCCTACCAGAGAAGGACGAACGGCTGCGGCGGCAGGCTTTGGAGCAAAGAAATAGCAGCTCGGGCGCCATATACAGGAGTGGGCGATTTGAGAAGGAAACCTTGAGGCATTTGTCTCGTTGCCGTGGAAGCTATCCCGTTCCGGAGTTCTAAGAGTTTTGTGCTAGCTGCATGAATCCTCCAGCTAGAAGCGTAATAAGTAAAGTGCAGCTGTAGGATGCAGCGATCAACCACTTGGGTCAAAGGCCTAGGTAGCAAATCGGATGGGAGCCCTAAAAACCAAGCGTCGAGGTCGTTATCTAGTTCTGTCAGGACCCGAAACATTTCATCATGGTTCTCCCAGAGACCTGACGCAGGTCGTAGGTAGCGACTAATTCTTGATTGAATCAGGGACATGGTCGACATATGCCTCAGTAGATTTGTACCGAAACTAGAGCCTACCGGAGGCCCAAGGCTGGGGAGTTCAATATCAACCTCGCCAGATGGTGCCGGAAGCCCAAACTTGATCGATGCATCGCATTGAAGCACGTGTATCAACCAAAAGATTCGCCTGCGTCTTTCCAAATCGGTGCACTCCCTCGGATTGGTTGCATCTTTCACATGTAGGCCAATGCACTGCCCAGCGTGAGTAGCTGCGGACAGTAGACTAGTAAATGCCTGTGCATCGGCAGTCCCCAGCATGAACAAGGCCATGACAAGCATCGCTTGACAGGATGCGATGCTGGCACTTATCATAACAAGTTCTGGGAAGGCGGCATAAGAGTTTTTGAAGTATTCCCACGAGATGGGCAATAATTCTTCCAAGGCCTGGTTATCGACCTTCCAGTGGATACAGACAGCCATAAGGGCATTCAACGTGGCCCAGCGAGTGGGATCATCATTGCAGTTCGATAGCCCGGCCGCACACTGGTCATCCACAAGTTTAAGAGCCTCGGGGATGCTGAAGAGCGGCCATACTTGGTTGATGTCCTCAAGGGTGTTAGATATGAAGTGAATCATGTGTTCCCTGGGCGGTAGTGGGATGAAGGCTGTTCTTTCGAAGTTACTGATGTGCTGCTGAGCGTGGATGACGTTTGTAGTAATTTCCCTCGGCCATCTTGTTATAAAAGTCTGAGTGATTTCGGACGCTGTCGTCTCGTTGATGTGATGTGTATCATCACTGTTGCCGATTTCTGCCGAACTGTTGTGTACAACTTCATCAAGACCCGCAGATGGTTGTAGTGTTGTTTCAGCCTCTTTTAACCGCTGTTCGAGCAATTGAATGTACTGCTTGCTATCCCAATTAGCCTTAGAGACATTCATGCTACTACAATAACACACCTTTTCCCGAGACCTCTTCCATTCCGCTTACCGTAGCGACATGCCGTTTTGGTATTTAAGCATCTCCCACAGCTCGGAGCTTTGCCGTCACATCGAATCTTTCGGCTTTTACACGGAATACAAGCCTATTTGGTTCAGATATACAGGTAGTGGTGCTTCGACTATGGTAACGTACATTGACGGTCCGTCTGGGGATAGTGTCAGCGCTGTGCGCCTCCGCGTATCGACTTTCCATTCCGCGCCTCGTGCTCACGGCTTCCAAGTTAGTGGTGGAACGAGTTACACATGACAAATGCTGGCGCAAGGTTCGACAGCAAACTTTATGGGCTCCTAGGCCCCTACCAACCCCGTTTAGTTCATAAATTCCTACGGGGTACTAGCGTCGGAATTATGTTACACCCGAGCATGGACAACGGCTTGAAGCTTAGTAACAATACCACTTGTTTTCCTACAGGCTCTAACCTGTTGCTATACCTAGTACAGGCGAAATAAATCCCAAGATCACTGCCCCCAGGCCTCGAAGAGAAGATCCTTGATCTTTCGCGCCTTCACTTCAGGGAACGCCTGATTGAGTGTGTGCTCAGGCTTGAGGTCAAACGCCCCTTCAGTAAACATCCGCCCAAAAGCAGAAAACAAGCCTTGCAGCATCTCCTTGGGGAAGAATGGGTAGAGATGCGGGTGAGAAGGCAACTCTGTGATCTTACCCTGCTTGAGGCCCTCGACCGAGTCGTGCTTGATCGTGAACTTCGTACCCTTGGCCTCTTCGACATACTGCACGAACTGGTTCCACGAGACCTTATCCCCAATGATGTAAGACTCCTTGTCCCACTTGGATGCTCCAACGAGGACTGCAACAAATTTGGCAACATCGAAGGTGTGAGTGAAAGTTATAAGCTCGTCGCCGGTTCCGGGAATGGCAGCAAAATTGTTGGGAATATCAACGATAAGGGGCAGGGGGTCCTGGTAGGACTTGACCTTGGGGGCCACCCAACCATCAGCAAAGTAACCATTCAGTATGATGGAATACTCGAGGGTCGAGGTTCCTTCCAATGCGGCAATCATGTTGAGCTTGGCCTGAGCAATGGGAAAATACGATGCAATCCTAGCCCCACATCTTAGTATTGTTTGACGAAATGCAGTAGGCAAAAGAACATACTCAGCAGTGTACTTAATACCCCAGATACTGGGAATAAATCGCTTGGTGGGTGCCGACTTCTCAGCTGCTTGGATCAAGTTCAGCTCCGACGAATCGTCATCCAAAGAGTTGATAGTGGATATGACAATGGCAACATTGTTCGTCTCGAGCGCGGTAGTAAGTTGACCGACGTCGGTGTAGTTCACAGCAACAACCCGAGCTCCCTGTACATCTTTGGCCTAAGGGTTGCATGAGACGATATTTTGTCAAAATATGAACTGTTATTGTACTCACCTGTCGAGCCAGCACCACCACGTCGTGTTGGCCCTGTTCAACGAGAGCTTCGACAATAGCACGGCCGAGCTTGCCTGCGCCTCCAGCAACAGCAATGACAGTCATGATGATTGTTGGTGAGTTTTGTTTTCCTGGTACTGGTCAAAAGACTGAAAACACAGGTGGGTCGGTCAAAGTATGGAAGATGAGACAGATGGAGAATGGTTTCTGAGAAAGCTCAGGACCTAGGCTACTTATAAAGCGAAAAGATAGACAAAGTAGCGATACTTCGGTAAGTGACACAACGAAGGCTGAATGGTACTTAGTAATGCAATATATGATTAATAAGTGGTCTCGGTATTAAAATAATACCGAGACCACTTATTAAT
>JAPERM010000150.1:0-235104 GCA_030411635.1 Fusarium sp. MBC 119
GCGGCTTTATTTTGCTTTAAGGTTGAGAGAGAGAAAACTATATTTAAAGGTATCCGGCATGATACCTTATTGTGTTAAAAAAAAAAAAAAAAATATGTATCTTTTAGATGTGTGGCCTTGATCTATCTCTTTGAGATATTAAGTAAGGTTCCTATATATTGCGTCCTTAGTATTATGCCGGAGTATTTTCCATGTGTTTCATTAGTCAAATGGTTCGAGCTTATTATTAATGGCTCTTAGTGACATCTATCAATGGTGCACTTATGAGCTCTCGTGATTAAACCATAATTTTACAACACTCAAGAGAAGTTATATTTCTAATTTAATTGTAGGCGGAACTTATACTACACTACTTTCTGCTTGTTCGATATCCATTTCGAATTTATCAAGAGAAACCGGCGACTCAAGGTCGTCGAACTCAAAATCACATGCGACGTAATTATCGATTTCATCCAGTATTTGAGACGTTAGGGTAAACTGGTCTCGTGTGCCTTCGGATGCTTGATCCTTGTCAGAAGATCCTTCACTTGACCCGCAGGTTCCGCCTTACATACCTTGGTTAAGGTCACCAACGTTTATGAAAAAAAGGCGTGGGGACGGAAAACGTATCGACCGTGGCGCGAGACAAAGTGCAGAATCCTCTGAATAACGCCCAAGAGCCAGAGAGAGATCAATAGTTCGAGAGAGTCGGAAGTATAGGATAGGTTCCTGCACTAGCACATTACCCCAGTCATCGGCGGCCTTGGTGGAAACTGATGACTTTGGGGAGATAGCTCTGCTGGAATCTATGTTGAGGTCATTGGAGGGGTTTGACTCGCTATCGCGGTTCCATACAGTCGCGTAGTCGACAGCTGTTGTGACAAACGTCCAGACGTCGTCAACACCATCGTAGAGATTCTGCATACTCTTCATGGCTTCCATGTATACGTTGAGCCTGCCTTGCTTCTGAGCTGTTTGAGCTGGTCTCTTTGCCAGCTTAACATCAAGAATGTGCAGCACGAGTGGTAAAGCTGCGTATGCGACACTGTCAAATGTTAGCAAGGGTCACGTTGAACATGGGACTTGGACTTGCATGCTGATTGGTAGAAACTTGCCGACTTTCAGCTGGATAAGTTCCTTGAGATTATCTGTGATCCTAAGTGTGGCGTCCTCCAGTTGATTTCGTGCTCGGCGCAGTTTGTCGTCCAAATCAGGTCCTAGGGACCCAAGACTGATGACGAAGGCCTCGTGTTGATATAACGCAAAGCGAGCAGAGCTACATGAAGAGCTGGTGGTAAGTACATAACTTCAATCCTAGACAAACCACCACTTACTAATAGTATATATACATCAAGTTCGTGTACAGAACGAGAGACTCTTCGGAGTTTATAATCCCAGCGGGAGTTGGGAACTTGATCGTCGCTTTGTCAAACCAGGCGTCCAGGCCAGCTTCGCATGATCGGATAGATTCGCTTGTTTGTTGTAGGTTACGAATTATCGGAGAATCAGCATCTGTGGTAGACTGACCCGCAGCATAAACAGTGCTGATGACGTCGGTGAGTGGTACAGCCAGTTCGCACAGGCTGATGAAGAGCTGGACCAAGGATCTTTTAGTCTGTGGTTCGTATACCTGAGACTCTTCAATCTCTCGTGCAAAGTCTTGTTCGCTCAACACATAATGTCCCGGACTTAGATCTATCCAAGTAATGTGCAGCTGTCTCCGCACGCCGAGAGGCAGAATCCGGTCTCGCACTATGCAGCACCACCAAAGTCGTTTTAACTCATTTGTAGCGGCTGAGCTCTGATCTGAGATTGTGTGAAACTGGTCTGCACCTGAGGCTTGGGCCAAATGGATAGCGGTTGCGAGCCAAATGGAGTTGGTACGCCTCTGGTCTTTCATGGTTGCATTGTAAGACAATAACAAGGCTCCTTGCGAGTTGGAAACGAGGTTCTTCCCACCACAGAAGTCAAATAGAAGCTGGAATGAAGAGTCAGTCTAGGAATTTCTGCATAGTTTTCAATATATATTACTTTGGCGCGACGATAATATTTGTCTCTAGCATTGCGCATAGAAGTGAATCCAAGACTTTTCAGAGTGGAAAAGGGAACGAACTGATAAGAGTTAGCTGATGAAACGAAGACACAACCCAGTTTCCAATGGCTTACGCTGCATGAAGCAAATAACATTGCTTGGAACACAAATAGTGAGAGAGTCGATCGGCCGCGAGACTGCTTGTCGCCAGAGTACATGTCCCAGAACAAGGCTTCGTCCAAGAGAGGAAGTCCTGGATGAACATGCAGAAAATATTCCCTGACAAAATCATTTAGAGCCTCTCGAGTAGGAACACCAAAGCAGCCCTGAGCCTCGAGAAAGTGGACATCATCAGGTTCCAATCCAGAGATATCAAGATCGAGAAATGAATAGTGAGAGTAGATGATGTGCGGCTGGCTGGTGAGTTCTGCATCAGAACGCGATCTCATCTTGGCTGTTGTGTTAAGTTCGGTTCTGTGAGTATTTCCACCTGCTGAAGCCGTCTGAGTGTCTAATCTTCTGATTATGTGTCCTGATTGCATACCTGTCTTGCATGTCTCAAACCCTTCTTTGGTCGATGGTTGGGCATCACTGATCCTATTCCGGGTGTGGCCCACCGGAGCTGAGCCCCAAAGCTCTTGGAGGCATGTAGATGGACTTCCGAGATCATACTCTGGAGAATAGTCAAAAGAAGCAGAAGGTAGATACACCTCGCTTGGGGAGGGCAGATCTATGGCCGTGAATACTGCGTTTTCCTGTTGTGACTGATGAAAACTATTTCTAAACGATATTGTCTCAGGCTTTTCAGGAATCGACGGTGTTCGTTTACGACTTGTTCAAATCAATATCCAGCACTCGCCGATTTTGTGAATTACTTACTATTTGGTTCGTCGGGCTGTAACGATGCACGGAGTGTTATCAAGAACGCAGTTGGTACATTGGTGCGGACGATGGACGACATCGCATCGGACTTTTCTAGAGCGGCAGCCCATACAAGCTTGGGACGCTCGCTTTCGCCCTGCAGCTGCTTTGGATGATTGAGATTCTGGCATTTTGGGCATTGGAAATGTAGCTGGCCGTGTGGGTTGAAGGTCTCTTGGTAGAAGATTAGGTCCAAGTTCAGAAGATGGCCCCCAGCCCCAACCCCAGAAATGAGCTCAAAACGCGGGGTAAAACGTGGGGAAACTGAACTCTATTCACACCCCTTTACTACCTACAAACCGATATTCTGACTTGGCAATTCTGACTCGACCACTCTGACTCGATAAAGTCGAGTCAGAGCTATTTCATGCAGCGGGGAAAATTGGAATTGGCAATAGTACCGGGGTAAATCAAGGTCTAGATGCAGATCTTTACCCGCGTGACACATTACGGTACATTCCCCGGGCACAAAATTCTGCCGAGGTTGAAATTGAGCTCCCGCCACCTCCGATCCAACTACGATACGCAACTCGTGATTCCTCAGAGGCGAGAGCGAGGGTCTTTGCTCGTACTATCACTCAGTAACCGGCGCAAGATTTTGCCAGACCGAGACTTTGGAATGACGTCGGTAAACACGACGCCGCCTGTGATTCGTTTATGGGCAGACAGTCGCTTGTCCATGAACGCAAGAATCGACTCAGCAGTGACGTCCGGCTTCCTTCGGACGATATGCGCCTGAGGATGTTCTCGTCCGTCTCTATTTTAATTTCCCGTTAGAGCTCTGTCATGTAGAAATGTAGATATATACGTACCGCAAGACTCGGATGACTGCGCAATCTCGTACACCTTCGTGCTCGAGAAGATTGCCTTCAAGCTCAGATGGTGCTACCTGGAACCCTTTGACTTTAATAAGCTCCTAGAATGTCATAGTTAGCAGGGGCCATAGTGCAGTACGAGTAGCTGAGCTGATCAACCTTTTTGCGGTCAACGATACTGACCAGTCCAGTTTTGCTGATCTTGACAATGTCTCCAGTCTTGAGCCAGCCGTCTTCAGTAAAGGAATCTGTCGTCGCAGAAGCGTTTTTGTAGTAGCCTCTGAACACATTGGGTCCTCGAACGATGGCCTCTCCCTCTTGGTCATACTCCACAGCTTTACCATCCTCATCGACAATCTTGAGCTGTATATTGGGGATCAAATATCCAACACTTTCATGGGATGGATCAAACTCGTCAGGCCCAAAAAGGGTAACAGCCATAGTAGCTTCACTCATGCCCCAGCCCTGTCGACTACGGGCGTCACCCTTCACGAAAATTGCCTCGAGACGGTGTTCCAGGTCGCGTGGGAGTGGCGCTGCCCCGCAAAGGAGAAACTTGACACTCGAGAGGTCCAATTGCGAAGTAAGAGGGCTATTGACCAGCGTCGATACCACTGGAGGTGCCAGAAGTAGATATGTTACTTTGAAGAATTGAATACTGCGAAGAAGCAACTTCAGATCGAATCTCGGCATAACAACTGTAGTGCAGCATCTCTTGACATTCATAACGCAAAAGGTAATGACGCCCACTACGTTCGCTGGTAAGTTTATGCGTTGACATTTCAGGAAGTTTTTGAACCTACTAGCATGATAGAATGGAAGAAAGGCACAATGAACGTCGTTGGCTGCATAGGATGGATCGTTTCGTCGCTTCCTCGCCACACGGTCAAGGTGCAGACTTTGTTCTGAGTTGGCAACCAAGTTGCGATGTGTAATAACACAAGCTTTCGGAAGACCGGTTGTTCCACTGCTGAAGTTGAGGACAGCTGGTCTATGGAGCGTGTCAATCTCATAAGCATGGCAAATAACAATTGTGACGAAACATACTTATCAGCAAGGACCTGGATGTCTGATATCGTCTTCCAAGAATAGGTACCGTTTACCAGCAGGCGCTGAAATGATGAGATATCGTTCACTGTGCCTAGATGTGTCGAGTCCACGAGTACTAATGAACTCAACGGTAGGCCGACGGTTTTTGCGGCTTGCTTGGCGGTCTCAAGTCGCTGGCTGTCGGTGAAAATGCATTTAGCTCCCGAGACAGTAAGCTGATGAACCAACTCTGAATTGCATTTGTCAGTAACCCCTCACTCTATGAGACTCCCAATTCTCAGTGGTACAATAATAGTGTAATGCAAGACTTACCAGAACAGGTGTATCCTGGGTTGGCCCCTGTAAAGATTCCTCCAGCACAAATCGTTCCTAACATTACCGCAGGATAGAAAATCTGTGAAGATTAGCCAATATGAACGTGATACTTATTCTTCGGTAGACGAGACTGACAGAGTTCTCACTGAACATCAAGACAACATCGTCGTCTCGTATGTTCAACACGTTGCGCAATCCAGCGCCCAGCTTTTTCACTATAACCTGTAGCTCCGTTTTGTCAATCTTCCGAGCTGGGTCATCTGCGTCTACATAGATAGGTGTTTCTGGCGTGCTTGGTTTCGAATCTTTCGACCACGTTAGGCGTCACTAGGTCTGTAGGTTCAGAGAAAAGCGCGTACCGAATAGATAAGTGAGGAGGTCAACCTCGGGTATGTCTATCTCATATCTGGAAGAGAAGATCATGATGTTTCAACGTAAGTGACAGCAGCGATTGTTGAAAGGAATAGGAGTCTTCAGTAAATGTGATTGGTGTACGTGTTTAACAGTCGATTGGCAATTATAGTGTATTAGGAGTGAAATTACTACTGACACTGACGGGTTCCTTTTTAATGCCGACCTCGAGTGCATGTCTCGCTTACTTTTGACCTCGGCCCGTTCCGCCATGCAACATACCCACATTAGTGTAAGAATCGGCGAATTTAAGTTGCTTCAGCCGGCGAAAAGTTACCGAGGAGCGGGTTGACTGGCTAGACAAAGCGCCATGGCCATAATGACAATGCAGTAGACTATTCAAATTACTTTCCCAACCTATCATATTTGAAGTTGTTTGGGTTTGGGTCCTAGTCTACCTTACAGATAGAAAATGGTCTTCTTCTTCATCGGCAACTGAGCACAGGGATGAAGATAGTAATTGATACAGCTATGTTTATTGAGAATACTCTTTTACACAACACTGTTCAAGGGCGCCGCAAATTGCTGGAGTCGATGATAAGACTAAGGTTTCACGCAATAGTATGATCAATTCTCACAATCACCCTTAGACTATCTCCTACCATAGAATAACTGGTTTGACAGTTTTCCCACTCTTCATATCTCTTAGGGCAGTCTCAAATTCATCAGGCTGCAACATTCGTTAGCACACACGCAAGACATGATATGCAAGCAAGGCGCTCCCATACCTTGTAGAAGCTAATTAGTTTGTCGATTGGAAATTTCCCCTCCCGATACCATTGAATCATCTGTGGGATATACTATGTGTCTGTTAGAAGCCTGACGGCTGCCTATTGGAAGTCGAGACATACCTCGGAGGGGGTAACATCGCCTTCTATGGTGCCTCGGATGATCTTGCCGGACTATTCGCTCTCAGTATCATTAGTCAACAATTATTTCTGGTAGATCCATACCTGCATAAAGGGAATAATGTGAACATCCAATTTGGCATCCAGTGGTGGGACTCCAATAAAGATGAACTGACCCCTGTTGGCAGTAAAGTCTATACCCGCTCGGATAATGTCCATGTTGCCTGTCGTGTCAATGGTTATGGTTGAGCCCTTTCCACCGGTGATCTTCAAAATCTCCTCTCGCACGTCTATATCCTTCTCTGACGTGTTGATCGCATGAGTTGCTCCTAAGGCTTTGGCTAAATCTAGTCTATCGGGCATACGATCAATGCCTATGATAGTCTTACAACGCTTCAACTTGGCCGTCTAAAATGAAAAGTTAGCATTTTGTTCATCCCAAAGCAGCTTATTATTACCATTATGGAAACCAATCCCACACCACCAAGACCTAGAACAACAAGTATGTCCTTCTCGCTGGCCTGGGCAACGTTATCAACTGTTCCAGCACCGGTTTGAAAACCGCAACCGAGCGGCGCAAAGATCTTAAGCTCTTCCTCATTCTTGATAATGCTGGAAACAGTAACAACGGATGTTTCTTTGACTATCGCCAGTTCAGCGAATGATGACTGCCCAAAGAAGCTGCCTCGCAAATCTTGTCCATCTACGTTATAAGCGGCATCTTCTCCACCGTAATTGGTCTCTGTAAATCTGCTGCAGAAAGACGGATGTCCCTCTTTGCAGTCGTGGCAGGATTTACAACTTTGAAAAGAGAGGAGTACAGAGTCGCCGATGCGAGCTCTTGTCACGTCAGATCCTGCCCTGACTACAATGCCCGAACCTATCGAGATATTTTAGTGACCAGTCGCACTTACACCATAGATGCCTTATTTCTGAACTCACCTTCATGTCCTAGGACTTTTGGGTACGGAATTTGATCAGCAGGCCAATTGGCAAAGATCAAATCAGTGTGGCAAACGCCAGTAGCGACAATTCGGACGAGTAATTCATCAGAGTTGATAGCTCGTAGAGAGGCTTGTTGAATTCTGAAGTCTGGTATGTTCTCTTGGGGCTCGTACGCTGCGATGATCTTGGTTGCCATGGTTGTGAATGTCTATACTACAATTTGCTGTTGGAGTTACTGATTTGTATCAGCAAACAACGTACGATTATAACTGTGTATGGTATTAGCGTGCTCTGTCACGAGGGGCAGCTGTTTGAATGATGGAGCACTCAAACTGGTCTTGTTTGAACTAATGATAAGGTTAGAATTATCCGAGGCTGAATTTTCAGCCGATGCATAATTAAAAACCCTCGGCAAGAATAGCAAGCCACATGGGGAAGGGAGCGCGCTAATCAATTGACTGGCGTTCCTTAGCTGAAACATGAATTTGGATAAAAATGAGCTAGATCCCACGGGCATACACTCGAGCTCAATCACAATCGCCAGATCCACCAATTATAGTAAAGATAATCACAATGGCAGTCACAAAGAACTCAGAAAAGATCGATTTCAACACTTTTTCTAACATCATCAATGGTAAAGCCAGAGACACGGCAGCTACGCGGCACGGGGTCAACCCTTCGACCTGTGAAGCTTTACCTCCATCTCCCGTGTCAACCCATCAAGATGTCGACGAGGCTGTGAAAGCAGCGCGTACCGCATTCCAAACCTGGAAAAAGACACCTGTTGAGCTTCGGAAGGAAAAGATCAAGGCTTTGGCAGCCGAGCTTTTGGCACACAAGGATGAATTCTCGCGCCTACTCACACTAGAGCAGGGAAAGCCGGTATGTCGACAGCATTGACACAAGTAAAACAACCTATTAACTAACCAACCTTACACCAGACACAATGGGCAGAGCATGAGATTGGGAATGGATGGAAGTGGCTTACTGGAACCTGCGACTTAGATTTACCAGTGGATGAGGTAGAAGACAACTCAGAGCGCCGAGTTTCAACTCATTATGTGCCTCTAGGAGTTGTTGTCGGTATTGTTCCATGGAACTGTAAGTCATCATATTATGGTCACGGTTCTTGTATGCCAGGCATTGACGCAGTCTGATCCTGTAGTTCCCATCATGCTTCTATGTGGAAAGCTAGCTCCAGCACTCATGACCGGCAACTGCATCATCGTCAAACCCTCCCCCTTCACACCTTACTGTGGTATCAAGATCGTCGAACTTGCCCAACGCTTCTTCCCACCAGGCGTCGTACAGGTTCTGAGTGGAGGCGATGACCTTGGTCCCATGTTGACTTCCCATCCAGGCATTGACAAAATCAGCTTCACGGGCTCGACGGCCACGGGGAAAAAGGTCATGGAAAGCGCCAGCAAAAATCTGACTCGAGTCACTCTGGAGCTGTAAGTAGGCCCCAAGGAGAATGATTTGGGACACGATGGTTGACATGAGATATAGTGGAGGGAACGATGCAGCAATCGTGTGTTCAGATGCAGATGTTGAACTCTCTGCATCTCAGATTGCATTTGCTACATTCTTGAATTCAGGCCAGATCTGTATCGCTGTCAAACGAATCTATGTACATGAAGACATCTATGATAGTTTCAGAGATTGCTTCATGAAGCACCTATCGCAGCTGAAGGTCGGCGATGGGTTGGATGATGGTGTCTTTATGGGACCGGTTCAAAACAAATTTCAGTATGGACGCATTCAAGAATTGTTGGTGGATATAACAAACAACAATTACAACATCTTGAAGGGCGGAAACGTGCCCGAGGGCCAGAAGCAGGGGTTCTTTATCCAGCCTATCGTGGTGGATAATCCACCGGAGGATAGTAGGATCGTCACGGAAGAACCTTTTGGACCAGTTGTGCCTTTGTTGAAGTGGTCTGAGGTAGAGGATGTCTTATCCCGCGTCAACGCAAGCGATATGGGCCTAGGAGCTTCCGTCTGGACTGCAGACAACGAACTTGGACGACACATCGCCGAGGGTCTTGATGTTGGCAGTGTTTGGCTTAATGAACATCTGGGCATCCAACCTACGGCTACATTTGGGGGTCACAAGAAGAGCGGTATTGGTCGTGAGTGGGGAGTGGATGGGCTGAGAGGTTATTGTAATTCTCGAACGCTTTTTATGAAGCGGACTTAGTGATTCTTCACATAGTTAAATTGATAGCTATCTATGACGAAGCATCCAGTGTCATGCATAATTGATAAGACATGTCATTTGTAGCCATTAATGCGGCCGAGCAGCTGATGACCTGCAGGCGTGTGATTTAACTCGATACACAATTAAATTGTTAAATATGCCAGGCCCTCATACGTTATTCGAGACCCGGAACATATCTCATAGAGTCGTGAAATTAGTATTAATTATTCTCTGACTCATGTCCATGAAGATTGTGTCTTGGGATGACTACCCCACGAAGTCCAAAGCCATTTCGATTTGCCACGATTGCATGTGCCGAAGTTCCACGTATTAGGTTCCCTTCATTTGTCATTGTTACCCCAGATTTACGGCATTTATCGATACTACCCCGGATTTTCCCCGTCTAGCGCGGTTCATTTCGACCGATCAAAGTTGCCGAGGCCGAATTCGAAGCCGAGCCACAAAATAACCCTTAGCTTGGGCTACACCATGCTGATCGACACTAGAAAGCTTCTGTTTATTAATACCCAAAGACCCTTGAGAAGCCACTGTAGTCATCTTCCCCAACTTACATTCTTTCTTCCTAAAATGGATCGCATTACGAATCTCGACTACAGAAGCCCAGAGGCCCTTGCTGCCGGTTTTATGAGTGGATGTGCCATGCACATTCTCTTTTACCGCAGGGGAGAATGGGACTTGCTTGCGACTCGCCTTGTCCAGACCTACATGGCAATACCTCTGGTTGTCATTGGGGCGATCGGCATTGCGGAGCACAAGGCCTTGCTCAATGGCATGAATTTCACCACCGCCACTGCGTCTGTTCTATTGCTTGAATTTGCCCATATTATTGGCATATTCAGCAGTATGCTCGTGTATCGTACAATCTTCCACCGCCTGAATCGTTTCCCTGGGCCGTTTTGTGCTCGTATCTCCAACTTGTATCCCACATACCTCCGAACCAAGAATATACGCCTCTATGAAGAGGTAGAGGGACTTCATCAGAAATACGGTGATTTTGTCAGGCTCGGTAAATACATTCCAATACTGGATGGTTTGAACCAACTGCTAAGAGGCTCTTAAATAGGGGCATCGGAACTCTCCATTGTTCATCCCAAGGCCGTCGAAGCCATATACTCTAACAGATCACACTGCACCAAAGGCCCATTCTACAACGTCCTGTCCCCGCGCACCCCAGTACATCATGTCCGCACACACAAAGAGCACGCTGTGCGACGTAAGCCTTGGGATAGAGCATTCAGCTCCAAAGGTAAGTCCCAACCCATCTATGAACCGATGAGTTTCTCTAAGATCTAGTTAGCCCTGCGGGACTACGAGCCACGAGTTACGCAGTACACATCCCAACTACTTGATCGTTTTTCTGAACTCCAGGGCAAGCCTATCAACGCTTCTGAATGGTTCAACTTCTACAGTTTCGACGTCATGGGCGACCTTGCCTTTGGAAAGTCCTTCGACATGTTGCGTGGCGGTGTCAAGCATTATTTCATGATTTCTTTGCATGAATCAATGAAAATGGTCGGCTATGTAGCACACATGACGTGGATCTTCCCCTTCCTCAAGATGATCCCTGCCGTCGACGCCGAGAGCACCAAGTTCTGGGCTTGGTGTGAGAGTCAGGTTTCAGAACGGCGAAAGGTACTGCACGCCAATCTAGACATTGAACAATGCTAATCTCCATCATCAACAGTCAAAGCCTGACAACCCTGACGTCTTTTCTTGGATCCTTGAAGAATATGAACGCAACCCTAAGACGAAGCAAGCAAAGCTCAACCTCGACGCCGAGGCATATTTGATCGCAGTCGCCGGCAGGTAGGTAGATGTTGAGTACAAGAACCTGTGACAAGGCTAACTAGATTGTAGTGATACAACAGCGGCGAGTTTGACCAGCCTTTTTTTCGAGCTCGCTGCGAACCCGTCCCAGATCATTAAGCTGAGAAAGGAAGTCGACGAATACTTTGACCAAAGAGATCACGCAGATTCCAGCTCTCTTGCCACCCTCACTCACCTCAATGCGTGTATTGATGAGGCCCTTCGTCTACACCCACCTGTTCCTTCTGGTATGCAAAGAGTCACTCCGCCAGAGGGATTGATGATTGGCGACACCATGGTTCCAGGAAACACAATCGTTCAGGTGCCTCTTCACACAGTGCACCGAGGTATGTTCATCTTGTAACATTTATCTGTCAGCAGCCGTTAACCAACGTGGATTAGATGAACGTCATTTTGAGAAGCCCCTCGAGTTCATCCCCGAACGATGGACAACATCACCAGAATTGACCAAGGATAGCTCTATTTTTGTTCCTTTCTCAATTGGTACGTAAATCCAGATGTTTTTCTTTGAGTTTAAGCTAACTGAAGAAAGGACGATACTCTTGCGTTGGAAAGCAGCTTGGCCTGATGGAGATGAGATATGTCGTAGCACACGTTATCCGAGCATTTGACTTCAGGTTGGCCGATGGGCAGACGAGGGAGGCATTTCAACAATCCAAGATGGATACCTTTACCTTGGCTACCCCACGACTGGACATGGTTTTTACATCTCGTCCCACGGCATGATGGCTTTTGTTTATCTCTTATATAAGACCGCATTGATCTATACCTTCTCTGTACCGTTTTTGTGTCTTAGGCTCAAATATCCTCTCTATCCCAGTATCGGACGCGTATAATCAGGGTTTCATAACAAACTGGAATTCTCACTTGTAATTTCTCGTTGGGGACTAGATTCCAAGTATATAAAACGCCAGCGACCACGAAAGAAAGATTATTGAGGATTCACTACTCCTACTGATGTTGCTATTAGCCTCAAATGAGGTGAAAGGCCCCGCCTTCAACTTTGGTAAATAACATGTTTTCTTTTTCCTTCTCAAGCATGATAACATAACCTTATGCTCACAGTTGGACTCACTACTGAAGGGTATGAACTTGAAACTACTTGCGACGCTCTAGATTTTTGCCTTTGTCATTCCAGTCTTGATATCCTGTTGCGCCTTGACGTCAACCTCCAAGACGTCCGGATAAGTACTTTTTGACGCAAACCCCGAGAACTGCGGTACTCGCCAAGCGCCTCCATCAACAACCAAGACATGGCCATTTATATAATTGCCAGTCTCACTCAGAAGATACACGGTCGCGTCAGAGACCTCTTTTAACAGTCCATGCCTTCCCAATGGCACCTCACGCCCTGCCCGTCGAGACTTGCTAAAGAGTCTGTCAGCTCCTTCCGTGCCCTGTATCGCACCCGGACTGATGACATTGGACGTGATGCCTCGAGGTCCGTACTCGAGCGCGACAGAAGCTGAGAGGGCGTCAACTCCAGCTTTGGCACAGGCTGCGTGAGTTTGAAAGGGCATTCCGGTATAATGAAATGTGGCGGAGATGAATATGACTCTTCCACTTGCTACTAATGATGTTTCGGACTTGGTCTTGGCCACCGAGTTGAGGAGATGAGGTATAGTGGCCTTGATGGTGTTGAACGAGCCCACAAGATCGATATCTATGACCGTCTTGAAAGCATTGGCCGACAGACCGTCTATAGATGCGAGAAAGTTGCCAGCAGCCCCAGCACTATCCCGAAATAGCGTCAGCAATGCTGTAAAAAGTGGAAGGGGGTGGTAAATACATACATGACATAATCGATGCCCCCAAGCTTCTCGACGCACTGCTGAACAGACTGCTCCAGATCCTCTAGTCTCCTCACATCAACGTTACCGATTCCGAGGACGACAGAACCTGTTCTAACTTTGCTTATTTCTGCAGCGACCCTCTGTGCCTTGTCAGAATTGCGTCCGACAATGCACGCGTTTGCACCCAAAGACACAAGTGCTTTCACTTGAGCTGAGCAAATTGAGCCACTACCACCTGTACAAAAGACGACTTTGTTGGCTTTGACTCATGTCAGCTCCATCCAGTGAGTGTGAACCAGTAAAATAGCACCTACCGAAGAGGTTGTCTTTCCAGACCTGGGAAACATGATCTTGTGCAGATGCCATCATGACACAGAACTCAGTTGGAACGTTACTATGGGCAGTTTTAGGAGAGATGATTATGGCAGACTCAAAAATGACTATAGAGAGAGTTTTTAAATTCAATGGTAAGTTATCGGCAATCATCAAGTCTCATGCCTCGGCATAAAAACATCCGCGGTTTAAATTGACAATTGGCTTACATCTCCTTGTAATATGTACTTGGCCATCACAAAAAACGGCACCGTTCGCTCTTAATTGGCTGCTTCTTATCTCCCAATGTCTAAGATGCGTTTGCATTGCCATTGCCATTACGAGTTCTACTCTTGTGCTAATGGCGTTTGCATTCATTTATCAACTTTGACTGTCCACATGCATGATCAATAGACAAATCATTCACTGGACGATTTTCTCATATACAAGAGTCGGGGAATTCGCGGCTAACAATTATCTTTCAGCCAAGCGCCTCATCTCCCCACTCCATTGACCGCCTTAGCTTACTATTCACCTTCTCATGACTCTGATGGTATGCGACCAACTTGATCATCACACGAGCATGGCACAGCAAGAAACTTTTCGCCTCTTTATGCATCTGCCATACGACATAAGGCATTACATCTACGTCCTTGCTACACCCTCACGGATAGTTCGTGTCGAAGAAGGGCCAGTTAATGTCAAAGAGAAAAGGATCTGGCGTGAAGAAGATCACGAAAGCTACTTTCACTATGCGTTTGAACAGTTCTATAAACAAATGCTGGATGATGTTCCAACTTTCAATATCAAACTACACCCTGACTTGGCAAGTTTTGCGCACAACTGGCGGCACCGCATTCCATGGTCAGCCTATAATCGTCCGTACGCACAGAAACGCTTGGACGCGTACGGTTTCACTTCAAGCCTGCCACTTCACGAGCCTTGGCAAGCGTCGGAAGATGTTCCGTTGATTCCGACGGACTGGCTTATAGACTATCCGGAACTTGCATTCGAACTGACTCGCGAGTCTTGCTTGTATGGTCATGCGGAGATTCCAGTATTTTTGCATGTTTGTGTTGAGTCACGACAAGCACTCATGCGATGGGGTTACCGACTCTTCTTTTCCACACGCACAGCCGGACCAAGAACCTGGTTCCACCCAGGTAGAGATAGCCTCTATATCCCTTATCAAAATCCAGACTTCCCTCGAGCAGATGGATATCATCCACCCCAAATTCCGACCCCCTATCCGTGTATTCAGCCGGGTATGCTACTCTCAGGGTGCTACTGGGACATAGGACAATATAGTGTGCAGGATTTGAAACAAGTCAAGTCCCTCATACTTGGATCCGGCAAGCGTTGGGATGAGGACGAGCTGGCCGGCCACCTTGAAAACATTCTTCCACTCATTCCAAACCTCGAAGAACTACTACTCGAAGACTGGTCAGTAGAAGATTTTGCTTCTTGGTTCGGCCAAATTGAGGGTTCGCCTTGTGTGGAAAGATCTACTGCAAGCTCTGTGGCTTGCATACCGGTCGAGGACATTGATGCTATAGGATCTTTCTACTGGACATGCGGCAGCGCATATGATGGCCCGCCAGCAATGTGTTTTACAGGGTGGTACAATCATCGATTCAATCAGTTCAAGACTCTTTCTTCTGAGCCTTACCACGAAGCACAAGCCAATATACTTGAGGCACAACTTCTTCGGTGGAATTCGAGTTCCAAAACAGCCAAAGATCGAGAATTGCGCATTCCTTCGATTCGCTATGTTCATCTCTGTCCACAAGCTTGCTTAGAGCTTTTTACAACTAGCCGACATGGTCTCTGGAAGGCTCTGAAATCTCTTGACAACGACTATATACAGCAACCAGACTTCAGAACGAAGTTCTTGCAGTCGAATGACTTTCAACCTCCTTTCAATATAAAATGGCGAGACATTGATCATCGAGGAATGGAATGGCCAGAATTTGTTGAGTCTGTTCGGCCACTCGGCACAGAAACATTCGCAGCCGATAGGGTGGAGTGGGTCGACGAATGCAAACTTCAGGCGTGGTATTTAAACCGCTTTGAAATTGCGGAACCACGGTCTACCATCCGTTAGGAATTACAGTTGATGCAGTCAGTGTCTTCTCGTTGTTCAAGTGTTGATAGATGGCTGGATGATTATCACAAGTAACTCTGGGCAATAAGGGTGATAATTACTATCGCCTACATACTGAGATAGACTACAGGGCAGGTACTTATAAGCGCCTTAGCTAAGATCTCTAGAATGGGAGCCAAAAGCTATAGATGCGCGTTGGATGACTCGCAGGACCATCCTGTGGTCTATAATGGTCTCTGTTAGGAGGCAAGGCACTAACCAAGTACACAAAGTAATTTTTTCCTGGAGGAATAATGACTCCAAATATGAGTTAGGGTGTACTCGTCTGTTTTTATTATTTATTGACATGCAAAGAATATCCAGTCCACTTCATAGTTTTGTTTTTCTGGTACATCACACTTAGAATGTCATCGACTTCGGAACTCTCTTCTGGGCTCTTCAAGCTTCTCAAGCCGACGTAAAGTTGCGGTGGGCCAGCTCATAAACAAACCCAGCAGTAACCTTGGCGTGTTGGATAATATGGTCAAAGTCAACATGTGCAATGGTGTCATTAGGAGTGTGAATGTAGGGGTTGTGGTTTCCGAAAGGTGTCTCGAAAAGGAATGAAGAAGGGAATCCGTTGCGGGTGGCCGAGGCATGGTCAGAGCAAGCGTAGCCGCACTGAGATTCCTCATACGGGATATCGGCGTATTCATCGATAAGAAGTTTGAGGAAATCGTTTTGATTTGGGTTGGTGTTATCAGTAATAAGACCAAAGCGTTCGATCCCGTCACGGCCCTTGTAGCCAACCATGTCCTGGTTGAGCATAGCCTCAACTTCAATTCCTAGACGAGAGTAGCTGTTGAAGAGATCCTGTGACCCAAGGAGCCCGGTCTCTTCAGCTGAGTACCAATGGAACTCGACCGTGTTGAGGTGGTCGCCCTTGGCAATACGAGGGTCCTCAAGGAAAGCACCGAGGAGGTTAAGAAGCATGATAGACGCAGAGCCATTGTCGTCGGCTCCTGGAGCTCGGCCTGCACCACGGTCGTTGGAAATAACCGAATCAAGGTGAGAGCCAGTAACGACAGTCTTGAGGCGAACCTTTCCAGGAATTGAGACGACGATAGATGGCTGCGACCAAGCCTGGTGTTGGACCAGACGAACCGAGGCCAGAGGGTGCTTAGACTTCTTAATAACTTTCTGGACCTCCTTGTGAAGCCATTCGGCGGCCTCTACTCCATATGCCGAGTTGAAGTAGCGATTATGGAACGAAGAGAATTTCTTGAGCTGCTTCTCGATGTTCTTGCTCTTGACCTTCTTGATAATATTGCCAACATTGGACTTGAAATAGACCTTGTCAGGATAAGATCCCGTTATGGCGGCAAGTCGAGCAGATGCAGATGCAGGTTTGTGATTCTTCCACTCTGTGATATCAAAGAAGTGAACGTGATCCTGAGACATGATTAGCGTACTTTTCCTGTTGAAGCCAATGCACCTGTCTTGTCTTAGGGTAGCATACGTCAATCATTTGGAATTTCTGGTCTTCGGTGACTTCAACAGTCTTTCCAGGGCCGATCTCAAGTGTGTACATCTTCTCGGCACGCTTTTCGACAGCTGCGGCTGGTGCGGTAGCCGTAGCCGATGCGGCGAGCGCGGCCATGAGAGGAATTGTGCAACGCATGATGTGAGCTCAAGGGATGAGACTTCCTTTTAACGTTTTAACTGTAGAGATAGAACAACTGCGGGAAAGATTGTTTGGCGGTGGGGTGAAGAAACAAACTGGACGTCCCAGGATGGTCACCATTATATAGTTCCAGGCTTACGTGCGGATCCTCCGCGAGCTCCGCTTACCCAAGGTTCGTTCAACTGCAGCCGACTCTCATGAGACCTACCTATGATACGAAAGGTGGTTGGTCGGATTGATTTCTTTGAGCGGCTTATTGGACGTTTTGAGAAAGGATTCGCATGTTCTAAGAAAATGCCAAGGTGTTGAGTGCCAGCAGGCTACTCCCTACAGGGAAGCTCGAGAGGGCTGTTGGGTATAAGCCAAGCCGGCGGACATACATATCCCTGGTAATTAGTGGAAAATCACAGTAAAGAAAGAGATAAAGATGATGTGTGTCAGCATTTGTTCCTGGGAATATGCAAGGAACCTAGGATACTCGACTGCTTCCCCGCATCTCAATATTTATATGTAACAAGTTTGATAAAGCTCAACCGTACGACAGGGCGTGACTAGCTTGCGGTTTTAATCATCAGATGGGAATACATTGTTTATAGAGATGGATAAGCGTCTTGATAGCCCGCAATCAGGACCTAAGGTCAATTTTAAGCTTAATTGATGCTACTCTCGGCTCTCGTCTAATCCTGGTTAACGTGCTTATCAAAAGTTCTAAGAGAGGGGTAAGCAGGCTGGGCAACAAAGTGTGTTCCCATCTAGGCAGGTCGGATAGCTTCTAGGCACGTGCGCGGGTAATCATCACAGCTTTTTCCCGAATGTCCATCAGGTGCAGACTCAGTTCTAGAAAATCTAGCCACAAGTATGAAGCATCCTAGAGGCCACTTAGGGGTCATACAGGACTTCAATTTATTCGAATGCAAGCTCTCCTTAAAATACCTTCGTGCAAAGATTCACATAACTGGTTTGCGACAGTTGGCTGTGCAAGAATGGCTAGTGCTCCCTAGGCCTTCTTGGCAAACAATTTCTACAGGGATTCCGGCAATCAATAAGTAAACCTCTCTTAGCGTATAAAATGAATCAAAGGAGTATGTTAAAGCTTACTTACCGTCACTTACCAGGCTTCTGGCTCTCGGGATGTTCGCATCGCGATCTTTCCAGGAAGTTTGCTTATAGTGATCCAACGGCGTGCAGATCAAGACTCTAGCACGTATGTTAGACCTACCCACGTCACACGCGTCCGAACTGAGGAGGTATGATAGCAGAAGAATGGCGACCGGACAGATGCGCGATCTGCTCATCAGCTTCACGAATATCTATGCCTTAGGTTCCAACATAGTCCTGCCCTAGAGTTTGAAGCACATCCATACGAGAACTTACGCGTTGAGGTCACCATACTTAATATCAGAAGTGTGGTTGCCAGACAAGGTTCAGTAGTTTGGGGAATTCGAAACTAAAGTTACGTTAATGCTTGCTCGTTTGTTTATCCAGCATAATACCGGAATGTTATTTTTGGAAACTTCTAAAGGGCTAACTGCGGCTATTATTTTCAGCAATAGACACGTTATGCATTTCCTGTGGAAGGGCGCAGATCATTTTTAGTATCGAGAAATTAGATATAAATGACAAGTTCACTGTGAAACATGCACAAAAGAGCATAGAGCTTCTAAAGAATTCTCAGTTTAATATAGATTATCGCTATGCTAATGTTAGTTTCTGGTATTAACCAGGATTTTCCATGCCTAGCAGTCAAAGTAGACAAGCTATAGTCACACAGCTCGTCTGTAATCAGCCATTCCTGAGGGCAACCCGTGGCCTAGGATCTGGACGCCGAACTGTTGGCCTCTTGACAATGTAGAATAAACATGCAGAGTTGAAGTATCTACTGGCTAGATAATTAGAGGAGACTTGTAGTCACTGCTTGGGAAATTATGTTCAAAGTGGCTTTTTAGATTGTCATACCATCGACTGGCAATAAGGATCTTGACGAATGAAATAATATCTATTGATGTTCTCCTACTTTATAGAATGTACAAAATGTATAAAACATCAAATTCCATTTTGATAAGCTAGCTTAGGGCACTGCACCTCTTGAGCGAGGATCATTCTGTCTACGACGAGACACAACGCAGTGTTCCCGCCACAAACGCTTCATCTTGGTCGACGGTGGGGACTTTTACAAACACGGCACAGCCTCCTGCAGTCAGCACGAAGAAACTACAATGTGAATTGGTTGACGAATAAGGCGTCGACTCATGCTTACGCTCGTATTTGCAATTTTCTTTTTCGCAGAGAGAAGACGTGGCAGCCAATTATTTCGCCTTGCTATAGGTCACGAGATTCTTCTAATGGTTTCAACACAGACTGTCTCATCGAGGTGATCCTTGCTATCAGCTCATTAACTGTCCGTAGGCTTTCTATCCTTCCGACTCCGTTCGGATGATCCTTGCCAATCTTCCTTAATCTAGTGGTTCCCACGATTGAACGTCGTCAGAATATGTGGGCATGATCTACACGGCTTCTCCTTGCTGAGTCCCCTTAGATCTCGAACATGGGGTTAACAGGGATACTGGCTGTGCAAGTCTCGTATAACGCGGAGTGAACAAGCGTTCCACTATAAGCAGGTTGAGAGAACAGGATTCCCGGATACGAGTCGGGCGAGAGACTTGCATGATGCTGAATAAAGCCTCGATTAGAACTGAATTTGAAGAGGCCGTGCAAGTATAAAGACCTCTCCAATCCCACAGGCGATGATAGCATCATACTATCAACCCAATTCTCAACATCCAAGCAATCATTTCTACAATACATCCAATACATCCAACACATCACCGCAACCATGCACTTCCCCACCATCCTCGCCGGCATCGCTACCTTCACGTCAGCTGTAGCCGCTACCCCTAAGGAAACCCCTCATGTCGGTGTCGCAATCATGACGGTTAACCGCCCCGTCAAGGGCGAAAAAAGCACTCTCCCCCTTAGCGTTCCTCTCGGCGTTCTCACTCACGAGAAAAACATCAAGATTACGGAACTTGAAATTTCACATGTCTACTCCAACGTTCGCGGGATTGAAGCCCCCAAGCTCGACTCGATTACTTGTCAGATGTATAAGGACAAATACGGTACCCAGCCTGCTAGCAAGGAGTTCACGGCGAAGAAGGATGGCATTGTCAGCAAGGATACAGTCTATCTCGGCTGGGTTCTCTGCCGTGTGAATGCTAAGGCTTAGTGGAGCTGGATTGCAGATGAGGTGTCGGTAGAAGGATGAGCGTGGCTAAAGAAGCAAGGTCGGAATTAGTGACCGATATGGGCAAACGGATCAGTCTCTTGTCGAGATCTAGACACAGATTAGATAGGAGACCAGCTTCCCCATTGAACATGAGAAGCTCACAAATCAATCTATCTCATTTTTGTTTGGCAGCTGTTTTCGATCTCTCTTCAACCATCATGCTTTATTTAACATCACCAGAGGGTACCACTCACAAGTATTGGGTGCTCTACATCAAGCCTTATTACATTGTTTCCTATCAAAAATGTATACTTTCATTCGGTTCGTCTTGGATCTAAGTTCACGTAACCCTTTTGCCTCCGCAAAGCACGAATGGCTCTTGTGCATATATGATCTGGTTTGACCTTGACGACTGCACCAACGCAGTACTGCGATCCAACGAGACCAGCGATACTAACAATCGCCACGGCGAGTGCTAATCATGGCTCAAAAGTCGCAAAAAATGCCAAATTCTCGAAGCGAGTACCCCATTAAGAAGCAGATAATACCAAAGTCCTTCAAGTGGTTGGCAAGGAAAACTGTCCCCCGTCGATGTGTCGTCGATCTATTGACAATTAGGACTTCTTAAATTCCTTAGCTATTTAGGCATTTAACAAAAGTTAAGATATTTAATATTTAAACCACAATATTAAGATCATTTAATATTATTTCATTTTTCCTTTAGCTATTGCTATTTAGTAATTATAGAAAAGTATCTAACTATTTGCAAATTATAGACCTGTATAGACTCAGAGTAAGGAAATCTCTATTGAGCTGTCTCGCTTTCAAGCTTTTGCTATTAGCTAGATATTTTCGGCATGGTCTGATCCGCTCTTGAATGTCCAGGATGAGAATCAAAATTGGGTCTTAGAGGTCTTTATAATACGGGCCTTATGGCCCCATCTAGCCTGTTTGAGAGGAAGTCGATCACAGTTGATTTCAACCAAGCAGGCCAGTCGCAAAAAGATAAAGACTCCAATAGTCCTTGACAGAAATATATGGCTAGTCTTAGACTAAGACTACCCTAAGACTGGTCTAAGATTTATGTCACTATGCAGTGAGAGTCCCGGTTATTTTGCGACCCACCTACCAAGTCGATCTCTCAAGACACCTATTGCCTATCGCAGCTAGTGAGGATTAGCTTGTTGCAGACTTACTAGGATGTCAATCTTTCAGCTGATATCCAGAGTCCTGGACCTTGCACAAGCTCGGACGGCCATTCGGCCGCTTCCTTTTAAGGCTGGTGAGGATCTTAGCTTCGTTACATTGAGCGGGTCACCTAATCTAGGTATCTATTTATCAGCCACTCGATTCAGAATACAAATACGGCTTGAAATCCGTCCATGCCAAGTCTTATATGTTGCTTTCAGTCTAAAATTGTTCCTAAATATGATGCTTCCCACGCAGAATTTGTCAATCTTCAGCACCCTCGCGGTGATTGGGGTAACGATCGCCTTCCAACCCACGCAAGCTCCAAGGATCGAGGCTCGGGCGGATACTCCTCCTGACGGCTGCTACTCTCTTAGCGGTGTTCTTGGTGCTTGCACTCTGGAGCACGAAGGTTTTAACAAATGGCCGGCGAGCTCAAAAGCCGAATGTCTATGGTACGTGTCCTATTGTCAAAGAGCTCCAATCTCAGCTACTAGGCCGCTGACTCAAGTAGCTATATGTCAGGTGCCAGTGGTGACGCCGAAGATGCTACATGGGTACCCGACTTATTCGATGGATACGCCAGTAAATGTGCAAAGTTTGCCAGCACAGCTGACAAGGAGGAATACAAGAGTATGTCTCGCTTATCAAGAGTTCCTGCGAATGAGTCACTAAAGAAGCTTTTTAGCATGGTCGAGCGATATTGGGCTTTGCAGGAGTGTCAAGAATATCCTCTCTGCAGGCAACACGGTGACGGGGGATGCGTTGGCTACTTTTGATGGCGGTGACTCTCCCACCACCACAGCTGAGCCCAGCGACTCCGAAACAACCCAGGGGACACAAACTGAGGCTTCACATACCACTCAGACGACAGCCTCTGCTACTGCTACCAGCTCGGGGAATGATGAGAACAGTGGTGTGCAAATGAATCTCGCTCCATGGGCTACTATCGCAGCACTCGCCATTGCACTCGGCATACTCGCTTGACCTTTTGATGCGACACAGCGACAGTTTCGCTTCATCCAGTAAGGCTCGGAAGCAAAAAATGCATAGTAGTTGCGTCTTTCTGTCTTGTCTTCGGGTATCTCTGGTGAATAAAAATACTTCTATATGTTTATCTTTATTTCTCCAAACTCTGAGAAGATGTCATTTGAAAAGAAAGGTGTTCTGTGCAAAGGTTGAAGCCAGGACCCCAGACTTTATTTGAGGCCCCGAGTGTATCACATAGAGAAGGTGGTATGTCTTGTTCACTATTATGAGTTAGTGTGAACGTTCGATATAAACACATTTTACTTGCTAGGTCCTGCCCACATGCTTAAGATTCTCTTGTGGTCCGGCGGCCAGTCTTGGTTGGATAGATCAATCGGTCGGCCAGACGCATCTAACTGGATACCATGTTCGACCTCGATGATGTTCCTAGCAGTTTGAACAACCTTATGTCGATCCCAAAACTTCTCTTTTCTATGCATGAAGATTGGTAATAGTCTCAAGAACTCTAGCCTTGTCGGCAGATGACGGCACGCCGTCAGAAGAAAGAACAACAGGGCTCCGAATCCGTTGTCCATGGTGAATGCTATAGATGATTGACTCTCCAAGCGCGACTGAGGGAATGGCTCCGATCCTATCTCTAGCAGATAACCCAGAGCCCGTTTAAAGTTAGGTAACATACTATCATAGCCACTCTCGCTCTCACTGGTCACCATGTTATTCCAAATTCGACAGCATTCGTAATGGGTTAAAAGGTAGCATCGGAGCAACGCTGCCTGAAATTCCGGCTTGGATCGAGGCTTTGATACAGCTAGTTGAGCTTTTTTCCGCCCCGGATTGCCGTCTTCCATATTCAAAAGGAAATGGGACCAGACGTCTAAGTGTCGGTTGATTGAGGCTTGCTCAGCCAGCAGGTGCTGTGGGATATCAGACAAGCTCGAGCGATATGGAGCTGTTTGGTATACGAGACGTGCAATACGAAGGAGTACCACATTGAGCATGTCTTCGGCACCGATCAATGTTGAAAAACTGAACGATGAATCTTCCAAGCTTATTGTGCTGGAGAGCACATCCCAGTCGTCACCGAAATAGAACAAAAGGACACTGAGCCGTCGGAAGGCAGGAACAATATCATCCTGAATCGGTATAGATTGATCGAGACAACTTTTTAGTAGCTTGAGGCCGTGCCTGCAGTGCTGAAGCGCCAGGTCCCTGTTGTCGCATAAAACCTCGATGCAAACAAAGAGAGCACAGACAAGCAAGACATTTGACAGGGTCTGAGAATTGCATGTGGTTATGAGCTCCCGTATAGCAGCATTGTAGTGCTGAATGGCAGTTGCATAGCGTCTTGGTAGATCTATTGTGTTGGCCTCGTGGCGGCCCCCTACAACTTCATAGAGACTGCTGATAGCAACGACGGCATGTTTTACAGCGGGCTCAGAAGTGCTCGATCGCATCACAAGACGTGCCCAGAACGAAGAATCCATACCGCCTGATATAGATGGCCCTGCTACGTGGAAGAAGAATTCCAAAGCTCTTGACTCCACAGTTGTCCGGATGACTGGGGACACATGGCGAGGCAGAAGCAGACGCACAGGGTTCACCGAGTCTCCAAGGGGGGTTATATAACCTTCGCAGTGTCGTCCTGTACTTGTGCACCGATTGCATGCCGGCTTTGCTTCGTCACATTTGATTTTGCGATTTCTAGATATCAATCAGCAACTACACCCCAATCAAGGCCAGTAGTACCCCTGGCTAGTGAGAGTGAGACAAAGCGGGTACTGTACATGCTTACTTGCAGGTAATGCATCCCGTTCTGACCCTGGGGGGCCTGGCCCGGGGCATGATGACTATACCCCTCGCGGAGTGGTTGTTATGATAGAGTGTAGGACAGTCTAGACAGAGGAGGCATTTAATCGAGAGTAGGTAGACTATCAGGCTTTTCCCAATTGAACTTGGTGCTAGAGTCGAAACGAATACGTGATCTTTAGTGCGGAAGAATAATTTTTGCGGCGACTAGATAGATCATAACAAATATGACGTAAGCCTTCTGCAAAGGCCATTAGCCGCGCGGGTCGGCAAAACAAAGGCTTAATCTCTGTGCCATCTCATGAATGGGCTACTCCGTATCCGTAAAGTAACGGTTTTCACGTGTCAAATCAGTCACTTGGTAGCGTACTCGGAAATATCCGGATACCCCGGGATCGGCGGCGGTCTCCCTAGAACATGGAGTATTTGGGGACAAACCATAAAATATAGCAATGACGGAGACAGAGATCTGTTTTCTTGAACGAAAATTCACAGTGGTTGATGGAACTAGCATGGAGCTTTTGTTTCTACGATCAACAGTCTAGGCAGTATCCTTACCCTACACCTTGACCACAGTGTTGAAATAACCCCAGCCCTCGTAGTTGACTCTGATGTTGTAAATCCGAAATTTGCGGGATGGACATGTTGGATTTACGTCCCTTCTATTAGTAGGTGTCTTATTCTGTGTTACTTAGTTTGATTATCTTCCTCGTTGCTAAAATATCGAGCTCTTTTCTATGGTTAGAATCCCCCCGTGAAATCTGCGGTAGCCCCCCGAAGTAATAGAGAAGCTTGACCTAGAAACGGTGAATAATGCAACATACTTTTCTATCTCGGAGGTAGCAGAACCTGGTGTTTATATAATTTCCTTCTGACTTGCTTTGCAGCAAAGTCTTACCCTATTTAACTCCTTCTTCTAGTTATTAAAGTCAGTTCTTCCTCCTTTGTGATTAGGTTACAAGCCAGAAGGATATCTTTTAATAGTCTAAAATCCTAGTCGTACTAAGTATCGACAACCTATATACTTATTTTAGAGTAATAAATGTGGTATATGACATGTCCAGGAGCTTGTAAGCACTCTTCCTTCGGTTTCTAAAATGCAGCGGTCTCACCGGAATCGGCTCAAACTGCTTGGCAATAGCGGTGTCAAAAAACTTGTACAAGTCATCAATCGCTATCTTGACAACCACTGAGAAAGGCTGACTCTTGATCCGCTTTGGGCATTCATTGCGCCTTAAAATTCAAGGCATGTGCATTTACACGTCGCCGATTGCGGCCCTGCGGCAATTCCGGCCACGTGGGTTTCCTGCCCAATGTTATCATCCTTTGCTCCGACTCAGAATCGCTCCCAAGTGTCATTGTTCCTGAAGGAAACTTGCCGAAAGTCACTACTGTGATACTTGGAATGCGAAAGAAGGATGGGTTTAGCCTCCAAGTTGCCAAAAGCCCACACTTGTCCCATTGGTATCTCGCTAGAATTAATATATGCAAACCCGACCTCAGTAGAAAAGACATTTATATCAACTACAGACCTTAAATAACTTTAAACATAATTAAATTCAAGTATGTTCATCTATGCCTTTTAAGTCTTAGCCATAACATCAGAGGCTCAGCCTTATGATCGACAGGCGGGTATTTCCTTGAATGTCTAACTTGGATGTAGATAGCAGTTACGAGCCATGCACGTAACAAGACTAGTTGAGTCACAACTGCTGACACTTGAAACAACGCAGTGAGTTTCGGAGAAGCGTCGAGAAACTGTTAGTAGCGTAGGGTGAGCATATGTTGAGGCGGTGAAGCCTGGGTCAAGAGGCGTCATGCACAAGACTTTGGGTCGAGAGAAAATTGGCGGGGTGGCAGAAAAAGTAGGTCATGAATTGTGGCAAATTTACACGAGAAGTGCTTGGAATGTTTTGTCTAGACTCTCAACAGTCCCGGTTATTTTACACACCGCCTGTGGCCACGCAGCGTCAGTAGATCTTGTCACGCTCTGATTGGCTCATCTGGGCCCACAATAGGGGGCCAGGGATGTGGTACACCTGACAGAACACATGATTAGCTAATGGAGACCCAACCTCTGGGAAATTCTTGCCTTAGCCTTGGTCCTACCGAGGTACCTTTAAACCCGCGATCCGCAACGAATCATCGAAGCTCATCATACCTGAACAGGTTTGACTACTACGCTAGGTACGTCTCCCTCCGATCTCGAGGACATCCTGGTACTAACTCTACCCGTCCAGAAGATCAAACGACTCTAACCACCAGCCTAAAGCCCCGCATCTCTCACCATGGGCGCAGCCGAGAGTAAGCCTCCTCGCAGCGAGAGCACCAAAAAGCGTGGCGGCCAGGGCTCAACTGAGCCTCGAGCCTCAAGGAGCCCCAGAAAGACAAGGGGCGGCGATGCACCACGCAGTGACGTGAGCCTGGCGGTTCCTGACAAGGGCGTTGAAGTTTTCCAACAGCTGATGGAAATTCCCTTCAATGCCGAAGCCTTTCTGCTGGCCAAAGCAGCTCAAGCCAAGGCGCTGGACGCCGAGGCGGTCAGCGATACTGGTGACGATACCATCGACAACATCCCCGAAATCGACCAAGAAGGCACCCGCCCGTATGTTCCAACCGTACATGCTCACCTCAAGGGCGTGGACAAAGTCTGTCGCAATGGGGAATGGTCAAAACCTCTGCAACGCTTCATAACGAGACTTCAGCTCGGCACAGATACTCTCAGTGTCATCTATGACTCAGACCTTGCAAATGTTGGCATCCAGCCTCCAGAGGAAACCGACGCTTGGGTCGAACAGAGTGAGCCGGCCAGGTTCGCAGCCCACGTCTACAGGTTCCTGTCTCGCCAGAGCAGATCTGCCTCTTCAGACAGACATTATTACGTCCTCTATCACCCCGACTCAGACTGGCATGCAGACTTCTATGAGCAGCTTCAAGATAAGCCTCTGCCTAGCAACTTTCTCGGTTTCTCCGAGAACCTAGATGCTCTCGTCGCTTTTGTTAAGTTCATACGGAAGCGATTGGGAAAGCGCGCCAACTCAGCCATGTTTCACCTACTCATACCCACTTCCCGACCCATGTCCATCAGAGATGCCCTGGAGTTCCCAGACCTAGGTGACCTTGTCATCCATGGCGAGACTCATAACGGCGACAACTACGTCTGGGTGAACCTACCAACTCACGAGAGCTACCCCGCAAACTTGCTTCTAAAGCACGCTGAGAATGCCATTCGCGGAGAGAGCGAGTGGAAAACAACGGCGACGGTTAGCACAGCCCTCGGAGGTATCTCAGCATCGCTAGTTGGCGCAGCCTTTACACTTAGAGTCAAGGGCGCACCGTTCCCATCTCTAGCAAAGTTTGGCTTCGCTGGAGTGTGCACCACTATAGCCGCGAGAGTCAGAGGAGCAGAGTACCTACCTCTGGCAGTTCTCGGAATTGGCGGACTCTGCACCACGATAGCAGCGCTGCAGGTGAACCGTGGTCTAAGCAAGAGCATACCCAGGGTTGTCGGAGGCACTGAAATTCCCAGGGAACCCAAGCCTGAGGTGGAAAAGGAAGAGCCTGTCGTCAGTGAGCAGGAGGAAGTCAAGGATGACTCGCCCAAGGAAGAGATCCCCGAAGATAACGCCACTGAGGACGTTGTCGGAGAGCTCAAACCCAAGGACGACTCGGACAGTTTCTCTATCATGAGCAAGTCCTCGAACAAGTCCTCGAGCAGCAAGAAGCATCGACGAAGTGAGCGAAGTGACCGTAAACGAAGTCACAAATAGTCGATTTTTTTTTAACGTTGGCACGAAAGAATGAAAGAAAGAAACAACAAATACATTGACGGCTGGGCTTTTGTGTATTTACGATTTATTGTTACAGTTTCATGTTGATGCAGTTTATTCAATCTTACCAGAATGGTCACTCCCTTGTTAACAGGCAAGGAGATGCACAAAAGTAGAACTTTTAAATTGAACACTTCTACTCAACAAAGAGGCTTCTGTTTTTAAATTTTGGCAAATTGTTGACATCGGCCGGGTCTGCAATCACAGGTATACTTGCAACTTGGGAATATCTATCCTCAGAGGCAGATGGCCGACTCTATGCGTCATTGATGGCATTATGTAATATGATTACTAATATGGGCCGTCCGAGCTTCAATGGTAAGACGTAATAAACTATTAAGGCATTGATCTATCTCTTCGCGATATTGAGAAGGATTATATATATATATATGTGTACATCTCAATTCTGCCTCGCCTTTTCAGCCTTCTTGTCGTGTTGTTTGTTTACATGCTCAACATTCATGTCCTTTCCAGCAGCAAGTAAATCACCCTTAAACACAGCTCGAATATGAGCACCTGCACAAATAAACCACAAAATGACCAAGACAATAGTCATAGCCGATCCAAGTGCCTTTATTCCCCTTGAAGAAAGGGCAGTCCCAACATTGATAGTCGCCAGGGCGAGTCCGACATTTGGGAAGACAAGCGCCCACCACGATAAACTGAAATCCATCCGTCGAACAACGCGAAGAACAGAGAGAGCCGAGAGAGCCGAGAACCATATCGCCACGAGCCAGATGAAAAGACCTGCAGCAACTGATACCCCAAGCCAAAGCTGGCCAACGGGGAAGCTTGTGATACCAAGAAATCCTTCAGGGATAACCGACTTGGCCTGAGTACCAAGTGATATTAAACCAGCACAAGTAAAGGCTATGGTTATCAGCGTAAATATTTGGGACGGAGAACCCAAAACCACATACCTGTAGGTCCAACAGCAATGAACATACCCGGCCTCTGCGATGGGGCTGGCAACTGGTGCTGGATGAGACGCGACAAATAGACCGCGTAGATGAAAAGAGCAAGCATCCAACCAAGACCTTGTCCCATCAGGCCAGCAACGATGATCTGCACTGCACTCAATTGAGGCTGGTCCCCTGCTACCTTAGCCGCCAAGATGCCAGTTACGAGGAATGGATAGGCCGGTAGGATCCAAGCAGGTAATGCCTCGGATATAGCGAGCTTTTCGGTCTCGAAAATTATGTGGTACTGTGTCACCGCGACAATTGTTTCGCAAGCGTAGTATATCCAGAATACAACCCTCATCGCGCTAGTCAACCAAGGCCCTGTTGCCGGTCCTCCATAAGATTGTGCGCCCGTAAGTATCAAAGCAATGGAGACCCAGAATGAGCCGAAGAAGAAAGATTCTGATGGGTGATGCAAGCTCGTCGCGAACGCTCGAGGTTTCATGACGAATCGAGTGACGATAAGGGCGGTAAAAGACATAAAGAGGACCAAGTTGAGGATGTAGAATATCTTGCCAATCGTCTGCAATCCTGTGAAGGTGAAGGGCTGCTCCCCCAACAGATTGGCGAGGCCGCCCGTGGCCATTGTGCAAGGGAACCATCCCCAAGTTACCCGCACCACGCGATCTTTGAGGCGAAGTGGCCGAGATTCGTTTGTGGGAAAAGGCTTGTTGCGTATCGAAGCCCCGACTTCGAGGTCAACGCATTGGCCATTGGGATTGTGCGTATTCATCGCGATGATGTATGTGAGCCGTGCCTTTGGAGATTCACGAGTTAATAACCTGCGGTTGTGATAAACTCTTAAACTCAAACAAGGCCATCTCTTTGCTGGCTCGAAACCACGCGGCTCCTTTCATATTTCTTGACTCTGTGACGAAAGCCAAGGGGCTGCAAGCCTCTTGTGCCGTCATGCGTGGGTCAAGGTCCACATAATGCTCCAGGGAAACTCAAGTTTGGTGTTTTAAAGTAGCGCCAAGATTCTCAATCGGCAATACCGGCAGACATTCTAGATTTTTCTCAAATTAACCCATTAGTCCTGAAATTTCAAGATATAACGATATGGCATGGAGATATTCCTACATTGTATAGTGGCTACTAGATATCTCTTGATATAATCTCGCCTTTTTATAAACGCGATATCTGGGCTGACTGCTTAGCTGCATGAGGCCTGCTCACTCAGATCTGGAAGGTAATAGGGACTATGTGTTTCCTTACTGAAACTTACTTCTAAATCATGAGAACCTTCTAAATGTATTCTGCTTTTAGGTTTATTTCGAAATAGATCGATATTGTACATCGAAAAAACACTGTTTTGGGAAAATCATAAAGTCTGCAGGATAGTTTGAAGTAGCCCGGATATTGAGTGCTCTGTTTGCAAATAAAAAAGTAAAGTGTTGCGTACGGGGCTCAGTTTCATGGAAGGTTAATGTTCCTGAGACTTGAGACCGAGACAACAGTCAACTACTTACTCTTGAGTACTGGGATATTTCGTGAAATTCAGTACCACAGGCTTAGTGACGTTGGAGTCTGGCTTGGGGGCCTGATGGGAATGAAGTGCAAGGAGAAAATATAAGTCCGGTGCCTCAGTAATCACTACGGAAATAAACTTAGGCTTGCATTAGTTACATATCGACAGCAAAGGGTAACAGACCTCCAATGACTTTTGCATAAATCCATTTTCCGTCCAAGTATTTACCACCCCTATGTAGAACCCTTGTACCTGCCACTAACTGGTAACAGCCAACAATCCGCCATTTCATTTAAGAATGTGCTCCTAAAATAACACCCTTTGATTCGCCGGTTGCACCGTCAGGTAGTGGTAACATGTAAGCACTAATGCGCTGATCTAGGCAACAACAGCATTACTTGCTTATCTGGGTTATCTCCGAGGTTGCCATGAGATAAATAAAACATCACCCTGCACCCTTTCGTTCTTTCCCTAGACCAATTTACATTCTATTAACCTTATGCTACCTCGTCACCAAGCCTAGCAACTCATCATGCCCACTATCACGCCGTATCAGATCAACATACCCGACCACAAAGTCGACCGTCTAAACCAGAAGCTTGCTTTGGCAGATTTTCCTCTAGATAATACCAACAACAACTCCTGGGAACGCGGCCCACCAGTCCACGAGATCAAAAGGCTGGCAAGAACATGGCAAACCAACTTTGACTGGCGTGTCATTGAAGCCCGTCTCAATGAACTACCTCACTTCACAACCTCTATCGATATTGATGGCCTTGGATCATTTGATGTTCACTTCGTGCATAAAAAGAGTAACAAACCAAATGCAATTCCTCTTCTTTTCCTTCATGGTTGGCCAGGGAGCTTTCTCGAAGTGTCCAAGATACTTGACGCTCTAGTCGAAGGTGACGATAATGGTGGACCGACCTTTCATGTTGTTGCCCCCAGTCTCATTGACTTTGGCTTTTCTTCCGCAAGTAAGGTGAGCTGACCTCCTGGTCACTCGTAAACTTGAGTAGTCACTAATAACACATGGTACACCAGCCTGGCTTTCAAATGGAGCATCACGCAGAATCTTATGACAAACTCATGCAAGCACTCGGATATCATCGCTATGGTATGAAGCCTTTCCGCGTCCTGATAGAAAGGTGATGATCTAAACAAAACCAGTCATTCAAGCCGGTGATGTCGGTAGCATTGTTGCTCGTTATATGGTCAAGCTGCATGGCCCATCACGTTGCATGGCACACCACACGAACACACCCTTACCCAGTGAGCCAAACAAAGAAGATCATCCTAGCTTATACGACGAGGCCCAGGCTACACCCCTCACTGAATTGGAACAAAAGGGACTTGTTCGTGTAGCTGAAGTCTCCAGAGAGGGCAGCGGATATTTGAAAATTCAGTCTACAAAGCCGACTACAATCGGGTTCTCCCTGCGTGACAGCCCTATTGGCTTGCTCGCATGGATATACGAGAAGCTTTACGACTGGAGCGATAATTACCAATGGACAGACGAAGAGATCCTGACCTGGGTGAGTATCTACTATTTCTCGACGGCCGGTCCTGATGCTTCGAGCAATATCTACCATCTGTTTGAGCATTCCGACCCTCCCGCTTTTGCTGCTGCAGGTGCCTTTGTCGATGTACCACTTGGCATTTCCAGATTCAGCAACGACTTCGTTCTCCTGCCGAAACTATGGAACAAGACTCTTGGCCCGATCGTCTTCCAGGAAGAGCATGAAAGAGGAGGACACTTTGCAGCTTGGGAGCAGCCGGATGCGATTATCGGGGACCTATGGGCTATGTTTGGCGAGTCAGGAATCGGGTCTGAGATCAGGAACAAACTTCAAGTCAAGAGCGAAGTGTGACCTTCCATAGACGAAGACACGGTTCTTTTTGTTTGCGAAGCGTATGTTTGATGACTTGCATACTAGTCTTGAGGCATAAAGATTGTGCACCACCCGCTAGAAGATACACACCCTTAACCCAGGTCTGCCCCATTCGATCCATCTCCCCGGGAGCGTACCAACACCAACCCGCCTATACGAGTTATCTCCAGAGCCTGGGATAGGTTTGACTAATATAACATAATGCTCTAAGTCTGCTATGCCACAGTTCTCTGCTGTCGTCTTTTCACTTCCAACAATAACACATCTCACACTCTGGTCTGTCTCCAGTGAGATTCCGTCGTCGTACACTACCTTTCCTTGAGCCTCCCCTGATGAAAGGTCGAGCAAGTCTCTCGCCTCGGCTGTCAGATCGATCTTCCCGTTCGATTCTCCTGTGTGCCAGGAGGCTGAGGTAGACAGCGAATCCTTAGTCACCCATGGCGATTGAATTCTCCCCTCTGCTGTTTCATTATCCCATATCACGCAACCGAAAGGAATTTCTAGGTATTTGATGGGCCCCTCATATGCCATCCAGGACCAAGTTGGGACACGAAACTTCTGATCCTTTGGAAAGGTAATCATTGTCAGTCCATCACTTCTGGTTGTATCTCGCCTCCACAAAAGACTGCGCCCCCAATAAAAACCCTCAAAGACACCGTATCCTCCGTTGGTCTTGAAGGCACTGGCTAATCTTTGTTCAAGACCAGCAATAGCCATAGGCCGGTCATGTATCCTGGTAAACTGGAGATTTGAGTATTGTTCGTACAGTGATTCGTAGAACCGGATCTTGGCACCTCTGCTAGATTTCATTGCGAGTTTGGGAAAGTGTGCATCGCCTAGGAATGCAGCTCGATTGCTATGAAGCTAATGTCAGTAGCATAATATGGCTGTATAAATCTGCTCAACTTACTTGGTCAACCTCGTCAGCGTCTCACAGCGAACTCCTTGGCCGCACTCCCAATATGTTTGCTTCTCAGTAAAATAAATGGTACGGCGAGCAAGAGCACGCTCTTGTAGAACCCAGCCGCGCTTGTTCAGAGCTCCTTCTATTACGTCGTGCCGAAAGTCGTCGATGGCTTCACATGCGTACACAGCGTTTTCTGGAAGGTGACTGTCAAGTTCGACTATTTTACGCGTCGGCCTCTCCCACAAGAACCCGCTTGATGTTCCGGATGCGCGGCTTGCGGCGATCACGCAGTACGCCGAGCTAAAAACGGCTTCCATCTTCTTCGCTTCCGTATCAAAGTCTCCACCATGTCCCTGTATGATACAGAGTGAGTCAATCCACAGATACTGAACGCCAAGTTGCCGAGTTACCTCGATGGCGTGTCTGAACGTGTTTGGGAAGTGGCTGACAACTATGCCATGATTCAGACGATCTTGAATATTCCCACTAGTGGTGCAAAAATGCTCGTGTTCTTGCGCATTCCCCCAAGGGTGTGACAGTGCTATAAATCGTAAATCGTTGCTGCGATAAGACGTCCCCTTCCTCGTGTCGCGAAGGTATACGACTGAACTCCCAGAGCCACTTTGACCAACGTCAATTAATCGAGTGGGCACTTTGATGGATGATCTTTTGCCTCGGTCGCATTGTGGATGATTCAGGTCGCAGTCGTTAAGCCACTCCAAGAGAAGATCATAGAATGGGGCAGTGTTAATTGGAAGGAGTTTGGGCAATCCTATCTGGAGGTCATCAAAGTACCGCGATCCCGCTCCTGAGCTGGTGGCCATGTCTGTATTTGTTAGGAACGGGGTGGATCGAATAATCCATGATACGTACCCGGGAGTTTGTAGAGTGAGACCAGTGGCATTTCGATACCGGACACGATGATGGTAGAGCCAGATCTGCGAATATCGACCAGACCAAGCTCACTGTAATGCCGCAAGGAGAGGCAGTGGAAGATGAAGCAGTGAACATCGCACTCCTCTGCCTTCGACTCAATATACGCCAAAGTCTCCCGCATCACAGGCACATGAGTCCAGATATCAATCTTCTTGCATTTCGGACACAGCCTAGCCGATCGTTGGGGCAAAGTGGTGAGTACCGCGGCTCTATGGCGAGTAAGGAATTTGAGAGCGAAGGAATTGTCATCGACCAAGTTCCAAGTGTCGTTGAACTGTCATGTTTAAATTCAAACTCTCAACCAAGTTCAAAAAACCATACTTACTGGCTTTATGAATAGAAATCATTTCAAGTCAGCTTGGGTATACTCCTTATGTCTTCAAATGAATTGGTTAACTCACGGTCTAGATGAGAAGGGGTTTGAACTGATCAGCTTCGGATAGGCAAAGTCATTCTATTCTTGCCGATTTTTGCTTACATGCTGAGGGATTGTTTAGTGTTAGCAGTCTTTTCTTGATTGCTAAAATCAGTGCATACTATTGACTTACACTCTTGAAGGGTCGTCGATAGTTAGCCCTGGTATTAACAATAAGTTCATTGATAAGTGCCCAAAAGCTTAACTCACATACTGTAGCTAAGATCAGTTTCGAGCTTCCATCAAACTCCTTTGTGTCAATCATCAATTACTTACAGTCTGTCGGATTGAAACCAAACCCAGTCAGCGATCATTTTGCGGTTTTCGTGTCAGACTGCCAATCTACCTACATCCTGCTAAAAGTCAGTTTCACATTTTGGTAGGCAAGGTTGGCGCTGCATACCAGATTCGATGGCCTTGAATTTGACCCTGAACTACTTGACATAAAGCTCCATATTTGTCGTTGGTATAGACGTGGAGGTAAAGCACCGTTACGGCTTTCTCCAGAAAGAAGATACCTGCCTTTTCGTTGCTCGTCTTCCAGAGCTCTTCTTTGGATTTTACTTAACTTAGCTTCTAATTCATCCGCTGTAGCACGGCATCGCTTGATTTCTTGGTCATTCATTCGGCCCTTCGGCAGGGCAATCACAAGAAGCCTGTCTTTGACCAACTCAACAAGGTCTCGGATCACGCTTGGAGTTGGGCGATTGCATTCTGGATCGACTTCCAAGACGTGCTTGATCCATCTTTGAGCAGTGTCACTCACTCGCGCCGTCGCGCCAGTAAAGTCCGAAGTGAAGTACAATGTTTCTCGGTGGGCGTCAATATCCTTTGCTTCTTTGTAGAACTTCTCCAGTCCGTCTTCGTAGCCGTATAAAAGCCAGACGGTAAACTCGAAGATGATACAACCCATAGACCATATGTCATAGTGGTGAGACCTAGGCACACGCAGATTTCGATTGGTAATAACTTCGGGAGCCTCATAGTGCGACGCCGTGTACTTTTGTTGAGTTTGTTCGTCTCTGCGTGTTGTGGCAAATGTATGCTGTTTAGCTAGACCAAGGTCTGCAACTTTGAGTGTTCCCAGCCAGATGGAGCTCGAGTTCTTGAACTCGAGGATGCTATCAGGCTTGAGGTACCCATGGCGCCGATGCTTCTTTCGAACATCATCAGGATTGTCACTTGAGTAGTTCTCGTCATCTGAACTGATGCCCTCGAGATGAATTGGGGGCACAAATAGATGTTCAGTGTCGCTGCTTTTTGGAACAGGCGAGGAATATGGTATTGGACCTGGAACTAGTGCCTGAGCGTACGTTTCTGTTGGCGTTGGATGTTACCATTGCAGTGGTTGTTCTGGTATTAGTGCTGTGCAGCCTTGCAAGTGCTCCTGCGAGGCCAGTCAATTGCTCCAGAACTGCCATGACCTTATCGGCATTTAAGGTGAATTTGTCTTTGGGCTCTCTCTCCCAAACGTCCCGGAGGGTACCGCCATCAGCCCATTCGAGCATGATGAACCTTCTTTCACCGTGCTTGAAGGCAGTCGCTTGACTGATCAGGTGCTTGTGGCGAAGCTCACTGATCTGAAAGAGGGCCTTAGCTTCGTTCTGCCAAGCGACGTCAACATCATAATTTGGCTCTCGAAGGTTCTTCAACTCTTTTAAAGCCACGTGAGTTTGAACTTTGCTGAACTGTAGATGTATCAGCGCAAAGTGGCATATACTGTTCATTACCATTGGCTCACCTCCAAAGGGCGGCGTCCGGTCTGGTGGCAGGGGTGAAGCTTGGCTTCAAACACTGTACTGAAGTGACCATCCTTTTGGGCGTCACCTCTCCATGTAAAAGGCAATATGCATCTTGCATTCAACTCTTGACTGGAATTCCTCATGTCGAATACCGGTGCGCAGAATATCCATTGGGCCCTATAGAAGCTTTCGACATTATGGCCATCCCAAGAATGGAAGGCATTCAAAGCTTTTTCATGGCTGCATGCTTTCTGATCTTCTTCTGTATGCACTTTGCATGATACATCCCCGGATGTGAGATCGCAGATGGGTAGACTTTCATCCGTCATGCCATATTTCTGGAAATCTGCCATGACAGACTGCAAATCGCCACGATTCCATAACACGGTTAGGAATAGCTTTTTTGCATGGTTGCAAATGAACTCCACCAAAGATTCTCTGGCCCCTGGTATCAATGAATTGACTGTTGTTGTTGTGACAAATTTGGAGACTTCATCTGTGGGGAGGAATCTCTCTCTACTGAGCGCGCTGCGTACGAGTGAATGTTGAACAGCTTCGTGAAAGTTGGCGAGTTCCTCGTTCTCCGAGGGAGAGGATCCCCTGTCGTAGAAGAATTGGGACATTGACGAAGCTGAGGCTAGAAGAGTGCGGTATGTGTTTAATATAGTCACCGCTTCTGTGCTTGGTTTCGAGCGTTTGCCAGCTTCGTCATTCTTTATATTGTCCAGCTCCGTATGGGTACTACATACCCACATTTACCAAATTGGTCTTAGAAGATCAGGCTGCCGCGCCACTTCTTAAATTAGAAATGGTGTCCTCCGTCTTGCATGGCGCAAGGGTTGGGGTGCATTGGCTTGAAAACGTGCATATTTTGAGGCCCTCTACAAGGTCGAATGGTTGGGTCATAAAAAGGAGGCGGATAGACCACCAATAGCAATGCATACCTTCGTCTTTGGGCGACTCTATTAGGCGCCAGTTGGTGCGAGTATGACTAACACGATTTTGTTTACAACCACTTGGATCCTAGCATGCAGCTGCCAAGACCATACTTTTTTCGTAGTGAAATCTGCCTTGGCAGGCTGCAATATTGCAGGGCCGCAAGGTTCGCGAGTAAGCATGCATGTGTCAGGGTCCCTTTACATTAAACTACTGTAGATGCTAAAAGATAGTGAAAATTTATCTATCTCTAAAGTCAATTCTATTTATGACATATAATCTAAAAAGTATTCTTAGATATAAACTGAAGTTAGAGAGCTTGTTCTGAAATTAATATACTTTAGGGGTTAAATCTAATACTAGGAATAAGCTTTAAGTTAGGGGCGAAATATAATCTCCTATAGAAAGGAAATAATTATCACTTATCTATACAGCATATGTTTAATAGCTTTTTTACTAATCCTGAAGCATAAAGAATACAAATGAAATAAAGAATATGTGCCCAGACCTACTCTTTTGATTTATTTCCCCAGTAGCTAACACCGCCCCGTCTATGGCTGTTACCTCTGGACAATAGAACACCACGCTCCAAGTCTATTATCTACTTCACAATCCCAATAAAGGCACACCCCACATACTGGAGCTGTCTAAAGTGATATTCCATCACCGCCCGTCAGTTTCGTCTTGATGACCCTGATGTTGAACTGCCCATTTGCCTACATATTTATGAAAGTCAGCCTTGCTCTTATGGCGCCAGCGTCAAAAACTCGTACTGGATGCGAAGGCTTTGAATAGTACCCCCTTATTTTGACTCGATGTCATTTCCTTCATTTCACCCAGTTCTTAAAGTTGCCAATTGGGTAAGTGTACTACATGGCCAAGAATACCAGGCCAGGAAAGTGGCTCATCATTCCTTTCATGGCGAGCTACTTTAGTGCCGCCAAGTGCACAGTCTAGATTGTTTAAGCCACCAAGAATACATTTGGTTTTAATTACCGGTCCGTTAGGAAAAAATATGTCACCGTCATGCCACAAGCTAAGATGGCAATCAGGAACTGGCCAACCCCGAATGCCAGATCCTCCGTCTTTTCGAACACGACAAGCAGGAAGGAAAGAACAAACGCAAATATAATGAAACATCCTACAAGGAGGCTCAGCCCTACATGGTTCGGGCCTTCGATGATGTGCGCTCCCCAACCGAAGATGAGATCGTTCTCCTCTTCTTCGCGCGCGGGCCTGACGCGGGGGTACGGGCTTAAGGTCGGTCGCCGGATAATGTCCAAAATGGAAGTGTCAAGCTTCTTAGGCAGTCGCTGGAGCCATGTATCCTTCATGTGCTCATTCTTAGAGCCCCTGCGGGCGCGATGGAGGAAGTGGAGGAACAGGTGGGCGGGCATCAGTATCTTTGGACATAGATAATGATAGCGCTGATTGTCGACTTCTTCCTCGGGCGGATACTCATCAGGTCTCTTATGGATGCCTGCTAGGTCGTATGACGATTGATCAATAGAGAACTACGACAATGGCTCACTGTTAGCAACATATTATCGATAGCGACGGAGGACGATGGTCATCGTTTCACATCAGGGACTCACCATAACGAAGTGCACATCCCGAGGCTTCAAAAGGATCTTCCAGATACTACGTCCCCAGGTGTCGCTGTATCGGTCCCAGATCTGTGCGAAAAGTTCGCCGTCCGACCACACCTTAGCAAGGTTGATTTCTTTTAGTCGCACAGTGTAATCTCCAGTGCCAATGCAGACTTCGAAGAACTGTCTCTTCCGGACCGATGATGACTGGGCTACGCGAGATGCATCTGATGTTGGGTTCCCAACATTGGCACTAGGGGCCTGTTGCTCCAAGTCGTACAACGGACTGCTCCTGCTGTTTTGCTGAAGGGCTGTGGTTCCTAGACTCGAAGTTATACTCGTGGATTCCTGGTATCTCGTGCCAGAGGCACCCGAGTTCCCCCCCTGCTGCTGACCCTCGGTCTTGGCACGATTCATCTCCTCCAGAAGTTCGTCTAAGGCTTTAGGATCGGAATTATCGAAATCGCCCCATAGGGAAGTGCCACATGACTAACGAAACAGGTCAGCATACGGATCGGAGGTTTGGCTAGTGCTGATGAGCAAGTGGGTGGACTCACACAGCGCCAACTCAGGCGTCTATGACCTTGTTTAACAGGAGGTATAAAGATGGTAGTTATAGCGCGAAAGATACCAAGAACATCCCAGGAATCCATTCGGGACTTTGGGATGTCTAGGAAGTTCTCCTGCGGGGCAGGGTCGCCGGATAGTCCTAGGTCTCCAATAGTTACAGCATCCTCTACAACCTGCTCACTTGATGACTGCGGAACTGTTGTCTGAATGATGGTCGTGCTGATGTCAACTTGTGTATCGGCGGTTGCAGGGACAGATGGGTCGGCCTCCGCCGCGGGTTCCTTTTCCACCCTTTTAAGCCAGGATTTCATGTCTTTGATAAGAGCTTTGAATGCGTCGGATTTCAAGATAAAGCCCTTGAGGTCGTCGATCAATACGAGTGGTTCGCCTTCTCCCGGGTCTGAAATTTCGGGGTAATCATCGGTTTGCAATTGGTTTTCCGGTGGGAATCCAGTCGCTTGCCCCGTGACGGGTTCCAGCAGTACCACTTTGGCTTTTTCCTCATCTTTGGTTCCCTCGTGTTCCCTGGGCTGACCTTCTGTCACTGAATATTTGTCTCGTTGTATGTCGTTTTGACCTTTGATGGCCGCTAGTTGATGCTCGAGTCTAGACGAGCCTTCCTCCAGCTTGGCGACACGGTTCGGCGAAACAATCGCTCGTCGTATCTCGTCTGATACTTGGCCTGCCCTCAATCCAATGAAACCAGCGACCTTTGTCTCGAGATATTCTCCTGCCTCATCCTTTAATCTGGCAGCGAAATTCTGGAGGAAGCCCTTAAAGTGTGCGCGACATTTCCTCCGATCGACTCTGGAGACGGCATCAACGTAGAGAGATCTCAACATGGGATCGCCAAGAAGAGCATTGGAAACTTCCCTGATATCCTCACCCCGAATGACTGTTGTACCTGCGGATGAGGCCGTTCCTGCAAGAGATTCTGCTTCCGTAAAGACGTTCTCAATTTCGGTTTCAATGTCGGTTTCGAGGTCCGTTAGGTACGTGTCATTCTGGCCGTCTACATAACCTGGGTTTTCTTCTGCCGCACAAATGATCATTCTCAATTTATCAAAAAACTCAGATGCGTCGGCGCGCCGAAGGACGTCAGGGTGCAATAGACGCTCTTCGATGATCTGAATAAGATCTCCTAGAGCAGTGTTATCCTTGCAGAGCGGATTGCTTCTTAGGTCCTTGAGAGCTTCATTAACGGCAGGGTGTATCTGAACAGAACTCTCAGACTTTCTTGTGAAAAAATTACCGGGGGTTGTGGTAGCTTCATCTCGGGAGACTCTCGACCATCTGAAGCTCCTGACGGCATTATGATTGTAAACAAGCCAGACAGTGAACTCAAGAAACATGCAGCCTAGAGACCACATGTCGTACCGGCGTGACCTTGTTCTGCCCTCTCTCTGATCTAATTGTGCTTCAGGTGCTTCATAGGAGGCCGTAGCCTCGTTGTAAGTTGTCGGTGCATTTCTCATACTCGTTATCCCTCGGTGGAAGTTGGAGACGCCGACGTCTGCAACGACCAAAATGCCTTCTTGGTCGTTTTCTTCCTCCTCCCCTTCAAGGAAATGGAGGATATTCTGCGGTTTGATGTCGCCGTGGCGAATGTTTTTGCCATGCAAAGCCTTGATGGCACTGACAATGCCTAGCATTTGGCGAAGAGACCACAGGATAAGAGCCGGGGTACGAGGCCTAAGGTCATTGCGCTTCCAAAAGTCTCGTAGATCTCCACCGTATGCCCATGGAAACATGAAGTAGAATATCGGGCCTTTTTGACAAGTAGCGATAAGTTTGATGAGGTGTTTGTGTTCAAGATCCTGTATGAGCTTCAAGTTCTCCCTTTCTTTGTCGAAAGATTGCTCGACGTTAACTTCTTTAATAGCAATATAAGGTTCGGTATTAACCTAGGGTGTATTAGCACCGTGAATGATTTAAAAGGAAGACAATTTGTGACCTTGAAAATAGTTTGGTGGGCTCCATGGACCTTGCACTTGTGAACAAGAGCGCTGCCACCCCGTTTGGCTTTGGTGAAGCTTTCTGTCAAAGGTAGAGGACACCTGTGATCAAGCAAGATGTGTTTTCCAAAGCAGTCCAAGACGGGTGCTTGTACTACCCATTGCATGTTGAGAAAATCTCTGACGCTCATTTTCTTAGGCCATGTAGCAAATGATGGGAACACTTTCCCAGTCTTTAGAGATACCAAAACATTATAATCGTCTTTGCCAATAGACCCCTTACGGGTTAAAGGAAGATCGGCATCGCTGATATTGTCTTGGCGTATAAGATTCTCTATAGCCCATGCCCCATGAATCAGAACTAGAAGGGCAAATATCTTTCTCGCTTGCAAAAGAACTGTCCGTGGCAATGTAGGATGCCATAAGCGATTGAACAATGATAGTTGAGATCTGATGTTGGTCTCCGTTATTTTCGTATTTATATCGCTCAAAGGCAAAAATTCGGATGTATGCGCAGAGTCCTCTAGGTGGTAAGTGACCAAACACTTATCCAACTCTTCATATAGAGACATTGTGGGTGTTGAAGATGGAATTGGAGAAGTGTGATTCCAAATACAGGTTATGAGGGAGTCGTTTTCTAATGGACAGAATGATTTGTGATACAGAAACCAAGAACATGGTGAGCATGTCTTCGTTTCACTTGTGGCACTTATATAGCCTATCATCGTATCTCACAACTGCTTACTTACAAGTTATGCGGCTCTTTGACGTATTGCCCTCACCCAGATTTAATGCATGGTTGCTGATACGAATCAGAATGAGCCTCGGCGTTGATAGGTGCATGTTGGGCACCGAGTGGCTGTTTGCTTGCAGCCAAACAGAGCCAGCTGTAGGTTAGGATCTGCGTCAAGGGTGGTGATTAGCTCAGCCCCAGCTCTATCGGCCAACAGATTTACCTTGTAGAAGGCCTCAAAAGTTTCGTGCTATCGTACGAGGGCAACAGACGCCAATAGAAAGGATTGACCCACCCCTCCATTGCGTGAGACGCATGGCACCATCTCTGAGGTGCCCAATAGCCTAGCACCCCGATTGCTTTTGGCAGCTTGACAAGTGCAAAAGCCCTCGAAAACAGTGCTGAACCCAGACTTATATATGATACTGCAAACTTGGAAGAATTTGAAACCTAACGCCGATTTCGTGTTTATTCAATACATGTAACCCCCATTGAGAAGCACTCTGTTCGCGGTTCATTGAAAGCGGGCGGTGGGCTTTCACTCATCTAGACTAGTAGTGCTCATGTTGTCTGCTAAGCAAATCGCGGCGGCCGTGGTTGAATGCCCATTCTAGTGCCGACTATATATATATATCCCTTCTGCATTGATTATATGGAAGTTACTAAGAAAGTTAAACGGGCCAAACGAAGGTTTCAGTTACTGAGACTTAACGTTGAAAGAGATAAGCTATTAACGGGACGAAGAAGAAGAAGGCAAAGACCAATCTCTTATTTCCTATCGACTCAATTACAACATAGAAGGTAGGAGGGATGGAATATAGACTGACAAGGGAGAAGACTGCAACGATCGAATGATGGGAACATTCTTCTCGCTTTTGGCGGTGTAAATGGGGCCAGACTGGCCCAATAAGTCGCACAGTAGCTTGTGCAGGTTGCCCTTGAGCATGGCTATGCAGCCTGCGTCTACTATCGGGTCAATGTTATTCTTGGTTGGTCTAGGAAAAAGACTCTATAAAGCTCCACGTCTACAGCGCGAGAGTCACTCCAAAGGGTGAGAATTTTCACTCTTCGTATTGGAAACCACTCACTTCTAATGAAAGAGGTGAATGGAATTTGAGTATCTTGGTAACTTAATGTCTCGATTCCATCTGAAGCAAATTCAGGTTGAGAATATTCCCAGATGGAAAGTAAAGTCGAAAGGCTTGTTGTACAACCGATGGGCTTCAAATGGTGGAGGGCCGCAAGAACCTGATCCTAAGCCATGTTGGGCATAGTCCAAGCTGAGCAGCAATTCTTCACTCTCTTTCAGTTCATACGGATGTCTTGTTCGATCAAGCTCTTCGGCGGTATACCTGCGTGCTGTGAAGTTGAAGGGCCCTTGGACCATCCGAGCTTCAAGACCGTAGGAGCCACCAGTTTCATTAACAGCCTGTAGGCGTACCCATCGCACATCACCTCGGCTTCCATTCTCTTGAGGTACCTCATACGGAACGTGTAAGTCTCGCACACTCGAATCATATAACCCAATCTTCGATGCTTCTTTCTTATCAGGATAGCCTTCTCCAGGTCCTCTTCCAAACCATCGCACTTGGTCGAAGGGTTTGGGATTTTCAGATCGAGTCCAATACGTGGTAGGACATCAGGTGCCGGCGAAACGGCGGAACGGCGATCAAGGTTACCCTTGACTCGTACCGAGATTGATTTCAGTGAATCAGAGACGACGTACGTCAATGTTGCTCTGACAGCCCATGCAAGCGATGGAGGCCCCACGCGTACTTCGTTCTCGACCACGATGTTGCCCTCCGTGTCACCCGATGTCTCCTGCATCCAGTTTGATTTGACCACAGACGAGTATGCCCAATCCAACATGCAGCGCTGCCACTCAGCAGCATCACCCCCAAAGCCGAGATCATTGGACGTCCAGGCACGGCTGATACTGAGCTGAGGACCTTGGTTCACAATCACGCCGTCCGTAGAGGTCCAGCTGAAGCCACCTCTCACAAGATCGAAATTAATCTGAGCATTACTGATCGGAGAAACCACATAGAGGTGACCAGCCGCCGCCTTGATTGTAGGAATGTGCTTTGTGCCTGAAAGTATTGCGAGGCTGTTTTTAACCCCTTTCTCCGACGACGACGACGACGACGACGACGGAATGTGGATTTGGCACCAAGCAACTTCATGACCTGCTAAAGCCCAGCTGTTCTCGTTGGTGAGCTTGAATGAAACATTCAGCCAAGCGTCACGAGAGGAGTCCTTTTCAATAGTTGCAAGGCTCTCGACAGGGATGTGGAAGCTCGCCACTGAGTCTGGGGCGATATGAGGTAAGGGCACTTTGACACTCTCAGTGGCTTCCTTGTCCTCGGCTGTGGCACTCCAGTAGCACGAAAGATGAGACAGATCTAAGAAAAAGTAGTGACTTCGAAGCGTCACCTTACCCATCTCAAGATCGAATACCTCAACCGTCACAGGCTCAATAGCTTTCTTGTACTCCGCCAACCCCGGACCTGGTTAGTGGTCCGACCAGCACAACCCGTCGAGGATAAAGTCCGCGTCGTTCAACTTATCCCCAAAGTCGCCTCCGTATCCATAATATTCCGTTCCATGTTCGTTTCTGGTCAGTAGTCCATGACTCGCCCATTGCCAGATAAAACCGCCTTGTAGAAGCTTCCCACTTCGGGAAGTGTCGATATAGTCTTTCAAGCCACCAGGGCCATTGCCCATAGCATGCGCGTATTCACACAGAATAAACGGCCTGTCCGGTTTCTTTGCAACCTGGGCCTTCAAATCATCCAGGGTGTGGTACATTGAGCTGTAAAAGTCCGTTGAAACGGCATCTTGATCGGCCTCATAGTGAACTAACCGGGTAGGATCATGGGCTTTTATCCACCGGTACATAGCAACATGATTCTGACCGTAGAAGGCCTCGTTATCCAGTGACCAGATGATCGTAGATGTTGACTTCTTAAACCGATGCACGAGTTGTCTGGCACGATCCATATACGCCCCAAGCCATTCTGGGTTATCCGATGTCCACTGTTTGGGTTGAAGATACACCTGTTCTCGAAATGCCACTCTCTCAAGAGTTGAACCTGTAGCAGCCAGTTTGGCTCGCTCTGGCTTATAGAAGCCGTGGCATTCAAGGTCGGCCTCATTGATGATATAAAAGCCGAGTTCATCTGCGAGTTCGTACATTCGAGGATCATTCCTTAGTATGAACATAATTAAGATATTTTATCAAAGCTCTCTTTAGCATCAAACCACAGCAAGCAGCGAGTAATCTAGTAAATGACCAACCCTTAACTCATCGCTCTTGCCCAAGATGCATTTCTCCATAGCGTACCTCTGCCTTCTCTTACTTCCTAGTATCTTCGCCTAAGACTTCCCGCCTCAGAACCTCGACTATCATGGAGCCTTCGCTCCCACTACCTCCGAGAAAGAGACCACCATTATCAAGGCGGGAGCCTGACACCAGATTCAACATTAGCAGGGGGCAGACCAATATAGCTGCGACACTTCTATCCGTATTCCACTCGACACGTCAGATGCCGATACGTTGTGGGATCACTTGATTTTCACTTTTGAGTAAGAGCAGCACCGTGTAGATCGTGGTATTCTCGGCTGACCAAAGCTCAAGGTCATCACCATCGATAGGTAGAGTTATGTTGGTGCTGCCCGAGGCTTGATGGAGGAGTTTCCCACTTGGAGCCAGTAACTGCATCTCAAAATCTTGTTGCTTTCCGAGCGTTTCCACATTGGCGGTGATTTCTGCCTGGGCGAATCGATCATCCAAATCTGTCACCAGAGTGAAGTCGGCAATTCCCACAGTCGGGAAAGCGATGAGATAGACGTCTCTAAAAATACCAGAAAGCCACCATTGATCCTGATCCTCGATATAGGTCCCATCGCAAAACTTGTACACACGCACAGCCACGGTGTTGACACAGGTATTATGGTACTCCAGGTGGCTGGTGATGTCAAACTTTGCAGGATTTCGACTGCCTTGACTGTAACCAATCTCGTAGCCGTTGATTCAAACATGAAAAGAGCTACCCACACCCTCAAACCGCAATCTCACGTTGTGGGTCTTCAAATCCTAGTGCTGAGGTAGAGTGAACTTTCGCCAATAAGACCCTGTCTCGTTTTCAAGCGGTACATTTGGTGGATCAATGGGGAACGGGTAGTTAACGTTGGTGTAGTGTGGCTTCCCGTATCCTTGCAGCTGCCACATGCCTGGAGATCTTATGTCGTCCCATGTTGTTGGGTCAGTCTCATGCCAATCAGGTGTCTCAAAGGGAGACAGATCATGGTGAAACTTCCATCGCTCATTGAGGCTTTGGTATAGCGTACTCTTGTTCGGATCAAAACTCAGTGCGGCGGCTATATCTTGGTAGTTGTAGAAGTGTGCTCGAGTGGGAAGTCGATTTCGTTGGAGCACTCCAAGGTTGTTCCAGTCAGGCTGCGAATCGGGAAGGGCCATGTTGACGATCGGCTGCTTGGACATACAGTGTTCTTCAGCTTGATGCCTCTCATACAATACTCACTTACTATGGAGTGGCTATTTATGGCGTTTATGAAAGTGCGGACAATCCTTGAGGTTGTGAATGTCGGGTCAAATTCAGGTGATGTTTCTGAAGATTGGTACTGTACCGAGTTTCCGGCCAATTCATTTCTTCAATCTCACTCTCATGCCAAGTCATTGGTTTTCTTTAGCCGGAACGTCTTCAGACACACAGATGATCGAATGCCAGGGATAGTTTACGGAAAGAATGCCGGATATCACTCCATCGCTCATGATCCGAGGGAGCCGCGTAAAAGTGAGTTATACGCGGCTTGTCTTCGCAAAAGTGGATTATGCGTGTATCTCTTTGAGTGCCATAGCCCTTTTTATATGTCACGGGCAAGGGTGTTGAGCTAATCAAAATGAGCGTAGCTACAATTACAGGCAAGCTTGTACCTTCTTTGCTTCAGAAGGGTTTTAACCAATTGCGATAGTTAAGTTGGAGGGCTATACTACAAAGGAGGTAGACCAGCTACAGAGGAATAGCAGCCTTTTCATAGCTATTTTCGGCATATCCTTTATAATCTTCTTGTACGTGGGGCCATGTAGGTCGAGTGACATGTTAAAAGGGCTATGGCACTCAAAGAGATATGCCAGCCAGTCTCAGCCCAGGTCGCTGCCCCGCGGGGTAAAGAAAAACTTGGCCATCTGGATAAAGGCGGCAAAAATAGCTAAACAGAGGAATGGCTTAGCTGAGACCAAATCTGTCTGGCTATTTATATCATCATGTCTTAAACTTTCTCAAAGCTTGATAAGCGCTGAGGCCAAACATGGCCTCAGCCAGGAGAAGGTTCATTTGGCCAAGGCGATATCGTATACTTCAATGTCTCAACCACAAACACTGGGTCGATCGCCGGAAGTCACATCCCACAGGTATGTCTTGGCGGCTTTATATCTCTTGTGTTGAGATAGCCTCAGGTGAAGTAATTCTCTAATGTTGCTCTAGGTCTATCTGTTGAGACGCAGCAATTCTTCGGTTATCATGGCAAACAAACAGCGGGTTTCATTTGCGCATTTTTACATTGAAGCTGGAGAAAGTGCCGTCGCCCGCCTAGAGTTGGATGTTAATCGCTACCTACCTATTATCGACCGAGAATATGAACGTGAGCTGGAGGTTGAAGAGTATACTTTTGTTCTCGCAGAAGACGATCACTCGACGCCCAGACATGAGTACTAGAGATTATGTGCATGAGAAAGATTCCAACAAACTCTAAACCTAAGGCCGACAAGATCAACGAAGCTAGGCCTTTGTATTTTATGCTAAGCTCTTAACCCTGCACACTTATCCACCAGACAGCGAACAATGTCAAACTCCCTCCAAATTAGCTTACACGAATTCCTTTGAAGCAGCATTTCTCAAGCCGATCGGGCCTCAACGACCTCAATTGTTCAAGTGGTCTTGCCAAACCTTCTCCAAAAGGTCTTTGACTTGAGTAAACTTGTAATCCGGCAACAGCTGGTTCCATTCATCAGAGACTGTCCAGACGCCACGGTGAAGACTGATCAAGGTCCCAATTATGACCATCTTCGAGAATGACTCGACTTGGTCCTGAGGAATGGACGGGAGTGGAAGGCGAGGGTAATTATCCGTCTTCAGCTTCCCAGCCTCAAGGTCTTCCAACTTGAGCCACTCAATCGTGAAAGGTTTTCCTGGGTTCAAGTATTAGCATTGACTAGTCTGTTGGTTTTTCTAGAATCCTGGCGACAGGCACCTACCTCGTGTGTTCTCCCCAATTTGCAGGAGCTCACGGATAGTGATACGATTTCCACTGATTCCCCCAATTACGGGCCACTGGCCTTCGTAGTCAATGGCACGGGTGACTACATTAGCAATGTCTTCAGCGCACGTATATACAATCTCGTCATCAAGCGACCCCTCTATGACGATTGCACGCTGCTTGTCAAAATCTACGTTGACAGACGTGGTAGTCAGATACCTGGAGGTTTTGAACGGATGGCAAAGGTAGTCCATGAAGGCTCCAGGCTGGAACCGCGTGTACTCAAGAACCTGCAAACAGCTTAGCCAGCGAATTGTAGAAGAAATATTTTGCTTCTTTGTGTACATTCTTTTTCGAATTGAGATTTTCAAGGTAGTCAGCTACCTCAATTTTGCCACCATACCAGGACATCACATCAAGGGAACTAGCCAGCTTGACTCCTCTGAAGCGAAGTCAGTATAAGGAAGCTCGTGCAGGTTCATTGATAGCAGTTGCCCGTATCGTTACTTACGTGGCCCAATCAGATGGAGTGTATCTTTTGACGCCAGCCTCGACCGCTGCATCGATGAGTCGCTTCTGTGTCTCACTTCCGGGATCCATGTGAACCGCGAAGAAGCAAAGTACGGTGTGGACTCCTTGGAGTAGTCCAATTAGTTCCGTTTTGTCTTCATAGTCCGTCTGGGTCCACTCTACACCCGGGAGATGAGTAAATGTGGAAGGGTCCTGGATTGTCTCAGTTAGTCTTGACCAAAGGAAAGCTTGGGTTCACAAGAACAAGCTCACTTTGCGGACAAGAGCAATGATCTCGTGCTTTCCAGTTGCGACCAGTCGATCAAGGATTTCTCTAGCGAGCTCTGGGAACCATTTAAGTTGAGCATATGTCATATATGCAAGAGGTTGAATTAACGACGTACCACTTGAAGCTCCTGCAATAGCTATTTTGACCATTTTGGATAAAGTGGATATTGAAGAGTAAATTGCGGATATTGGATTCGATTGAAGATGGAATGCAGACGGCTTTTCTCAAGGTAAAATCACTGGTTTTATAGCGGTTTAACATTCTCGATTTAAAAGCTGAATTACTGACTACGGAGTAAAGCATACAACCGAAGTCACGTAACTACTTTACTGCGGGCGATGGCTTAGAACTTGGGCGGGCCAATTTCCTTGCGGCGGTTACGTGATCAGGCTAATCGGACCCCAACCAAGCCGATTCAGTCGGACTTTACTCTCGGCTTATCACGCTAGTTATCTTGGACCTGACAAATCCAATATTGCTCTTCCACTTTTCTACCGCAATAATCGCAGAGACTTTGAAGCCAGTCACACAAACTGCAACAGAGAATATGGGTAAGCCTGAAGTACAGGATGAATTGAGCGTGAGTGTGCTTTTCTCCGCAGGCCCCCACGTCAGCCCAATACTAACCAGCTTCAGCGCCGTCGCGAGCGAGGCCGACGCTCTCAAGCAGCTTTTCGCAAGCGTCAAGCCCAGTCTACTCAAGCTCTAGAAACTCAGAATCTTCGTCTCATAGAAGGCATACAGGCAGCAGTTGATGCAACTCATGGAGATGAACGACCGGAAATCCTCAATATTCTCCGCGACCTGGCAATCACTGCTAAACTTGACATCCCTGGAACTCTCTCGCAGGGACAAGTGAGAAATGGCAAAGATGGGTCAGCGACCGAGTTTACTTCTTCCAACCCAACAAGAATAACGGCAAAGGTATCTGACGGTATACCATGGTCTACAGACTCACCACCCACTACCCAATATCGTCTAGACTGTAGTATGTGGCTAGATCCGTTGCACTACATGCGCATCTCGCTCCCACCCCAAGATATCCTCCCGTATCTGGGACCAGGCGCAGAGTCATTTGCTGGGCTTCTTTTCTGGTCTGTTATGGAACACAGCCAAAGTGGATGCACACGACACAATTCCGAGACTTCCGTCAAGACAGGCCTCGGCCATTCCAAGGCAACACAGAGCATGAATCCCTCCTTCGTCCAAACTATGGCCAAAGCAAGGCTCGAGTACAAACAGACGGGATCAATTAGTCAAGAGCATAGAGCGGCTGCAGAAGATGACCTGGGGTTGGTCCTCTGTAACCTCATCGAGGTCGATTACCGTTCCCAGGGCAAGGATCCAGATCTGTGGTTGTCATGTGTTGCTGTCGAGAAGCGCATCAGGAAGGTCATTGGCGATTCTGCCTTGATTATCCTAAGAAATGCTGCCAATAGTCAGGGTAACCCAGTCTTACAAGATTTACTGGAAGATGTCAAGTGCAATCTATATGACAGCGCTGTATGCTTTGGAGATGGGCCTCGTTGGAACGTCGATATTGTAGATAGTCTTTTTGCCACACCCATAGAGTACGCTCTTGCAGCAGTATCTCTTAGATGGTAACACCTTTGAACAGAGCTCATGAATCTACTCTGCAATGCCATTATGTACTGCACCAAACCCTAATGACACTAAGATGCCGATACCAGCAGCCTCGTCTCTGGGAGGTTTCAAACTGCTCCTTGGCCTAAGCGCTAAATTCTTTACCAAAAAAGGGATTGATAGTCCTCAATATCACCCAAGACGTCGCGTGACTGCAGGCTAGAGAGGACCACAGCCACGCTTAAAAGCATGTGAGATTCGAAGCAACTTCTCTTATGCGACAAGTATCAAAGTCTTGTCTGAACAGTAAGTGATTTGTCACCCGAGGCTCGTCCAAACATTCATGACACCAAAACCTCTTTATTTTACACGTGATGAATCTCATAGTCAAGTAATAGATTAGTCAATTAAAGTCATATATAGAAGTGAAGCCCATCCTCATGATAGCATGACACAAAGAGCTCATGCCACCATAGATCATTACCATCTTCATGCCCAGTAGTTAAACTCGTACACCCCTTTCAACTCTATCCCTAGTAGAGACCAAGCATGGCCAGAGCCACGGCAACCATAGCAGTCGAGAAGCCGAATTGCTTGGTCGCGCTGCTGACGACAACTCCAGAGGGGGTGGGGGCCGGGGTAGCCTATGGATAAACATGTCAGCCCTAGTAAAAGAGTATTGAGAGCAATGCAATACACACAGTAACACCAATGGTACCAATCTCATCCACAGAAGAGTGGCCAGCACCAGATTCAGCATCAGTCTCGGTAGGGCTGGCAGCTTCGGTAGTGGCGGCAGGCTGAGTAGTGAGAGTAGTAGGCTTAGCAGTCTCGGAGGGCTTAGATTCTCCAGTAGTCTCGCTATCGGGACCCTTGGTTTCTTCAGACTCAGCTCCAGCAGAAGTAGAAGTAGCCTCGGCAGCATCATCAGCAGCAGTGGTTGTCTTCTCGGGGGCAGCTGTGGCAGATTCCTCAGCATCATCAGTCGCAGACTGCTCGGCGGCAGTAGTCTCTGCCTCTTCAGCCTCGGTGGTCTTGGGCTCCTCTGCAGCTGTAGAAGAGGGTTTATCCTCTGCAGTAGTAGAGGCAGCGCTAGAGCCAGAGGGCTTGGGAGTAGGGGAGAGACCACATTCCTTGGCAGCACTGGTCACACCATTGCGGTAGTATTGCCAGATGTTGTAAGTGTTTGCGCAAGTCATGCAGCGACCATAACGCTCATTCCACTCGTCATTGTCGCAGTAACCATCTTCGCGACCGAGAGTGATCAACAGACCTTTGAAAATGTCAGAGTCAGACACACGAATAGTCATTGAAGCTGTTACATACCGCAGTCCTCGTGGCAAGCATACTGGGGAGTACCAGGCTGCTGGCGCTTCATCAGAGGAACAGTGTCGGGAAACTCGAAGCGGGGGTCGAGAGCGACAGAAAGAGTGGCAGAAGCCAAGAGAGTGTAGGCGACGAACGAATGCATCTTGTAAAAAAAACGAGGGATTTATCTAAAGATTGGATAAATGGATGGTGAGTCAGGTTGATTAACTTGTGAACTGCTGAAGAAGAGAGAACAGATTCAATTGGAAAAGCAAAAGATGTGACTCTTTATATCTAAATGATCTGCGTACGGTACAGGTTTTGACGCGTCGGATCACTTGTCTTGTTTTGGATAAGCTACAGGATCTCCTGCAGGAGACATTTAGTGGTGCGAAATTAACTCCCACGCTATTAACCGTCGCATCCCGATAATTCCGAAAGACTGGTTAGTCTGGCGATTCTGGTGATTGGTATCGCTTGAGTTCATGACCTGATGCCAAGGCCGAGTACACCCTCTGGACCGATTAGACTACCGCCAACGTACATAACAAACCCGCAAATCCGATATCGCTCAGGACGCCGTTGGACGAGCCAATTCGAAAGAGGACTGGTGGCTCGGAAAGGTGGTTCCTGTTTAACTCTAGCGACTGACATGGGTCCAAGAAGTTGTGGGCGGCAAGCCAATGGCATCGTCTGGATGCATCAAAATCTTATCTGATCATCTGATAAGCAGGGGTCTTGCCCAGCCCTTGGTTGACACACGACCTGCACGATTTGACAAATGAATTGATCTGATGTCTGCCGTTGATGTAGCATTGCACTTTTGTTCGGCGGAGTCGCCTCAAGAGGTTCAGTGTGTCCTTGGCAGTCCAAAAGTCCCGCATGCACACATGTGAGAGCCAGCCATCACATCTCGGTATACAGCAGTATATCACGAGCATGATTGCCCCTCACCATCTCCGCTCAGCAGCACAGTTTCTATCCAACTCATTTGTCGAGTCTTTCGTCTTTATCAAGTCACAATGTTGAAGAGTTTGCTTCTCCTGACTTTGGCGTCGCTCGCCTACAGTCAAGACGATGATGTTCCTACGGATGCCAGTGTCACTGATGACGAGATGGGCCCTGCCGCTTTCATGTGGCCCCCGGACAGGGTTTGGTCCGGGGATATGGACAACGAAGCTCCCTGTGGCTCACGCAGCTCTGCGGGCAACAGAACCGAATTTCCACTGAGTAAGTCAGCTCCTTGAAACTTGAGTCTTATGAAAGGGACCAAAGTTTGTTTCGACTTCTGGGTTCTGTCGCTAATCTGAAACTTTAGCCGGAGGCGCTGTTGCACTCGTTGCTCAAGATGATTACTACAACACCAAGATCAGTATCTCTTACTCAGACAGTTAGTAGCCAATTTCACTCAAGTTACAACCTACCGTTCCTATACTAAACATTTGTACAAGACCCTAGCTCGAATGATGACTTCGAAACATTGATCGAGGAGAAGAGCATCGCCGACCTGAACCCAGGTCACAGCTGTGTCGAAGTCCCTGATGCTCCATCCAAGGCCTCAGCCGGCGATAACGCAACTCTTCAGATCATTTACAAAGCAGATTGGGACGCACCGCATAACCAAACGTTCTATGCGTGTGCCGACATTACCTTCATCGAGGAGTCCAAGTTCAAGTTCAAGATCCCCTGTTTCAACGCCACCGAGCCAGGCGACGATGATAAGGAGGCCGGTGCTACTGCAGACCCCAGCCCTACTGCCACTCATCGTGCTACCTCTAGTGAAAGCTCTGAAGCTTCGGATGACGACGAAGACAACAAGTCGAGCGGCTCCAAGAAGCTGAGTGGCGGTGCTATTGCTGGCATCGTTATCGGCTCAATCGCTGGCGTTGTCCTGATTGCTGGCGCAGCACTCTTCCTTTGGCGTCGTAAGCAACAGGAAAAGAGAAACTCACGAATTGCTCGCATGGAAGATAATGCTCGTAAGCATCAGTTGGCAACAGATGGTGGCTCTCAACCCAGCCTCCAGAATTAGGCTTCATGAATGATGTTTACGGCGGGAATTATGATGTTTAACTGAGATATCCGATCGTTTTGGGGGAAGAACTGACTAAATGAGGAAGAGTGTTTGGTATTTGTCTTGCACAAGGTGCATCGTCAGTCTTTAATCATATGGTTATGGAAGGCATTCTAATCTCAACTGCCTGCATTACTGTATCCTTCAATTCTACCTTAGGAGTTATAGTAATCCATTTTCTTTGCTGAAAGTCTAGTTTGCCGACGGTGTCTATATGCTGGTGATACAAGCCCCTCACAGGCAAACTTTAATAATTGCGCAGACCATTTTGCCAAGGGCAACATTCAGGTGGCTAGCAGTTGTGGCAGCCCGTAGGCCAGGTCAAGTAAAAGCCAAGAAACGACGTGTCAGGCACCTTGAAATTACCACCCACCCCTTGGAAGATACTGCTACCTCGTAGGAATTAAGATACAGCCGGCGAATGCCAAGCGCAAGTGAAAGTGAGCCAACAAGGCGTGATGGTGGGCAGTGACAGGATGTCATGACAAGGGTCAATGGTTCGAAGATGCTGGGGCATCGCATCCAGGGTCTACCTTTGCCACAGTTTCTTGATCGGTTCGAGTATGATTTTGATTTGTAGTCTAGATTGCAAATGACTCGTGTCTTTCTAATAACCTGGTTTGTCTCTGAGAATTCTGCCATCATCTGACGCAGTGCCGTTTTCAGCGTGAGTGACTCGAATCGTCTGCTCTCAATTTAAACTATAACAAGCTTGGCTAGCCAGCAGTAGTGCAATGCAGTGGTGGTGCATCTTCGGCACTTCGCTAACATCCGAACTCCGATGCACACAGACCAGTTTGTGTTTGCATCAAGGTGGAGTAATCTGCCACCAGCCCCATCGAGAGCGATCAATGCGTTTTTGCCCTCATACTAGCATAACTGCGGCGTGTAGAAAAACTTCAGACGCGAGATGTATAAGTATTGATCGGATTTTGAATCACAATATCACCAATTATAATTAAATAATTTAAACCTAGTATCACTGTAATCTATGATGCTCAGTCTAATGGCTTCTTTTTCTACCGTGCCTGATGTAGGGTTATAATTTACAAAATATTGGTTTGATAACTAAAATGATCGCATCTTGCGTCTGACACTTTTCTACACCCCTAACAACCTATATATTGAACGTAAATTTAAGAACTAAACAAGATCCAAGCAGTGCATAGTATGAGTCAATTACTCTAAGCCAGGACCCAGCCTTATTAGGAGTTGTAAACAATTGATCTTCGGGGTGAACTAGAACGACTTACCCGGTACCTTCAGTCACATGACAGGCTGCGTGATCAAGCGCATAGACGGACTTTATTTGTTCCGCTATGTCCCACTTCGCAAGCACAGCCCCCTTCACGGGGCACGTAGCTACATATGATTGGCTTACAGGCCCGTTCTCCCTGAAAGAAAATAAGGCCATCAACTGTTTACTCTTTCCTCAATTCACTACAAATCGACCGCTGCTTGTCGCTAAAATAAGCGCCAAGATAATGGGTGACCTATCAGGAACTCTTGATATTGCCAGCGTCAGCAAGCTTATGCTGCATATGGAGATGGCTATCATCATCTGGCATTGTTCCCCAGTTGCTAAAGTCGTAATCCCTCGATAAAAGACCTATGAAGTTGATGTGATGTCCTAGCATGAGTTTAACCTTAATTTCAAATCAGTCTTACCCTAACACAGGCAGCTTAGTATTATAGCTTGCTATAGCAACAAAACCTATAGAGTCAAAGAGGCACAAACAAGATCCAATACCAACCGACTGATTGGTCGCCTGACCATGATAAACTTAAACATCCAACGTCAGCACTAGACGGAAAGACTGGGGGAGGCAAAGCAGGTATTTAAGATCAGACATGTGCCTAGTAGCCCAAATCGATTACTTACCATACTCTTCTTGCAATATTCGTTAGAACATCCTTTCAACAAGCCAATCAAATGAGCACACCTAAGAAGCCGTGGGTTGATGGCCCATTCGCCCTCATCAGTTCTTCCAAGTCAGGAGATTCGGTATGGATCTAACCATCTCTATCTGACCCCTAACATCAACTCAGCATTTTGTTTCCCATTGGGACCAAGGTTCAACATTGCTAATCTCACATTTTACATGTACAGCCTGATAAGCCAGCTGGTGGTGCCAGGAAATGTGCTGCAGAAATGACCGCCGTTCACAACCTTCTTATACGAGGCATCAATGCCATCTATCTTCAGGCGGTCAACGTCGCTCAACGCGGTACGAAAAAGGACAAACTTGATTTCTCTAATTTTTGTTGGGTTTGGAGCGAAGAACTACAGGAGCATCACAATATTGAGGAAACGATGGTTTTCCCAGAAATAAATGAGCTTGCTGGTGTACCAGACTTGATGGATGCCAACGTGGAGGAGCACCGAATGTTCCACGATGGACTGGAGAACTTCAGAACCTATATCGACAAGATACGCAAAGAAGAGGAGGAGCTAGACGGCGAGAAGCTCAAAGCAATCATCGACTCGTTCATGCCGGTTCTGAGGACGCATCTCGAGAACGAGATCGACACTCTCGTCGGCCTAGAGAAATACGCCGATAAGTGCGACTGGGGAAAGTGGTTTGAGAAAAAGGCGGCTGAGATAGCGTCGAAGCATATTTACCAAGCATCTTATCGAACCGACATTCTGCCTTTGGTTATGGTCCTTCACGACAAGTCTTTCGAAGGAGGCGTCTGGCAGAGTTTCCCGCCTATCCCATGGATTGCTGCGGTGGCAATTCGGTGGGTATTTGTCCGTACAAACCTGGATTGGTGGCGATTCTCAGGATGTGATACTATGTCGCTTCCACAAGACTTGCCATTTGCATGAGCTATCTGAGCTATAAACTCGTCGGAAGTTAGCGAAGTAATCTATCAAGACGTTGTTGGGACTACATAGAGTCATATAGACAACAGTTTGCTTCTTATTTCTGTTTTTGCACGTTTGGGGGTGTTGTTGCTAACCTAATCATCCGGAAGAGCATGACAATATTAAGTCAACCACGATTTTTCAATGTTAAAACATTGTTTAACGCACAACTGATTTAATGCAGTCTTTGATTCGATTCAAGATGCATTTTCGCAAGTGAATGTTTGTTTTGACTATTGTACGATAACCTGTTCTAGAGAAAGAAAAGGAAAGGGAAACACCCTCCATGTGTTTTAAAACATGTGGCCCTGATCTATCTCACAGAGATATAGAACAACCTATCTATATACAATTCTCAGACGATAGAGCTCATGGCCATCTTTGCTTTTTGATTTACTACTTGCTTTCAATTAGTCTTAGTCATAGATGAAGTCCAAGTCATATCGACATAGAGCAATATCCCCTTTTCTATTGACCGGCTGATCTGCATTAGATCCTGGCCCTGTGAGTGTTGCTACTGAATTTGCTGCGGCCCTCAAAAAATATATAAGGTCCTGCCTTTAACTTTGGTAAAGAACACGTTTTTCTTTTCTCCTTCTCAAGTATTTGTGAGTGTTGCATCTAGGTATTTCTATTACACGACCAGAACTCATATCCTCCACACAGCTAGTGTCACATTGAAAAAATCAGAAGGCCAAAGCAGGTGAAACAGGCGACCGGCTTAAAAACATCTTTCCGCGGTCGCTTGTATGATCTAGACCATGACTATCAATGGATCCTATCGACTCGGGGAAGCTAGCCTGCGCGAATAAATAATGTCGTATCGTTTTTCGCGTTTCGCTTAACTATTCCTTGCCAACCAACACTGACTAGGGTTTGCGGATACGATGGCGAAAACTTGGCCGATACGTTGACTAAGTAATCCTTAGAATCTGTCAAGACTGGTTTGGACAACTCTAAGGTGGTATACCTCACATGATACCTCATTCCGATGGTAATGTCCTCGTCTTGAGGTTTGTTTATATCTCCTATCTAATTTTCTTTACTTGCAAGCGAAATGTGTCGGAAACTACATTTAGAGCCGCTGGTCCTGTCCAGTGCCACCAAACCCGTTGAATGCAACGTTCTGGGGTTTATTCGGCGATCCTCTCTAATTCAGGAGCTTCCATACTACTATATTCAATTGCAGATCATTCTTGTGCCCAGCCTCGAAGTATAGTCACTGCTCGGTAGAGGCACATCATCGATATGAGCTATCTTAATATCTCATCGTTAGAGAAACGACTAGGATGGATACTCAGGAGGTAGACTATCTGAGAAGTGATAGAAATGACTCGAAAATGCGCGTTGGTGTTACGACCTAACGCATGCAACTTTGCTTTTGTTGCATTACTTATGCATTACTTGTGCATCAGGTGATGAAATGGTTGTTGGCTTTTCAGATCAATCATAAAGGGTATTAATCTGAGTTGGCCGACACCTCAGGATCAAAATCACGATGATATATTCGGCTATTGCACTGTATGGCACTACTTCTTAAGCGATATAGTAAGGATAGGCGTCACAGGACAAACATGGGAACCAACAACTGCTACGCTATTACGATAAGAGACAAAATTAACCTTTGCTAATGAAGACGCCAGAGCCTGTCAGGGGCTGGACTTCCACGCTAGTGGTGTTTTTTCGCCCTGCGCTGCATGGGACCAGACAGACTAGACTCTGATAGTGTCGGCAGTTTGCCTTGGAAAGCTTGCAGTGGCCTAGGTAGTTTCAGGAGTAGCTGGATTGAGCTTGTCCCAGTGTGCAAACACGCTGGAACCGATCAATTGGATTGGTTCCGGTGGAGCCAGGTTGTATTCGTTATTTCCAAAGCTACACCAATCCACATCAAGACCCTAGCTACAGGAACATGTTTGCTAACCGACACGCAACCCCCTGCCCCCAATCCCTGGTATCTAACGGTTTTTCGCGTTACTTTGCTCGTCGTAAAGCGAGAACAACTCACCGCTCATTTCTGCCGAATACTATGTAACGTCGCTAACCAGATCTACATCATACGAGACAATCCTTTAAAGGAACACGCTTCGGCACTTAAATATTCCTGTTAGTATCTTTTGAGTTTCGCCTGAACTCGCTTTTTCCAACCAAACTTATCACGGACCAGCTCCACACTTGTACCTTACAACCACTATCTACACAGCTTCATTATGGAAACGATGGCACCCTTACAGCAGGCGTTGCCCTCTCTGAACATTTATGTCAATCAAGAGGAGTTTCAGAACCTCGGCATGACGCCATGGTTCAGCTACACTGTCACACTACCCGAGCGCCCGATTCCTGCCGCCTCAGACCGAGCTCCGATTGAGACCGAGAGGCTCGTGATCCGCCCTTTTAACATGAAAGACCTGGATGCTTTTGACGAGCTTCGCCGAAATTCCGAAGTCCAAAAGGCTTCGACTGCTCGTGGGCGACCAAACAAAGATAAGGAAGAGTCCAACCGACAGCTTCACTCCCTAGTACAAGACGACCAAAGCCACTGGTATTTTGGCGCATTCTTGAAATCCACAAATGAGCTTATTGGCGAGGGTGGTGTGGCTGATTGCCTGACCATGGCGGCTTCGATTTCTGGCTGGCCAGAGGCTGAGTTCCTCCTCAAACCTGAATATCAGCGACAGGGCTATGGAACAGAACTTTTCACTGCCATAACGGACTCATGGTGGAATTTGCCTCGAGAGAGGAGGCGGCATCAACTTGTTCCTCTGGTTGCGCCTGGGAAAGAGCCCGGTGACAGTATGCACGAATGCCTTGTGCTCCAGTGGGAAGCTGGTAACGAGGCAGCCAAGCATTTCTTTGCCAAGGTTCTGGCACAGGCACCCGTTGCTGCTCAGGGCGGTTGCGAGAGTATTGATGTTCGAAACGGCAGAGAAGGAAGTATTGTGAACTGGGCTGGTACCGTGATCGCCAACCCAAAGCCCATGCCCGAGGATGAGGATTCAGACGCATAAAGGAACACACCTACATGGTCAACAGGATTGGACTGTATAGCGGGAGGGATCTAGCTTGGTGGATGGATTGTATCAGGAACATGTATAGCATCTGAAGCGGCGACTCGTTACAAGTGATAGCATCGACTTATTTAAGACAAACATTGAATTCAAACGAGCTTGGTAAGCTCAAGCTCTCAAACTCATATTCGCTATAGCCAGCATTATCTTGGCATTCCTGACGTACCTTGCATCCAATAAACGATGTCCGAAAACTAAACGAGAAACGCCATATCGTAGTATCAGGAACATGCAGAGGCTGTGACACAAAGTGTGGGGGAATTGGCTCACACCCTTGAAAGGGCAGCATATCGGGAATAATTGCTTTGTGCGCTTAGGTGCTGGATCTGACGCGGGAACTAAAGAAGTAGGTGTCTATCACAGCTATTAACGGTATTAATTTACCTGTATGCTACTTAAGAACTCGAGTGATCTAATGATCAAAAAATCGTAAGCGTTCGGGATGTGGGAGTTGTTGATGCCGGAGGATTTGTCCACTGAGAAGATACGACATGATTGATTAGCATTCATACAGAATGAACCCTCGGAGCATGGACCCAGGAAGAACCGTTCCGGGCCACAATAGCCTGCTTCGCCAGGGTTCGCAACCTCTGTTCCACTGGTGGACGAGCTAAACAGGGATATGTCACCAACCAACCCCCCGCGGTTTGTTTCTTCTTGAAGCTTATCAACGTTGACAGCCCAGATTTTCCAACATCAGGGCAGTATAAAAAGCATATGTTAAAAGTTGGTCCTAACACTATATAATTTTCTTGAGTTATGATCTCGCAAACCACTCAACTTGTCTTCAGAATGGTTTTGAAGATCGCAAATCCAGAAGCTTTGGGTTTCAGGGGCAAAAACGTTGGAACCTCGGTACGTGGCAAGACTGTGAAGGTACCTTGATGATGTTAGAAGTGGAAGGATTAGTGTTGCCACTCATTGAACTCACGGGTGATACCTCACCCTCGGGCTTGCCACAAAGGAAAGCGAGGGGCCAACTGGGGACAGTTGGCATTCGTCAACCTTCTCTAAAGATCTAAACGACTGCAAGAGGACTCACAAAGCAGAGTTGAGTTCGAGTGTGTTGCAATGAGTACTTGAGTGGTTTGAAGCAATGATGGATATTCTTTCGAGTTGAATGAACCAACCCAGTGCATACTGAAATCGCGAAAAGGCCACATTTTGGGTTCTAGCCCGGGGAAGGCGGAAAAACTGCCGCTTCCCGCGGAAATATCTGCATGGACGAAGGTCCGCATTGAGCAACTCGTCTCTGGCACTAGTAACCCTTGCACTGATTCCTCGATCAACTTGGAGTCTACAGAACCATTTTGGATAGAAACCAAATCCACCAAGGAAATATCGCCAAAAAGACTTGACTTGCTTAGAATATGTAGCGGCAACTTTATGATTGGGGCTTGAAAGGATCTTCATGAGAAGAGCGACATGCTCTGCGGTTGGGGCTCCGTAATCGGAGGTGATAGGTAGTCTCGACATAGTGCTGTAGGCTACGAAGCTTCCATATACAGATGGGAACTGACAATATCTAATACTTCTTTATTGCATTTTCTTTACTTAAAAAGGTGCTTAGAGATATGTGATTAGATTTCTGAATTTTCCTGGGTTTAGGTATTGTGGAAATGTGCGTTGGAGCCTATATTCATTCTATCTTGAACTTTCGACTAAAGGGATCGAGTAGATCACTATAGATTACCAGTAGACAAACTACAAACACAATATCTTATGTTATTTTTCCCTCATTCATATTTGCTCAAGCTGCTGCTGACTCAAATGCGTGTTTTTATTTCTTACTCGACGATTTAAGAGTGGGCTTCTCGCCAGAAGAAACTTAGTTGACAACTTCATACTTGATTAAAGAGAGTAACAAGGCAACCTTACAAGATCTGATATATCTGGTTTAAGCAAGGTAGCTCATCGCAGGTCTGCCTATTAAAGGCAGCTTCGCCTGCTTCCTAATTCTTGGAATGTGATAAGAATTATTATGGAAAATCCAGTTTCTAATTATTCCAAGCAACACGATGAAAACTTCTAATTAGTCTTGCTTTCCTTGTTGGTTTCTTGTATAATCACTAAGCATATCACAACTCCTCTACATCAGCTTTGTGACGCCGTATGACGGATGGTAATTCAGTCCCAGGACAATTTGACGGTCAAAGCTTCGCCAAGTACGTGCGTTCACCTTGGCTAGTCGGCAGAATCATGAATGCATTAATAATATCCTACGAGAACCAACTGAAGTAGCGTTGATGCTGAATAGTAATAGCTGATGTGAATTCTAAGTTTGCAGTCTAATCGAGGAGGAGGAAAAATCTAGAAACGTCTAAAAATAGGTATGTGGGTATGAGTTGTCGGCTATGAAACGTATGATTGGACAACATTTGGGATGGCGCTATGTAAAGACCGCTCACGTCATTGAGCGACGCAAATTCTGATATTTGCTTACATCGTGAGGTTAGGCTTTGATTGTATATTATACTACAACTAAACCACGAAACCTGATTTAATCGAAAGTTGGTCTGGAATTGATTACGACATGGCAGTTGTCAAGCCTAATTCAACATCCCTCGTGGACCTAGGGTCGTACAAGCTTGAAGTGACTGTCCACGGCCCGCCCCGACGAGCCCACAACCCTATCGTCGTCATTATTCCCGGCATCACAAGCAGTATCAAAGAATGGACTGCAGTCACTCAAAGTCTTGCTGAGTGGATCAGCGTTGTCAACTACGAACGCGCTGGATACGGCCAAAGCGAAGCAGCTCCCCCAGGCGACTTAAGAACTGCCGAGAGTATAGCCACAGAACTACACACACTTCTTCGGGTCGCCAAGATTACACCACCATATATAGTGGTCTGTCACTCTTACGGTGGCATCATAGCCCGAGAGTTTGTAAGGTTGGGGAACCTGGCTCAGTCCAAGGGATTCGTATTCGTGGACGCGAACACGGGAGAGACGCCCCTCACGTTTCCCAACCCATTCGTTCAGGCTTTGCAAGTGGGGATTGACACGTTAGAAGTGTGCTATGGAGACTCTCATCGCTTGGACGACTCTGCATGGCAAGCGTTATTGGAAGAGGAAGCCCGACCTGAACACGAAGCTGCAGCTGAAAGAGAAATCGCTCAGTACCACGCCAGTGGCGAAACCTTTCGTGCCAAGGAATTATCAAGCGATGAACAACCTGAACTAGGGCGTGTACCTCTTGTGGTTCTACATGCGGACTACGCGGTTGATCTCAACAAGATCTATGCTGAAGGGGTACGACTGGGCAATGGTACAGACGTTGAAAGAGCTGGGATGCAAGAGTTTATAAAACAAGCCAACGACTTGGAAGAAACGATGCAGAGGAAACTGTTGAAGTTGTCTGAAAGGTCCAGGTTCCAGCATGTCGAGAGGTCGGGGCACAGCATTCACATAACCGCACCAGAAAGCGTCGTGGATGCTGTGACGTGGATATTGATGCAGTATCGATGTTGAGCCAGCGTAACACAGTGTTTGAGTCACATTGAAGTAATGCATAGAATTCATGACATTTATTATATGCCGTGAGTCGTAGATGTAGGTGTCTGCTAAATGAGGTTTACAGGATGCAAAATAGCAGACACCAAGAGTGAGGGTATTCAGAAGTGGGTTCCATGTCTAAATCAAGCTTGGCTCGGTGTTGGGAATTGTCTGCGTAGATGCCTCAGGCCAACAGAATCACATGCAGTCGTCGTCATCATTTTTCTCGCACAAAATATTTAGCCGTTGGCTTAACCGAGGCGAGAGGACGTGAGGAGTCACGTGGCGCATCGGCTGATGCTCTGAGGTGCTAACTATACGTCGTAGTGCTATGAGGTCTTTTATAAACACTCTGGGTATAATCCTGAACGAATGCGCAATTCGTAAGAGTGCTGGGGATTTATTCTGGTTATTTTATCAGAACCGGTATTAGACTTTTGCAAGCCTCGGTGTAATGTTGTGTTTTTAGTGCTTTTAGGTCTATTATTATTGAAACATCCCACCGGGTCGAGGTAGTCTCCTAGTCTCTCTTACACTCTATTTCACGTTCTAATATTTATTATCAAAGAAAGATATTCTCTTAAGCCTATTACTCTGCTTTATATGTGATTTCTTCCTAATTTATTCTCTTTTGCAGCTGTCTAGGGTAGGCAATCTTAAAAAGTGGCCCGTGGCGTTCGTTTCATCTTGGTGGCGCTGTCAAGTGTCAAGTGGCTTTTCCCCCACGAACCGCGCGCTAACAACCCAGTCAGTAAGCGCCATACTAAACGATTTGTTTCAGGTTACTCTATAGAAAAGGTTCATTTTCAGGTCAATTGACGATCTTCATAATCTAATGAAGCCTCAGCGCTTCGCACGTCGGCAAAGATTCTGGCAATATCCTACCTTGAGAGCGATGATGCCCGATACGAGAAATTTTCTCTTGATCAGGACATCACAGAACACATGCTTTAGCTGCTACCAAGAAAAGACACTGGCCCGCTTCACTGCAAGAACATTCTATTCTCAGTCTCGTATATACCTACGGTGCTAATGCACAGAATCGAAAAACTGACGTGGTGAGTTATCTGTTGGATCTAGGCCCTCAGACGCGCAGAGCCCCACGGATACCAAGACCACATTGGACGCTTCTCTCAGGGCTTACAGGGATCATGGACCAACCACATGCAGAGACTGATCTGTTTATAGCCGCTTGGTGGCCAACGGCTCCAATAATAGCACACAATCACATCACCCTGAGCGGAGTCGTACGCCAAACACGAGGCCCTTTGCATGTTTCGTGTGCATGGAAACCCTGGAAGGCCGTTCACTTTTCTAAGACATCCGTTCATTATTAGATCGTTGCTGCAAACTAGGCAATTGGCCCATTATTCAGCGGCCTATCCAGGCTCGATACCGCCATGTCCGTCCGAGCCGTGCTCCGTTTTTGACGGCCTACGTTTGTTTGCCAAGTCCCCAAAAGTTCCGCCCGCCAGCGCCAACGGCAGGCCACTTCTTTTGCCCACATCCCACATCCACCATGATCGACCGCGTATTTTTGGATCCATGCCCAACCGCTGGAAATATCGGATATGCCACCCTCGTCAAGATATTCAGGTCCACAATCGGATGTACGCGCTCTCAGCCCAAACCGCTCATCCAACCACTTGTCGACTGACCGCCCTGTCAGTCCCATTTCGGTCGCCCAGAATGACCTCACCCTGCTATGTTTTGTATGCAAGCGCCCGTATTCGAGCTGGGGCCCATGGGGACTTTCCAAGTTTGGATCATCTTGTCTTTGATACATGGATGATTTGCGCGTATATGCGGGCCCAAAGGGGAAAATGCAGATATATCGAATGCGACATGAGATCTTGTCAACTTGGTATAAAGATACCAGCTGAGCCGCCTCGAAAACACTTTGTTTCAGCAGCAATTCACTCTCGTTCTTCAACCCTTTCATTCGCTTACAACATTCGTTGATCTTACTTGATAAGGAATATGAGAAGCTTCTTTCTCCTCAGCGCCGCAGCCATTGGCGCAGCCAATGCTGGCGTTCTAGACTTCCGTCGTCAGCCAAGGGGTAACTACAACGCGCCCCAAGGCTATACGACCTCGACCATCTATGAAACTCAACTATTCACTGTCACGGAATGTCCCCCAGACATTCCGGACTGCCCTAATGCACCTCATGTGACGACCAAGACCGTCGCCGTTTCAACCACCATTTGCCCTATCTCTGATCTTGACACTCCTCCCGAGCCTACCTCTGATCTCTATCCTCCTCCTCCTGAGCAGGCAGAGACCACCAAGTCCGCCCAACAGGAGACCACTCCGTATGCTCCTCCTCAAGCTCCCACCACTGAGGTTCCCACTCCTCCTGAGCAGACCACGACTTCAAAGAACGGCAACCAAGACACTACTCCGTATGCTCCTCCTCCCGTTCCTACTGTCGCTACCTCAGAGGGTCAGGATACTACCGACTATGCGCCCCCTCAATCTTCAAACACCCAGCCTGCTGAGGATGACACCACCGAGGTCCAGACTCCTACCGGTGCTTATCCTCCTCCTGTGAACACCCCATCAACTGAGCCCGGCCACGAGTCTACTGCCAAGGTCACTACTTCAACCGACTTGTATCCTCCTCCCGCTGGCCATACCGACTCCACCAAGCCTGCCCAAGAGGACTCAACTGAGGCTCTTACCCCCACTTCCGAGTACACTCCGCCCGAGAGTACCGGAGAGACCCAGAAGATTTCCAGCGTTGTGGATAGCTACACTGAGGACACCCAGACTACACAGACTGCCCATGAGGACACCACTGAGGTATCCACCGAGACCACCAAGCCTGGCAAGCCAGAGACTACTGAAGCCCGCAGTGCTTCGACTACGTCATGGACTACCTCAACTGTCTACACTACCAATGTGTACACTGTGACCTCTTGTGCTCCTGAGGTTCCCGACTGTCCCAACACTCCTCACGTCACCACCAAGACTATCGCTGTGTCGACCACAATTTGCCCAGTCACAGAGACAAACCCAGTTTCTGAACACGGCGAGACCGCCTCTTCTACTCCTGACTACTCCGTCCCTGAGTCTACCAAGACTGAGCACGAGGGCACCGAGACTGCCACGATCTCCAAGCCTACAGAGACAGAGAAGGTTCCCGAGACCACCGAGAGTGTGACTTCATCGGGTGCTTATCCCCCTCCTAAGGGATCTACTGAGGCAACTACTGAGGAAATCGAGACTGGTTCTTCGACTGGTGTCTACCCTCCTCCCAAGGCCACCACTGAGACTGAGGGTGTCGAGACTGAGACTGAAACGGCTCCCGTTGACACCAAGTCTACTCAGCCCGCTACCGAGTCTTCCACTGGTGCTTATCCTCCCCCCAAGGCTACCACGGTGACTGAAGGTGTTGAGACTGAGACGGTCTCTGAGCACCCCAGCGAGACTCAGCCCCCTCACGAGCAGACCAGCAAGTGGACCACTTCTACTGTTTACACCACCAACGTGTACACTGTGACTTCTTGCGCGCCTGATGTCCCTGATTGCCCCAACACCCCTCACGTTACAACCAAGACCGTTGCGATCTCCACCACCATCTGCCCTGTTACCGAAGAGCAAACCACCAAGCCCGCTACTGTCACTGAGGAGCAGCCCACTCAGCCCAAGCCTACTGCACCGGCCAGCGAGACTGAGAAGCAGTCCACTGTACCTGTGACTGAGTCTGAGGAACAGTCAACCAAGCCTGTCACTCATGCTGAGGAGGAATCGACCAAGCCCGCTACTGAGACCGAGGAGCAGCCTACCACGCCTGTCACTACTGATGGTGAAGAGCACCCTACTCAGTCTCAGCCTACCCAGCCCACCACCGAGACTGAGGAGCAGCCTACTTACCCAGTGACTGGCACTGAGGAGCACTCCACCAAGCCTACCAAGCCAGCCAGCACCACTGACTGGACCACATCGACTGTTTACACCACAAGCATTCGAACTGTGACTTCTTGCGCCCCAGATGTGCCTGATTGCCCCAACACCCCTCACGTGACAACCGAGACCATCGCCATCTCTACCACTGTCTGCCCTGTTACTGAGGTTGTTCCTACCAAGCCCGCGACTCGGTTCCAACCCACCAAGCCTGCCACTCAGGAACAGCCAACCAAGCCTGCTACTGAGACCGAGACGGAGGAACAGCCTACTAAGCCTGCTACTGAGACTGAGGAGCAACCCACCAAGTCCGCTACTCACGAGCAATCTACCAAGCCTGCTACCCAGGAGCAAACTACCAAGCCCGTGACTGGAGGTCAATCCGAAGCCGGATCTACTCAGCCCGCTTCTACAACTGAGTGGACCACTTCAACCGTCTACACGACTAACATCCGAACCGTCACATCCTGCGCTCCTGAGGTGCCTGATTGCCCCCAGACTCCCCACGTCACCACTGAGACTATTGCGGTTTCAACTACTATCTGCCCTGTGACTGAGAAGCACCAAACTGAGCCTCATCCCACTGAGCCTAAGCCTACTCAGCCCAAGCCTACCGAGCCCAAGCCTACCGAACCCAAGCCTACCGAGCCTAAGCCCACCGAGCCCACGACTCAGAAGTATCCTACCAGGCCCGTCACTGGAGGCCAGTCTGAAGCCGGTTCTACCCAGCCAGCTTCCACAACTGAATGGACTACCTCAACCGTCTATACCACTAGTGTCCGCACTGTTACTTCATGCGCTCCAGATGTCCCAGACTGCCCTCAGACTCCTCATGTCACTACTGAGACTATCGCTCTCTCGACTACCATCTGCCCCGTCACCGAGAAGCATCAGACTCAGCCCGAACCCACTGAGCCCAAGCCTACCGAGCCCAAGCCTACCGAGCCCAAGCCTACTGAGCCCAAGCCTACCGAGCCCAAGCCTACTGAGCCCAAGCCTACTGAGCCTAAGCCTACTGAGCCTGCTAAGACCACTGGATGGACCACCTCAACTGTCTACACGACAAGCGTTCGAACAGTTACTACCTGTGGCCCTGAAGTCCCTGACTGCCCCCAGACCCCTCACGTCACTACTGAGACCATCGCAGTCTCTACCACTATTTGCCCCGTCACTGAGCAACAGCAAGAGCCCACCAAGCCTGTCGATAGCGGTATCCACGACCCCCAGCCGCCGCCATCTCCTACCAAGGTGATTGTCACAACTGGATGGTCTACCTCTACCGTCTATCAGACCCAGGTCCGAACTGTCACTGCTTGCGGTCCCAACGTTGCCAACTGCCCTGGAACTCCTCACGTCACGACTGAGACCATTGCTCTCTCGACTACTCTTTGCCCTGTTACCAGGACTCATGTCATTCCCGTGCCTCATTACACCAATGACGGTGGCTCTCACCAGCCTAGTAACATGACATCCACTCTTTACACTACCAAGTACTTCACTGTCACTGCTTGCCCTCCCAAGGTCACCGACTGCCCCATCGGCCAGGTCACTTCGACTGTCTACGCTACTGCTACCACTCAGATCCAGCAGTGGAACCCTTCCAACTCTCACGTCTACCAGCCTCCCCGTCCTACCAAGGGAGTTCCACCTACTGTTCCTACCTACCTGCCTCCTGGTAACCAGACCACCACTTTCTACCGATCCACCACCAAGCTCTACGAGACTCCTGTCAAGACCCCCGAGGCGGTTGAGACAACCCTCAAGACTGCTTCTGCGAAGCCCTCTTCTCCTTATCCTGTCTACTTTTAAAGATCTGAGTATAATCATGTGTCTGGAACCATGACTGCAAGGACTATGATTACTGTTTATCTAGAATGAGTTTCACTGTTACTTATAACGACCTACACGACCTGTTTTGAACTTAGATATATTGCATACGAAAAGAACATAGCTTAGAAAACAATCTTGTCAATACAATAGTACACTTTCCTTCTTCTTGACAAAACATTTGCCTCACAAGATTTCCCGAGTGATCAGTGATATGATTGAGCCTCCACCTGGTGAAAGTATCATAGTTTAAGCTTATACCAGACCTCGCAGCTTTTCCCACTCATCTTCTGTCATTCCAAACTCAATCAGGTCGTACCATTTACGATTTTGCCAGATATTGTCCCGACGCTTTCCTTCGAGCGTGAACCCCAAGCTCTCGTAGAGGTGCACAGCCTTGGGGTTATAAGAGGCAGTAGTTATTCCAATTGAATGAAGACCAGCGTGACGAAATCCCCAATCCAGCATCCAATTGATAGCTTCTCTTCCGTATCCCTTGCCCTGATAAGACTTTGCGAGAGAGATGCCAATCTCGGCAGTTCGGTGGTGAGCAACTGATGGCGAGATTCCGCCCCAGCCAATGCACATGATGCCTATGATAGTAGGTGACGAAGCCTCATTATTATCGCTGCCTTTCTTATCCTGTTCGTTTTTTGTGTCGTCCTCAGTCTTTTCCTCATTTCGGAGACAAATGGCCACACCCAGTAAGGAATTGACGACAGAATCGAGGTATGAATCATAAGCCCTTTGTCCCTTAGGTTGAAGCATTGTAGGTGCAGCCATTGCCTGAATAATCGGATCTTGTACGATTTCTGGTACAAACTTTTGCAGGTTGGTGTCGGATTTCTCGGCCCTGACATACTGTAGTCGGGCTGACTGAAAGGCGTCGACGATCTCCGAGGTAGTATAGTCCATGTTGATCGATGTCCGTCGATTGAAGTTAAATAAAGCTGGCGATGAAAAGTTGGAGTTTGGCAAGTTCTGAAAGTTCTAGTACGGTTTTAAGCAATTATTTTATGTTGTTTATACAGGCAACCAATGAGTCACGCCGTTCCGCGCACTATTCATATATCCCATACGAGATTAATGCGTGTATATAAATATTTATCTATATAGGCATATCAACTCGAGGCTGCTTAAATACAGATGCTATCAACATTTTTTCAGTCGGTCAAAATACTAACAAAAAAGACTGCATCATCATGGACGGCCACTAATCCAATCAACCGGCTCTTTGTCTTGGTTTTCAGCCAAATCCTTGCGTGAAAGTCAAGAATCACAGCTTCGACCTCAAGTCGGCCTGAATCTTTGAAAGAACCGGCTCGGCAGCACGAACAGCATCCATCGCCATTCCATAGCCCGCTTGGAAACCGGTTCCGCCGGCGCCATAGTTGTGAATGACTGTGCGTATTTGTCCTGCGACAGTCAGGTCTTCCCTCTCAACTCGAGCGCCGCCTTCACGAGAAGGTCGAAGACCTGAGAAGGCTGCGATGACATCGACGTCTCCATTTCTGACTTCAGCACTGAGTTCTTTCGTGCGGCCCAGAATAGATTCCGTTTCATATGAATATGTGGCGCCATCACTAAACGAGCCTGTTAGCCTATTTTGAGCCCCAAGATTGGAAAGCATCACGTACCCATTTCCTTTTTGCATATATCCACCGAGAATCACATGTCCCTTGGAGAATGGGCGAGGAATTACATAGGTCTCGTAATCCTTACCGTGCCTCATGATGTTGGTATGGACCTCAGGTGCGTGAGTCAAAAGCACCTGTCCTCTTGTAGGATAACACTTGGAGTCTTCGACACCAGGCAATGATCTCGCGGCATTTCCAGTACAGTTGAACACGACCTGAGTAGTTTGGCTGAAGAATGCGGTATGGATGTTCGGTAGCTTCTGTCGGACAAAACGAACACCATACTCGTTCTGTAGCCTATTGTAAAGGTATAGCAGATGCTTAGGCGCGTTGACTGTGACAGTAGTAAAAGAAACGCCCAATTTTACTCCCTCAGGTAGTTGGGAGTCTGGCAGCTGTTGAAACTGTTGAACTTAGTCAATGAAAGCCATGAAGCAGATTTGCCTATAAACTTACGTCTTCAAGATATTCAGACATTGCCTGAATTTTATCGCGAGGACCATTGTCATCCCAATACTCAGTAGAAGGTGTTCGGCGTACGAACGACTCCTCTGGGCGTTCGGATGCCAATTTGCTCAGATGGAAGTATCCGGCCTTGTCCCATTGTAGGGCATTGGCATCTGTGCCCGAAATAGCCGAGAAATTACACCCCGCCCTATATCGGAATAAGCATTGAGCAAAGTATATCTGAGAAGAAGAGGTTGCACTCACCATGGGGACGTATAGTTGGTAGCTGTGTCTCCGGGAAGATGCTCGGCAATCACTGTAATCGACTTTCCATAGCCTCTCTCCGCCAGGACCAAGGCAACGTCGAGGCCAATGATTCCTGCTCTTCACTCAAGTTAGTACTGTTGATTCATGAGAATAGGAAGTGAAAACTAGATGCCGACGAAGAGTTAGCGGGTCAACATACCCAAGGATAATAATGTTATCGCGTGCACTCATTTTCAGTTGTTTTACCAATAAACACCTCTTCAGTTATAATTGATTCTCGCTGTGAAAGAGTTAAAGAACTAGTATTGGTGCCAATAGTTTCAGTAAATGCATCTATTGTAATCTGAAGACAGTATATAATACTGTTGATCGACTATGCAGACTTTTCGATTGGGTGGCTGGTGTTCCGCAAAGGCGACACCGGTTTACTTCCTAATGTGGAAATACACAGCTAGTACCGTATCTACTCAGCAGAACCAGACAGGGCAAAGGAACTAATTCTACTAAGTTTAGTAATCTGGGGTCCCCGCAAGCGGGAATGGTAAGAAGTCAGGTTTTGGGGTAGAAGACTCTGCGGTTCTGGGGAGTAGACACGGTATTGGAAGTCTCAGTGCAACTCTCCTCATCACCATGGGTTACTTACTCAAAACAGTTAAACCCCATGGGGATATTTGTTTGTCGGATCTTACGATTTCCTTGACGAATCATATCTGAGCTGCCTCTCAGGTTTGGCTCAAGGGTAGTAACAATGGGGATTCTTACCGAGCGTACAGAGAAAGGTGTGCTTATGAGTCCTGACTGATTGCTTTGCTGCCCCGAGGGCCGGATAAACTTTGCGAGTTCCTAGTTGAGAAGTACGTAGATACCACGGCCGAATGGAATTGCAGAGATCATCTGAATGTTAGTCTTGCACTCAGTGCTGGAACAACACACGTTACTTAGTAAGAAAGCAAGATACACCAAACGTCAGTCGACCTTAGCCAAGTGGGATCCTGCCTAGGACATAAGTCTTGGTAACAATTATTCACTTACTATGCTATGTGGCAATGCTTCTTTCTTTCTCTTATACGGTATTATGATCACTTTGTGATCTTGAGATTTCTTGCCACTGCAGCTTATCCAAGCTGCAGGCTGTATGAACGGCGCTTTAGACGGCAAATACCCTGAGGCTCAGCTATCAGAGAGCCTCCCTGTCTTCAAAAATTATGCGCGCAAGTGATATCGTAAGATTGTTATGGATGGTTCAAACGGGAAAATTGAAAAGTAAATATGTCATGCGTTATTTTATTCAACCATTCTAACTGTTACATGTCAAGCAAGGCTTCCGCTTCTTAGTAGTCAATCTTGAAGCTGTATTGATCCTCCCAGTGCATAGCCCAGTACCGATCCCAAATAGCCTTTGTAATAGGTCCAACCTTTCCGTCATTTACTGGCTTATCGTCAAGAGTAGTAATAGGCATGATACCTCCTGCGGTTGTGCACATCAAAATCTCATCAGCCTGATAAGTCGCCTCAATTGGGACGTGCTCAACACGGATCTCATAGCCACATGACTTTGCGGCGTCGATAACACTCTTCCTGGTGATTCCTTGCAAGACTCCACGGTCTGGTGTGTAGAGAACGCCATTCTTGACGACGACAACGTTGAAGCCTGAGCCCTCAGTGAGGTTGGCATCTCCATCAGTCAGGAAGGGATAGGTGGCGCCACGGTCGTTGGCCTCGAACAAGCCACGGACCAGGTCACCCCACTGAAGGTTCTTGATGGTGGGATCAATGGAGCCAGGAGGGACTCGGCGGACAGTTCGTGCGACAATAGCGCGACCACCGTGATATTGGACATCAGGGTCCATAACCCAAACATATGGCTGAACAAACATGTAGAGGTTGTTGTTAAGAAGCTCTTCAGGCTTGGCTCCACGAACGCCTGTAAGACCGCGAGTGACGATCAATTCAACAAAAGCGTCCTTAATACCACTCTTAGCGACCATCTCGACCAAAATCTTCTTGATCTCGTCCCGAGGGATGGGGAACCGGAGTCGCATCTTCTTGCAGCTGGCCTCAAGACGGTCGAGATGGTCATCGAGACGGAAGAAGCGTCCGTCCCAGACCGAGGGTACATCATAGGTCAGGTCACTATGCATGAAACCCTGGTCAAGAAGAGGAATGCGGGCAGAGCGGAGGGGAACAAGCTCTCCTTCAATCCAGGCAATTCCCTGAGACAGCTCATTCTTGCTAGCTTCAAGGGTGGCCTGTCGCTTGGCATAGCCAGCGAAAACCTCATCCATGGTAGCCATTGCTGTTTGGTGCTGAGTGGAAGGAGTTGATAGAATAAGTGAAGTGTTATTTGGAAACAAGATTGATAGTCAAGGTGAGTATCGTATGATTGTGTGAGGCTGATGATGTCGATAATCTGGCAGAGCACGATTCCAAGCTTTGCTTATGTAGATGTTTCTAAACGACTTTAGATTTGCACCGAGGCTCCTCGTCAGCGTTACCCCAACTTCTAAGCTCGATGCCACTTTGCTTGGCTTTGCTATGTAGTTGCTCAATCGCGTAATTCCTCTTTAGGTAGTTCGGCAGCCCCGCAGCCGACATAATCGCGAAGTGGCAAATGGTTCACTCTTAAACGCCAGAATAGTTATGCAGACACCTGAAAGGAGACTTAGTCGTATGAGCTTAATACGATTTATGGTATGCAGTAGTAAAACTCTCGTGTACATGTGCGCTTGTTTGCGGGGGCTCTCCAGAGCCGTGGCAAAGTACTTGAATCTGGAGAACATCACTATCAAATGGCTCAAAGCTCGGCTGTGAGCGATTGAACCCTACGCCACTGATGTGAATTCCTTAGTTCTGAATAGAAAGACAAGAAATAAGTCGCCGCAACAGATGGAACTGTCAATCGTCTAACTGGGTTCTTATTTCCCAAATGAAGCTTACTTTTGCAACAACAAAAAACACTTCTTGGACGCACCGTCATCCCTCAACACTCAACTACCAGCAAGCAATTGGATATTAAGGTGCAAATTGTTTACTTTGTATCAGTATCTCACCCAAGTACATCAAAGCTACACAGCTACAGTTTGACCCTCGTCAGCTTGAGCAAGAGACACAGGCGCTAAGCAGCACATGAAAGCCCTTAATATCTCCAAGGGGACTCAAGCAAGGGGCTGCTTGCGCGTCTCAAAACGACACTTGGCATAATAGATTAGATTAGATAGGAGATTGTGCGTCAATAGAGGGCTCATATGCCCCAGTCTAGAATCTAGCCTTCTGACCGAAATCGCTTCATTCGGTAAATCGATAGTACCCATTTAGTAGCATAAGCTGTTACCATTCCATGAGAAAAGCCATATATTGATCTACAATCTTCAAACGACGCTCTTTTCAGCCTCATTCTGGCGATACCGCCGCTTTAGCTTTTGTTGTTTCCCTTCAATTCGCAGACTCCCAACTATGATACAAGATACAAGTCCTATCCCAACGAAACCGTACTACCCAGTCCAACAAACGCCATAGCACCGAAGCCATGCGACCGATGCCATTGTACCGTCGAGAAACACACCAGAAATCACACACGTTTCTGTCGATCGGCCAGCCACACCGACAAATCCGAACGAACCTCAACCGAATAGATATTGTCGAGAATCCCCCGAATTAACATTCGAACGACTCTTTTGATCAATGACAGAACCCCACCACGAATTGGAATTGTCATCCGCCCAAACCTCCTCGAGCAGAGTGTTGGCCGTGAGAAACATGTCGTACCGTGTCCGCTCATTCCACCAACTGCAATACGTCCTGGCAACCTGACGCAAATGCTCGTCCGTTGTCTCGCAGCCAGCTAGGAAAACGGGAAGAAGGAGCTGTTTCTGAAGCATCGAGCTATACCTACAAGATGTGACGTGATTCAGGGCCTTGCGCGCAAGGAAGCCCAAGATGGACGGCGCAGGCTGATCACGCTGCCACTTGAAGACGCGGCCGATGTAGATCAACAGGCCATATCGCCAAGCTTCAGCGCAGTGATGTAGGTCTTCTTTATAGTGTGCTACATCACCCATATCACAACCCTGCGACGCCGAGGTATCTGAGACGAGCTGATCCGGAAGATCGCCGTATTCAGGATCTGTCCACTCTCTAATCTCCTTCTCTACTCCAAGAACGTGTTCCATATCGAACTTTGCACAAGTCATGTTGGAAATCAGCTCAAATTCCCTCGCATATGATCCGAGACGTATCATATGTCGGGACAAGGCTTCTGGACACCCCGAGACACTATAGAAGGTCTCATCGCTCGTCTTATCGTGGTTGAATAGACTGATTATCGTCGATTCGGAAAGTACACATCCTTGACGGCTTGTGAGTGCCAGGGTAACGTCCCACCTATAAGCAGGTTAGAAAACTAATGCATGTGTCTAGATCCTCGGAGATAAATACCACACGAGCATCTCTATACGCGCTTGCATTCGAGGTGTTTTTTGCATGTTGCAAAACTCAGCAGCCTGTATCATCTTATGCGCACGCTTCAGATACCACGTCCAAGGCCCATGGGCAGATGTCGCACACTTTAAACATGTCAGAACCATGGATATTTGGGCTGAGTGTCGGAAAACAGCTTACATCAAGTGTCATGAGGATCAACACCGCGTCGAGAAAGGTTGCTTCCATTGGTGAAGCCTGTGACACACCCTCCATATCTTTCAGCATCTGAAGAGCCTTCTTCTTATGCATCTTGGCCTCGCCGGCGCAAGAACCTGTGTCCCGGTTGATGTGTTTATAAGAAAGAGCCAGAATACAGTGGAGTAGAAGTTGCGAGCCCCGGCCGGTCTCGGCGTCGAATCGAAATGGATTGGCAGCGAAGTCGTGAGTTAGAGGCATGACACAGAACTCCCGGTCATCTAGCTCCTGTTAGGATACACGTAGAAGAGTATTGGAAGTGAAGTAGATCCTGTGACGTACATCGAGTTAGTAACTGCGTGATAGTGTCACTGATGTTGCTTGGAGCTGCCTGGGCGTTCAGCAACGGCAGAACCGGTTCATCCATTGTTTGTGGTTGCGCATTTGGATCACATTCTCCTGTTGTGCCATCGGCTTCGTTAGGTGGTAGTTGTGGCCCAATGAAAGTATTCTGAGGGGAGTTATCGGTTGATGGAGTATCTCCAAGTTGGATAAGCGGTATGTCAGATCCAAAATAAACTGGCAATTGCGTGTTGTTGGTCTGGTCGAAAGGGGCCATGAATGACGGTCCTGTATCTAGAAATGGATTCATTAAACTCGAATATGTCCAGTCTATGTCGCCTCCACTGTTCAAGCCTTCATTTATCATCATGTCGTGATCAAATGGATTGGCAGCCTCTGGACAGACCAATGGAGTCGCAGCCAGAGGTGGTTGAATCTCTGGTGCTTGTGCTGTTGGCGTAGTGTTCCCGGCATCATTCTCCTGGCTCCCTTCTCTGGCCTCCCCCGACTTGGAGCTTGATGGAGGCGTCGCAGGCTCAACGGGAGCCGACTCATTCTGCGGTTTTGGTGTCGAAGCTGGTGATGTTGCAGCTCTGGTCTTTGCGCGTGATGTCGGTCCGACAAAATCAATGGACCCAGGAGCGGTTCCGTCGCGACGACGTCTTTTTCGGCTGAAGGCGCCGACAAACTTGAACTCGCGAGGAGCTTTGACTTGAGACATGATCGAGTTCGTGATTTCAAGGTGTAGTGTAATGAAGAAAAGTGAGACGTGAACAAGAACAACGGCCGACGTTACTGGAAGATGAGGAGTGGGAGAGGGGGAAAGTTAAGAAAGTTGGTTAAGCTGAAGGGGAAAATGGATCCATCACTGGACTAGACGCCCCCGCTAACTTTTAGTGGCCCAAAGTACGGCATCACAGCCGTTACAGTGCGCATCTGAGTGGCGATTACCCACTAACTTGGAGTGCGGAGTGACTCGGTAACATGACGGGTGAGGGTCAGGATGTTGAAACACGTTTGACAGTTGATTTGACTTGATGAGACGACAGTGGAGAGATGTTGACAATGAATATTAGATTGGATGATAAATTGACAAGGTAGAAGTCCCTCAACATTTCACAAAGGTCGACCATGTTATCTCGACTACCAATACTACAGCCACTGAAATTTATTATCATCACTTGTGTTTCACGTGTCAATTTCCAGCATCTGAACTTTATCAATCGACTCTTTAATCATATCTAGGACATTTCATTGTCATTCATCTCGTTAAAGCGACCAATTTACATGTCTTAGTTATACAAGCCACCGTTGGCAGAGAGAACTGAACCAGTTGTCCACTTGGCATCATCTGAGCAGAGGAAAGCCACCAGAGGCGCAATGTCGCTAACTTCACCGACACGCGCCGCAGCAGGCGTAGAGTCAATCAATGGCTGCATATCCTTGAGGAACTGTTCGTCGCTCTGGAACCATTGGTCTGAGAACATCGGTTAGCAGTGAATTTAAGAATATTACTAAGATCCGGATCTTCGTACCTGTAGCAATGGGACCAGGGTTCACGCAGTTCACGGTGATACCGTGAGACTGTCCGAGCTCCTTTGCCCAGACTCTCACCAGCGCCTCATCAGCAGCCTTGGTAGCAGCATACACGGTCTGTCCAGCAACACCGAGACGAGCTCCCGCAGAAGAGATAAAAACAATACGACCACCCTTGGGTAGGTGAGGCTCTGCTGCCTTTGTCAAGAAGATGGGACCCTTGACATTAGCATCAAAGTGCCGGGTATAGAAGTCCTCAGTTGTGTCGACGAGGTTGGCCTCGTTACCCTGGGCAGCACTAAAACAATAATGTTAGCTATAAAGCCCCTGCAAATGGCCAGCAGTAAGCACATACTTGTGGATAAGAATCTCAATCTTGCCAGATGAGCTAATCTTGAGAGCAGCATCAATGAGCTTGGGGATTTCTTCAGACTTGCTGACGTCGGCCTGGACAACAATAGCCTTGGTGCCGTTACCCTCAATCTCCTTGGCAACCTTTTCAGCTCGCTCCTTGCTCCCGGGAGATACGTAGTTGACTACGACGTTGGCGCCCCGCTTGCCAAGCAGGATCGCAATGCCGGCACCAAGACCGCTGGAGCGTGTTAGTAGGTCTTACATCTCGCCTGACCTTTGGTGATTGTGAATGGATGAGTCTTACCGGGATGCGCCAGTGACAATGGCAGTCTTGCCAGTAAGCTCGAGACCGGTGAAGTCGGGCATTTTGTCGGAATGATTTGTTAAGAGGTGTATAAAGTTATGCTAAGGTATTGTGTGGTGTGCTATGGTCCGTATGGTATAAGATTGGATGGTATGATTCAGGTATGGGCTTGCTCGTTCAACGGGCCGTGCTACGAGGTTTTATCCATGGCAATTGAGCATTGTCTAGTCCACTACGTAGTAGCAGCTCCACGTTTAGATTCTCCAATCCAAGGCGTGCTTGTGGCGTCAACAATGGATGTGGAAGTTCTACTTATTACCTATTTCGGTAGTAAGAGAAAACCGTGCGGAGTATCTCTTAATACCTAAAAGGGTAATAAACCCAGCTTCGACTCACCCCACAGTCCACCGCAAGCGGTAGTAGTGTCAGCTCCAATTTTGGACCGAGCGTAGAGACCACCCACCCTTGATTAGGTAAAAGATACATACTGTGTAGACGACCCTACGGTAACTAGATAAAGTTACGCCGGTTTTTCATCAAGCGGACCCTTCAAGATCGGCCTGCGTTAGAGCATTTTGTTTTAATTCCTACCAACGTAAACGTTCCCCAGATTGTACCAATCATTTTCTACTGCCAATAATACCATCCACATCTACATCCACCTCTACTCCCAATATGACACCCAAGACTAGAGACGGCCATGTCTGGGAGCCTCACACTGGCTTCAAGACAGGCATTGAGAGTGATGCTGTTATTTCGCCCCAACGTTCAGTTTCTTCAACCGCCAACAAGGTCTACGATACCATTGTTATTGGAGCCGGATACGCCGGTCTCGCCGCTGCTCGTGATCTCAGTCAATTGAGTACGTGGTGTTCTGTATGGGCGTTGTGAAAAAGCTAACCAGTGACCTTTGCCTGCAGACCATTCTGTCCTACTCCTAGAAGCACGAGATCGCATTGGTGGTCGAACGTATACCGCCAAGAAAGATGGTGAGAAAGAGGTATCTCATCTCCAGCTTATTACATATTCTAACAAGGCCAAGGTTTTCTCTACGAGATGGGAGGAACTTGGGTAACCCATCACATGGGTTACCTGTTCAGAGAGATGACCAGATATAACATGGATCGTGACTTGATCACCACGGGAAGCCCCGACATGCACAAAGGCTTCTATACCATCAACGTTCCAGGTAGAACAACCACCTACTGCGATAGTTTACTTTGCCTTGTTAACTAAGGAATCTCTAGGTGCTACACCACGCAAACTCAGCCACGAGGAAGCTGGTGGGATGCAGGCCAAAGCTTGGGACATGTTCGTCAACGTCGATGGTCAATTCGGGCGTACAATCTGCCCCCTTCCTCACGCTCAGTTAAACAACCCCATCGTCGATCGAGCCACAGTTGAGAAGTGGGATCAGGTATCCTGCCACGACCGTTTCGAAGAGATCAAGCACAAACTCACAACCGAGGAACAAGGTCTTCTGGTTTCGCTACTGCTTCATATCTCAGGCGGAAACATGAAGGAGTCTAGCCTTTGGGATATGGTTCGCTCACATGCTTTGCTTATGCATAGTTCCGACAATTTTGCCGATGTCTGGTTGAGATACAAGCTTCGTGATGGTCAAACTGCCCTCGCAAAGCGTATGTTTGAAGAGGCGGTTGGAGATGGATTAGAGTACATCTTCTCCGCCCAAGTTGCGTCTATCGAACAGGACTCTTCCGGAGACGGTCCGGTGACCGTGTCGACTTCCAATGGCGACGTCTTCCGCGCCAAGAAAATCATCAACACAATCCCTCTCAACGTTTTGAAGGATGTGGAATTCTCCCCACCACTCACGCAGCGCCGACAAGAGGCCATCAACATTGGCCACGTAAACCAGATGACCAAAGTTCACGCAGATGTCAGCAACAAAGAGCTCGAGAGATGGAACGGTATGCGATTCCCGGGACTGCTCATGTATGGCTATGGAGACGGTGTCTTGCCAAATGGCGATGTCCATGTTGTTGCTTTTGGTGCAGACGAAAGAGCAACCTTCGTACCAGAGAAGGATGCGCAAAAGACTATCGATGCTCTCAACAAGATCCATCCCATGGATGTGAAGAGATTGGTAAGTGAGAACTCCCCCTTCTCACGATTTATCTAACAATATTTAGCTGCTGCACAACTGGAGCACAGATCCTTTCTCCAAGGGCGGCCCTGCGTGGTGGCAGCCAGGTTACATGTCCAAGTACCAGGACGAGCTCCAGAGCCGACATGGTAACGTGTTTTTCGCGTCGGCTGACTGGGCTCATGGATGGCGAGCTGCCATTGACGGAGCATTGGAGCAGGGTAGTCTCAATGCACAGCAGGCCCATCGTGAGGTCACAGCTGCTAGAAAGAAGGCTGCTTCCAGTAAGCTGTGATGTGGTGGTCCTTATAAGCACTCTCACCGTGGTCAATGGATTGACAGATATTTGTAACCATCAATTGTCTTAAGATATAGCAGAATGTAGATTATAGCAAAAAAATGAAACATTTAGCGGAAATAGTTTACCAAAACTCAATGTGTACAGATATGGATGCTTTCATAATTCATCCATCATCAACCAAAGAGTATAGTCGTCAAAAACCAGCCGCAATCACTGAGGTTGTGACTCAGCTAACGAACACATCGTCTCAACGACCTCGTTGTAGAAAGCCCGTATTACCGACCCATCCCGCTGATCTAAATCACCATTGAGACAGCTTAGTGCCGCTTCCTGATACCCTGTTCCTATGAAGTGTGCCAACCTGTCGTTCACCTTGCTTATAATCACTTCCCGAAACTTGGACGGATCCTCGCCATCACGGCGTAAATCCCAAGCTAACCGCCACAAGCCAACCTCGACAAGTACAACTCCGAGGCTATATATGTCAAACCCTTTGCGAAATGACTCTCCTGGGATCCCTTGGGCAGATGGATGTCGATACAGGTTGAACCGTACGCTCTGCTCCGGTTTCTCTGTGGTCTCATCGCTTGAGTCTGGACGGGAAAAGTCAAAGCCGACGAGGCACGGTCGAGACCAGACCGGTCGCTTGTTCCGTATGGGGAGCATGATATTATGGCTGCGGATGCTCTTGTGTAGCCACCCTGAAGCATGCAGAATAGCAAGCGAGGTCGTGAGTGTATAAGCCATGCGATATCGATCACCCAGAGTGGGCAGAGTCTCGGGTGTTGGCTCCTTTATCAGCGATTGAAGTGATACCATTTCTGCTTGTCCAAAACCAGGTGGATACTTAAAGACAAGACCATATCTACTCCTCTCAATGTCCTCAAACACCCCCAGACAGTCGAGAGTGAGTAGCTCTTCCGGCTTCGAGTCGGCGTGAAGAAGTCGGGCAATGTTCTGAATCCTCCCTCTAAGTCTGATTCCCTTCTGTCCCTTCCAGGTCAGATCATAACGTTTCCACTCAATGATTACTGGAGTGCTTGAATCAATTGTGCCGAAGCTCCGAAGTCCACCAGCGGCCCCATCACCGTCGATGACCTTGACTCTGTCTGAGCGGATCGTAAGATCCGAACCCCCGGTACTGTTTTTGAAAGCAGACACTCGCGCTTCCAGGTCTCTGTCTAAGTCATGTCCAAGCCGACGAAAGTTGATAGCCCTTTTGAGTGCCTCTGGTCTTAACACATGCTGAGTAGAGTTATTGTCCTCGAGTAGGAACTGAGAGTCATTGTCGATGTGTTCCAATGAAAGTACAGTCTGTGAGAGCGCCACGTTTGGATCACGAGTGGGTAGTAGACGATAGAGGTCGCTTAGAACCGCGCTGATCTGTACCAAAGTCTTATCGTGATCTGATGCTCCCCCAGCGGCCAGTTTCAGACGCTCGAGTGTAAGTTCTGAATTTGATGCCTCACGAAGAGGTTCCAACGACTCAAGTAGAGTTCTGACGGTCAATAAGGACGCGAGAACTGCGTCTTGGTGTCTCCGAAGAATTCGTCGCTTTTGGATGTCGGATTGCCTAGAGTTCGGAAAATCTAGCCAATCTCTTTGCCACTGATCAAGCAGAGCTTCCTGAAGAATGAGCTTTGTGCGTAGAAGCCCAAGATAGCCATCGAGGCCGCGAATCGATTTCCACAAACTATAGATCTTTGAGCAGGCTGTAAAGGCATCGAGGAGGCCACCGAAGGCCCCGATACCTAGTCCGGCCGCCCCGACCTGGAAGTCTACTAGATCGCTGACCATTGGTGAGCCTTATTATTATACCTGTAGGTGTCGGGTGTCCGCGAAGCTGGTGGTCTGGTGGTGGGAAAGCTCCCAGGCATCAGGCTGCGGGGTTATGGTACGAGTTTTATGGCTGGGTCAATTAATAATCCGGTGAGACATACATGGGATGCTTGATGCGGCTGAGGTCATGTGTCACCCCGAAGATCATGACTTGTCGGCTTCACCGGGTTCAGTATGAGAGATATTATACCCTTTACATCTTCTAGCTCCAAAAACCATGGATTTCTCCTCCGCTTTTACCTTCAGAGAGCGACCTCAACAACAGGTCCCTGACTCCACTGGCTCTGACACCCCTGTCGCTCCCCAATCTACCGGCACGAATTGTCCTCATTTTGCGGGGTTTATGGCAGCATGTTTCGCCAAGGATGATTATGAACTAGGCCTTCACCCTGTGATAACAAACACGGCTCCGGACTTCCAGGATGTGTCTCTCGGAGGTGGCTCTTTTGATGTTCGAAAGGTCAAAGCCTCTTCATTCCCGCTTGGTCTTGGTACTAGGATCTTTGCAAATCGCGAATTTGTGGCCGTCAAACACCCCCGAATACAGGATGACAACACAGTATCATTTGGCGATATTGCCCTAGAGCTGCAGATCTTGCGCCACCCTCCCATTCGTAAGCATGAGAATATTGTCGATCTACTTGCTGTCATGTATCACGACACTGGAAATGGGGAGGGAATTCGAGTTCTTCCAGCCCTGGTTCTCGAATATGCTGAGCATGGCATCGTCAAAGTCTTTCAAGAAGCAGGTTATGCAAGTTCTTTGGAAGAGCAGCTAAGCATTGCCCTCGACACAGCCAAAGGACTCGAAGCCCTTCACGACTCGGGAATTGTTCATGGCGACATCAAACCATCTAATCTACTCGTGTTCAAGCATCCCACCCGCAACTATATTGTCAAGCTCTCCGATTTCGGCTTTGCCATGCCGATAGAGGGAGGAAAACTAATTGGAAGTACCGAGGTCTATCGTGCGCCCGAGGCAGATGGAGGACTGCTACCCAGCCGATATCTCCGCCAGCAAGATGTTTACTCTTTTGGTCTGACCTTATGGACAATTCTCAGTGGCGGATTCCCTTTCTATGCCTCGTTACCTGATGGCGAACGACTCGAGAATGCCAGGAAGATCAAAAACTCCAATCTGCTTGCGAGTCTAGCAGCCTGCAATGTTCTTCACCGTCTGCGCAATGAGGGTTATCCACTCATGACTCTTACCAAGGTCATCATAGTCTGTTTACAATTGTCTCCCGCCAAAAGATTCTCAAATATGACCAAGGTTATCAATCACCTCGAGATTACGCAGTCGATCGTCAAGAGCAGGAACGAACACGACACTCCAGACGCTGGAGGCCTCAGAAACGCGTCCAAGCTTTTGCTGAAAGTCATCTCTCAAGCCAAACTTCCAGCTTCTACTGAAGAAGAGGCGGAAAGAACTATACTTAACGGCCTCATCACCCTGGCTTCGGTATTCCTTAGCAAAGAGCTCGGACTGCAAGGATCGGAAATGAATCTTGACCCTCAGCAATTCTCAAGCATTATATCCCAGTTCGTGCCAACGGCGCATAAGCGATCTTACTCTTTCTTCGACGAGGACGAGATGCCGCTTAAGAATGCACTTGAGATGATGTCAAAAGACAAAATTGAAAGTACCATGCGAGAGATCTTGGCTGGGCCAACCAACCCTGACGATAGTGATAAATCGCGGCCATTTTCTGCTAGGAATGCTTGCCAGTTAATTGTGGATTGTGCGGGCTTTCTGGCTGAGCCGATAAATAGCGCTTTATCTGCATAGTATGTCGCTTCAGCCTTTTGCTCCATCAAAGACTGACTCAATGACAGTGCCACTTCTCAATCTGGCTCGACACCGTTGCACCTTTTGCGAGATGAAGAATTCATCCCAGATGTATGATAGCCTTTGAAACCATTCAAGATCAGAGTACACAGCTAATACTGTCAAGATTTCTAAGGTTTCCAACATCCTGCAAAAAACTCCGAAACCCGTTCAAGCCGCTGTCGCAGAGAGTTTGAAGAACATCTATTCCACCTCAACCAGCCAAACTGAGAAAGCTCAGGCTGCTCTCAGCCTAGTCTACGTCTACGTCGATGGAATTGGGGTCGAATACGACCTCGAGCAGGCTGCGTATTATGTCTTACAAGCGGCCCACCTAGGCTTAGAAAAGGCCCGTACGCTGTATCTCTCCATCTTCTCTCACGTTCCAGATCTGGACACTCCCGACCAGGGTACCTTTCGCACGTGGACGCTTGAATCAGCCGAGGCTGGCAATCCTAACGCTCTCCAAATGCTGAAAGACTTCTGGCCTGAAGACTGGGAAAATGTGACTCAGATGACTCAACAAGAAGAACTAAACCGCATCGGTGTGAGCCCTGACGCGTGTGAGGAAATAGCCTCCATGCTACAGTGCTTGTCCTTGAACGATGTCGAGCTTTCACAAGCCCAGGCCCTACTTCTCTGGAGTATTGTGACAGACAAACCAGAATTCACAGCCTCGTGTCTCGATCAAAACCCCGAGTTGGGACAAACAACACTCCAAAATGGGGAAACGCCTTTACTCACTGCTGCTCGACTGGGTCGCAAGAACGTTTTAAAGACTATTCTGGAACATCCTAATTGCAACAAAGTTGCGGAGCTTACGGATGAGAAAGGCGTCACGGCTTTGCATTGGCTCTGCTCCTTTGCCGATGAAGACCATGAGGCCGTGTCAGCTCTCCTCATCAGCAAAGGGGCCGATCCGAACTCTCCTGCTTGTTCCCTGTTGTTTTCACATTATGGGGTAAAGTTGAGTGACGATAGCCTACTGATATACACACCCCTGCATTGGGCTGTGACTCAGAAAAGGCTGTCTGCTGTGGATGCCCTCCTCAAATCAGGTGCTGATCCAAACTTTGCAATGGAAGCCGCAGATAATGAGGCACCAAATGTGACACCCCTGGAACTCGCGTGCCGTTTGTGCTACTCACCAGTGGTGTCTCGGCTTCTTCAAGAAACTTCGGCGCGTCAGACGGCAAATACACCTAAACCGATGCTCAATGGGAACGATCTGATGTTTCGGCCCCTTTTTCAGGTTGTGCGAGGAGAGTCCCGGTGGCAAAGACTACGACTTCTTGGAGTTGAGTTTGAATCGGAAACGAAGAAGACAATGAAAGCTCTTATCGACAATGGTGCAACTACCGATGCTGTCATGCAAATTGACGCCATCAAATGGCCAGCAGTCTTTGCCACAGCCTACCATCAATGTTCAGCAGACATCATGGTATCTGGCCTTGAGCTGGGGTTCGCAGATCAGATCGACGCTCGCTTTAAGGGAATGTCTAGCGGAGGCTCTGCTCTGTTTTTGGCCATTACGCATGGCGATCGCTCGATGTTCAAGGCTCTCCTTGACGCAGGAGCTGATTTCACTGCGGTAGACAATGATGGGCTGAACCCTTTGCATCGCGCTGCCAAAGAAACTGATGACTTATACTTCACCAAGGTTCTCTTAGAGAAGGGTCTACCAGTGGACCCGGTCAACCCGGAAGTCCCAAGTGCGTTCTTCTTTGCCACTTATTGTGGGAACTTGTCTGTCGCAAGGTACCTCTACGACCAGGGTGCAAATAGGGATCGGGTTGCCAAATCGATGAAGAGAAACATACTGGGAGAGATGCTCCTTAGACACACCAGAAACGCCTTGCAACGGGTCAAATTCTTACTAAGTCTTCCAGACCGTGAAGGGTCCTATGGATTCGTGGTATCAATTGATGATACCACTCGCTACTCGCTGCTTCACTTCGCCATTCCTTACGTCTCTGAATTCGCTGAGGATAACGAGATCACAGGAATCATGATAGCCGAGATCCTGAGCAGATACCACGACCAGGAGCAGCTTGATAACACAGCGGGCCCCCACCAGATGACAGCCCTAGCCATGGCTGCCGAAGCGGGAAACTATTTTGTTGTGCGACGACTGTTAGAGTACGGTGCAAGCCCAAACATACCCGACCAATTTGGCCGAACGGCGTTGGACCTTGTTCATAAACGATATTGTTTTCCGGAAAAACTTCCAGCATTTGAACAAGTGGACCCTAAGGATGAGTTGTTGGTTGCAAAGATCCTGAGAGCTGTGAACGAGAACACGAGCGAGGCTCTGGCTCTTCTCTACTCGTACAAGGCAGAAATTCGGACTTGGAGAGCACCGCCATGGCTTGACGGTGATCCTGGGCATCGCAGCCTGAGCTGGGTGCTGGAGCGTCTCCATCAGAATTCAAATAACTCATAGCAATGCCAGTCACTGTTTCAGCTGGATTATTGATGGATTAAGCAGCCAAATGGTCACTCAAGGGTGGTTGTTCTTCGAGGCGAGACAGCTAACCACATCATACTCAGGATCCAAATGACTTTTTAGGATTAATATTAAGTATCCTATAGCTACTTTAAGGCGTTCTTAAGAATAGGAAAGGTAAATAAGAAAACTACTAGCTTAGGTGCTTTTTAAGACAGTAATGGGAACAGAAGCTGTTGTTGAACCCTAAAAAATTTCAGACGGCTATCTTTCAGTGTGCATGATCTAATTTCCAGCTTCAATTGTCGATATTGGAAAGCCTATAACAAGTGGCCATCGCTGAGATTTCGAAACTACAGAAGGACAGCCACAACCCTGATCTGGTCGCAATGCAGTATTCATATGCTTCCTCAAAACCCGACCAAGTCCTGTATGACTGGGTCTGCGATTTTTCGTCTCTTTATTAACAACCTCGCCCGTGGATCAGGGAACATATCGGTATCAAAAGTGAAATTACGAGGCCTCTCACAGCCATCTGGAAACTTGATATCGTAACGTAAGAGCAGGTGAGCAAGCACCAACTTCATCTCGTTCGACGCGTAGAAACGCCCAGGACACGCGTACTTCCCATAACCAAATGCCATGTTTCGGGGGTCAGTCATAGCAAATAAAAACTTTTGTGCATTCTCAGGATGAGCTGCGTCTTCTCGGATCCTCGCATATCGAAAAGGATCAAATTTGGATGAATCTTCCAGACCTGGGACATTGGCTGGATCCTGCAACATAGCGTACGAGGGCACTGCGATGCGGACGCCGGAAGGTAAATACGTGCCATTGGATAAAGTTATAGGCTGATGGAAAATGCGATTGAACGTCACTGTATAACTGTTAGCAGCCGTCTCGTTAAGCTAGCCTCATCTCCATATGCCCTAATCATGACGTGTACCTACATTGGAATACGGGATGTAGTCTCTGTGATTCTTTGAGTGTACTGTCCAGCTTCAAGAAATAGTTGAGAACAGTTTTCTGCCACCCGCCATGCTTGAGTAGAACTTCATTCAACTCCTGCCTAAGCGGCTCAAAATACTCAGGACTGGCACAAAGGTCATAAAGTGCCTGAGTCATGGTCAACGCCGTTGTGTGGATCGAAGCAAGACTCAGGATAAGGATACGCTGTGAGAGATTCTCAACTTTTTTCTCATCACCGATCCCTTCATCCATCATCCACTGAAGAATATCTGTAGGCTTTTCGATTTGTGTACCATACTGCATCGCGGTAGTCTGACGCGAAGATACAATACGACCAATAATCTTTCGAGCTGATATCACATCCTTCTGAAGCTTATGGTATGTGGGAAGGAGTACGGCGATGAATGGTCTCATGAAACGCGGAAATGGCCTCAAGATAAAGCCGGTGAGGAACAAGTTCTTGGTATACGAGGCTGTAGTTTTTAGCCACTCTTCGTTATGTCCTTCTTCTGGACCAAGGAAGACGCGAGCTGATATTCGAGCAACTACTCGCACCAAGATATCGTTCATGTCAACTTTGACCCATTCGTCTGTGGTTGGACATTGTGGTTAGTGATGATCCTTGATCAGAGAGTGAGGGAGATGACGCATACCTTCACAGCTTGGGATTTCCTTTTGAAAAGCAATATCGAGCTCTGTCTTCATTACCGCCGTCAAAGTTCCCAGACTTGGCGTAAGCTTCTGTTGAATGACTCGGTTTTGTAGGTCACTCTCAAGGAAGACCAAGCCCTTGGTATATTCACCCGCGAAGTCATGGATGAAAGGCTCGACGGAACGAGTGGCGTCTTTGGTGAGCTTTCTAATCTCGTCCACATACTTGGGAGAGACAATCAAAATGTCCCTTCCAATCCGACGCACCAGAAATATCGAATCCTTGAACTTTGTTTCCTTGTTAGCATGTGTCTTGCATGTTCCATATGAAACTGATGCTCACTCGCTCATAGCCAGCCTGTATCATGGAAGGCCCTTTGACGGCAAATCGCAAGCGAACCAGCCATGCTGGCTCTAGAAAACTCCTGTGCCCAATAACAGGCGCATTGATCCCTGAGAAGATCGCGCTGAAGATGCGAAAAATGATAAAAGAACAAAAGACAACAAAAAGACCAAGGGTAGCTTCATGAAATCTGGTTGAATCAATAGTATGCATCTCAGTTGGAAGCATCTTCAACAGAGTTTGGTTGAGTTTGTCCATGATGGAATTGGACACTGAAAGGATAGGTTTGTGGGTGAAGTCCGATACAGATGACATGATTTCGTGGTCGGTACTTTTGGCTGAGTAGTGATAAGGTCTGAGACCTCAGCCTGATATCGTGTACGATCATCGGAGCTTCGGGTCGTTAATGCCCGGATAGCCCGAGATGCCCGTGGCCGGATTCAGTAGCTGCGTTTCAAAAACGAGTTTTCGTCGCCGTCAAAAGAGGCCCAGGGGAAACAAGGCTAGTGGCAAGAAAGTAGTGGGTGGGATACCTCGGCTCAGGTGTTGCGATCGTCAAACGAAGGCATGAATACAAGCTTACATCCTGTCGGTAGATAGAATGTGATCCCTGAAGAGGAATGTCGTCGTCTTAGCGGCCCAATTGCAGATTTGCTGATATGTTTGTAATTCTGCGTCTTGGTTTCGGTCGACAAGCAACCAATGAGCATTGCAGCTAGTTGACAAGATAAGGTTATGTGGATGCTAGGCTGACGACTGCGCAAGATCAGATCATGGAGTAGGCCTATCAATACAACCTGAACAGGGATGGAGCTTGGGCCGAGAAGGTTTCTGCAGCTACAAACTTAAATTCAGGGAGTGCATTGTTAGTCTTACCCTCGTTTAATTGAACAGGGTCTATCGGCATGTCGACTCCTCTCTAGCTTCTTGGCTATTGATGATGAGCGTGCGTTTCGTAATCAAGACACAAGCCCCTCATCAAGCCGAATTATATTCTGACACTACCTGTTTACATCCCCTTCTCAACCAGCCTAGTACTGCATCCCATCAACAGTTCTTGAGTATCTCTGCAAAATGATTCACTTTTTTGATCCTGCGCGACTGAGCCAGCTGGGCTCGAGCATTGCTCATCGAGCTATCCAAGGCGATAGAACTGATCTTGCTTCGGCATTTTTCATTATCCTATCCATTTGGCTCTTTTCTGGGGTACTGAAGCCCTCGCCATTCCCTATGATCAACGGGAAAAAGTTCTTTCAGTTTAGCAATGCACAGGCAAAGAAGGAGTTCACTGCAAGAGCCCGAGACATCATAGCCCAGCAACTGGCCAAGTTTCCAAACCTCCCTTTCCGCGTGATGGGGGATGTTGGCGAGATCACAATCTTGCCTCCAAAATACGCTTACGAAATCAGAAATCATGATCACATGAGCTTTACACAAGCTGCCTTCAAGGTAATAGCCATATATGACGTATAGATACTCACAGAAATATTGACGAGATGTAACAGTGGTTTTATGCTCATCTTCCTGGGTTCGAAGGCTTTCGAGAGGGAACGAACGAAAGCCACGTTATGAAACTCATCGCAAGACACCAACTTACGCATCAACTCACACTTGTCACACAGCCGGTGTCAGAGGAGTGCAGCTTGGCTCTGCAAGAGGTCTATACTGACAGTGAAGGTAAGTCCTTAATTGCATCCAGTTTGCTTTCAAAGCATATAATCGCTAACTCGAGTAGACTGGCACGAGGTGAATATCAAGGATGCAAATCTGAAACTCATGGCACGTATTACTTCTCGAGTCTTTCTCGGAGAGGAACTTTGTCGTGATCCACGATGGCTCCGAATCACCTCGACATACACTGTCGTTGCATTTAGAGCAGTTGAGGAACTTCGTCTTTGGTACTCTTGGCTTCGTCCCGTGGCGCAGTGGTTCCTCCCCAACTGCACTGCCGCTCGTAAGCTGGTTCAAGAGGCCAGAGACACAATCAATCCAGTCCTCGAGAAACGACGTGTTGAGAAAGCTGAGTCTGCTCGACGTGGCGAGAAGTGTGAGTTCAATGATGCGATAGAGTGGCTCGAACAAACAGCCGAGCAGAAGAAAGTGGGCTATGACCCAGCTTGTGCGCAACTATCGCTTTCAGTGGCAGCGATTCATAGTACCACTGACTTTTTTACTCAAGTCATGCTTGACTTGGCCCGTCATCCAGAACTCGTCGAGCCTTTGCGATCAGAGATCATCTCAGTCTTGGGAAAAAATGGCTGGTCTAAGCATTCACTCTACAATCTCAAGCTCATGGACAGTGTACTCAAGGAAAGTCAGCGAATGAAGCCAATCTCTGTCGGTAGGTTCTCTTTCAAGAAAACACCCGTCGTATTTGTCTTGCTAATAGTCGGTATTGCTTTTATAGCAAGCATGCGTCGATTCACCACTGCAGACATCAAGTTGGCAGATGGCACGGTTCTACCCAAGAACAAATTGACGCTCGTTTCGGCTCATAAGCACTGGGATCCGGAGTCATATGAGAACCCAAACGAATTTGACGGGTACAGATTCTATAATCTGCGTCAAAAGGGGGGCAACGAACACAAAGCACAGCTCGTCTCCGTCAGTCCAGACCACATGGGCTTTGGATACGGACTTCACGCTTGTCCTGGGCGGTTCTTCGCTTCTGAAGAGATCAAACTCGCTATGTGTCACATTCTACTCAAGTATGACTTCAAAGCGGTTCCTGGCTCGGACATGGAACCAAGAAAGTACGGCTTGAACATGAACGCGAACCCTTTTGCAAAGCTTCTGATTAAGAGAAGGAAGGAGGAGATTATTATCTAGCAAGTAGAGTGATGAGGAGACTACCGGGAAGATTGCACTGGACAAGACTTTTGGACGTTGGAGCAAATTTGAGCTGATGGCACTATGTTAGTTAGCTCTAGCATGAATTGATGTAAATTGGAGTAAGCTTAATGAACGCTTCCTGGATCACTATAAAACTTCTCCAAAACTTGTATGCGGGCGAGTATCATCTAGACGACAACAAGAATGGGGGATCTAAACCATCGCGAAAGTAGGCGACTCAAACAGCACGCGTAATTCCCCCGCCATCGCTCATCGGAACCTATGGTCGCGATGCTATTGGAGGTAAGAGGTTGGGGCGAATGGTCCCGTAATACTTAAGTAACCCGTCTAACTGGATAGAGTGCCCAGTAGTCAATGTTTCGAAGCCAGTGTTAGTGTCTCAATAGGTTTATTGGATATTGATACCCTTTCGGACTTTGCCCGTGCTCTTGTTATTGAGCCTTCATGTTGGATTAACGGAGGACAATCTTGCCGAGACGGCGGAACTTCTGGTGTAGAGTGAGGAAACAGCACTAGTGATTGCGGAATCATAGGAAGTTGTCAATGATGTATGTCAAGTCCACAAGTGCCGATTGGTGGAATTGAATACTGTCACTTGATGAGGGGAAACAAAAGCGCTATGCAGCCTCGTATAGATTTGCACATACTATACGCAGGGTCTTCAGAGCTCATTCCATGTAGAAGTTGAGAGATAAGACTAGGCCAACAATCATACCATGGTGGCTGTACCCCTTATCCTGGTTGTCAGATGCGACCCTGCTGCATGACAAGTAACGCACGCATCGAACATTGCCGTGCGTGACTCCCGACTACTTTGCAAGAGGGTTAGTTGCTACGGCCAAGGGTTTTTGTGCTCGCCTCAACCAAGTTTTGGAGCCATCTGGTATGGGGTAAAGCCAATCTTGTGGCTATTCAGTCATCTGCATACTATGTAACATATGCCTTTGAACCCTCTAGTTGACCACCGTCTTCCTTTTACAGAGACTGCAAGGACTACAGTTTTGTTACTGAATTAATCACATCAAATGGCCTCGATTATAACGACACAATTGCGTTTAAGACGGCCTAATGTAGATTGATACGAACTTAGATATCTAGATACTTAGAAGATCCGTCAATGCTCTCATTCCAGCATTCGCTTGACAGAACGTGGCCTCTAATAATCCAACCTCGGTAACTATTTGTCGATGCAGCTCGCTGAGCACTGTCTCTGTACGCTCGAATCCTCCAGAACTCCTAATAACGTCCAAGATCAACATTTTCTGCTGCCGAGTCAATTTGCCGTGAGTCCGCCGTGTTGAGATCAAATTCGGCAGTAAGTAGCCGTTCTGGTTGTTTTCAATAGCATGAATCAAAGGCAGAGAGTATTTACCCTCATCTAGGTCCTCGCAAAAGCCTTTCATCTCGGAATACTACTCCAAATTAGATATTCTGTCACTTTTGTTCAAAAGAAAGAAATCAAGTGACAGTGCCTTATTTACCTTTGTATCGATAAGATTCATATAATCATCCCGAATCTGAAAGTACTGTCCCCAGAGAATTACCATCTTGTTCAAGGAAACAAGCGTATCATCGTCGAAAGATCGTTCCGAGCTAGCTATCAGGAGATGACTTGCCAGCCCAAAAAGACCGCCAGTTTCTATAAATTCGAGTTCGTTTATTGATTTATGAATCAAAGGTGTGTCGTACTTACTGTCGTTGATCATTTGAGTATATTCTTGAACTGAGGGACAAATAGCATTAAAAGTCCAGTAAAGGTCCATAGCTTGACCTTCGAAGAGAGTCATAATCATTTCCATAGGTATGTCAGCCACCAAACTCTAATTAGTAGAACATATAGACTTGGGTGACTCACGTATGGCCTCTGACGTGCATTTATGGCCTACGGATTCTTGGATCTGTAGTATTGCCTTGACTATCACATAAGTAGCCGTGTTGATTGATTGAGCTGATCCAAAAACGGTGTGAGTAGACGGCTGACCTCGACGGAGAGGCGAGTTGTCCTGGAAGTCGTCGAGTCTGTAGCATAAATAAGACTGGGGAAATGGCTAGTGGCGGGCTTCGATACTCACATGAGTGATGAATTGTGAAGCATGTTGGTCACTTCTTTCACCGAGGCCACATTGTTGGCGGGAGCCCCGATCCAAATATTCAAAGCATCGATGAACTTATCCCGCACATTCTTTGAAGGCATTGATGAGACGTAGTTGTAGGGAGACTCAGATACCTGGCAGAGATTTATGTACATTAGCTTTGGTGCACAATGCAGCTTGAGTGATTGGAGATGGATGGGGTCTCTAACCTGAGAACGAGCCAACAACCATTGGGGCTTAGTTCCGACATCACACACTCCTGTCGTATAATTTTGAGAAGGCAGGACTGAAGTTGGGACATCAGGAGTTTTGAATAGCGGTATGTTTTCCTTGGGGTCTTTCAGTGAAGAAGTCTCTTCAGCCGTGACTAGGTCGACAGACGTATGAGATGACTGGCGCCGGATTCGAGAATTACTAAAAACACTCGCATTGTCCGGCACTTCAGACTCTTTTTCGTGATGGTTGAGATCATGAGAGGCGTTATCGATATCCATTGTTAGGAAGTAAGGCACAATATTCGTAATTGGGGTGATAGCTCTAGCGATGATACGAAAAGGATGTAGATGTTGGGGAAATTAAGCTTGATGGGAGTAGGAGAACGCAACAGTAAATTGTGTGTGTATTCTAGATGAGATGAAATTGCTCAAGTGTCACTTCTTCCTGTTTTCTTTTTTTTTTTGGAGAAAATCACGGTCCATTGTCATGCCTCCCAAAATCACGCCGATCAGACTGAACTTACCACACCTGTAAACTATCTGCCGAACCTAACCGCTGACCAATTCAGCCCCTCCCCTCCTCCAGTCCGAGGCAAACGTTTAGTGAGAGTGACAAGGATCGCATCGTATCTTATGAAACCGGCATCCATCTCCGGGCTTATAAGACCGGCTCCATAGAGGGGACGATGCTTGAATGTCTCTAACCTAACTGATCCTTGTACACGGTCATCGTTTTCCGGGTCAAGTTCTCTATTTCGTCGTCATCGTTGCTAAGCGGATCCGATGTACATGCCGCGTAATGTAAAAAGTTTCATTGGAACCAAGTTATCTCTTTCCGCTAGATCTTGCTTTGCATGGGCCCATGATGCAGATGCTATCTGCCAAAAAAACGACATGGCCCCTGGGCAGGTTGCTCCGGAATACTACGTAAACGAGAAGAGAAATCCGATATCAAGACCCAGCTTTTAAGGTTTGAACCGCTGTTTTGCTTCCGGGAGGCCCGTCCCGCCAGCTGCCGAGTTAACGGGGCCGGTTCACCCCATGGGGTATGTTGTAGACTGCCTTGGTTTGTGGTAGCCTGAGTATGTCATCAAAATTCGGTAGTTGTTCACGGATTCCGATGCCATTAACTCCGCTGCGCTTGTGTGAGTTTTGCTAATACTATAGTGTTAACCCAGGTATGAACTTGACAATCTTTACGAATTTACCAGCTTTTTTCAATATTCATCACCATCTTTACAATTGTGTTCGCCTGTTGAAAACACCTCAGTATGACAATCCAATCCAAAACCTCCCCACAAGATGCGTCGCTAGCTGTAACAGCTAAGTCGCTGATCAGGCGGTTGTTCGCAACGTACCATGACCACTACGGCTTGAGCACGACTAGCTGCCAGGTTTACGATACAGCTTGGGTTTCTATGATTCCCAAGACATCGGGCGGCACCGAGAGATGGCTTTTTCCAGAGAGCTTTTATTATCTACTCAAGACGCAGTCAGAAGATGGAAGCTGGGGTAAACACCCAGCCACCCAGACAGCGGGCATCTTAGACACCGCTGCCGCTCTCTTAGCGTTGCTCAAACATCTTAAGAAACCACTTCAGATCCTGGATGTTTCTCCTCAAGAAATTTCCAGGCGCGTTGGTTTTGCATCAATCTCTCTTCGCGCTCAATTGGCGTCTTGGGATGATATCTCAGAGACAAATCATATTGGTGTTGAGATGATTGTGCCCTCTCTACTAGCATATCTTGCCAGAGAAGACGCAAGACTGAGTTTCGAGTTTCCTTGTAAAGAGGTTCTCAGGTCTATGAACGAGTCAAAGCTCTCGCAATTCCAACCTGAGTCGCTGTATGGAAAGAAACCTTCTTCGGCTATCCATTCGTTAGAAGCTTTCTTTGGTATGATCGATTTTGATCGTGTCTCCCATCATCTTTTCCACGGTTCAATGCTGGCTTCACCTTCTTCTACCGCGGCATACCTTATTGGGGCGTCTGAATGGAGCGAAGAAGCTGAACAGTATCTCCACCACATTGTCCATGCCGGTACTGGCCATGGCGACGGTGGCATCCCGGGCACCTTTCCAACAACCCATTTCGAGATTAGTTGGGTGAGTAATATAGCAAACAAGATTCATATCAGACACTGACAGAACTTCAGACTATCGTCACACTCCTACAGAATGGTTACACCAGAGACGATCTGGGCTGTTCGGAGCTAGATGGACTAGCTCAAATCTTGATCAACGCATTCAATGATGAAGGAGGTATCATTGGCTTTGGTATGTATTCAATTTATCTCTTTAGTAGTCATCATCTGACAAAGAACCAGCGCCGCGGGCTCCTGATGTAGACGACACAGCAAAGGCGCTTCTTGCACTAAGCATGCTTGACCAGCCTCAAAGCCCCGAGCCTATGATAAAAGCTTTTGAGAAGTCAGACCACTTTGCTACGTTCGGATCGGAGCGTGATCCTAGTTTTACCTCCAACTGTCATGTACTTTTGGCGCTCCTACATGAGAAGGACATCAGTCACTACCATTCGCAGATATGGAAAACTACATCCTTTCTTTGCGAGTTTTGGTGGCGTAGCGACTATCAAGTCAAGGATAAATGGGTACGTCAGCTATGTCATCGAGCTCATTTCAATTTACTGACCTTAGCTGCAGCATCTCAGCCATTTGTATCCTACCATGTTGCTCATAGAGGGTTTTACAGAGCTTCTCCGAGTTTTAGATACAGGCTCATTGTCAAGCCTTATCGATAAACGTTTACACTGCAAAGTGGCCATTTGCTTAGTACAAGCTCTCCACCGGACTTTGTTGACACAGCAGAGTGATGGCTCCTGGAATCAGATGCCAGAACAAACTTGCTATGCTATCCTAGCGCTTAAGGAGGCTTTCAATTGTTGTTTGTTCAAAGATATCACGAATCAAATGCAGTCAGCTATAGAAAAAGGTGCCCATTTTCTACAGACTTGCAGTCTTCATTCTTCAGATCGAAATTGGACCTCGAAAACAGCATACAACGTGTCCTTCGTTGCAGAAGCATACATACTGGCAGCCCTCAAAAAAAGCGACTTGCCAATACAAACAGGATCAGTTGGTCACACAATCGATTTGGAGGCTAGCCAAGCAACGTTGGAGGGATTTTCACAGCTGGTTTCCAAGACAGCACTATTTTCAACATTACCCGGGTGGCAGATTCGTGCTTCTTTACTTGAATCGAGTCTCTTCATTCCGTTGCTCAAGGAAGATCGACTCAAGATCTATGCCAGAGACGAAATGCCAGTTGCTGAGGACAAATACCTTGACATTATCCCCTTTACATGGGTCGGATGCAACAATCGCACTACCACCTTCACCTCGACATCTATCTTGTACGAGATGATGTTGCTCTCCTTATTTGGATACCAAACAGATGAGTTTTTCGAGTCAGTCGCGAAGCCAGCCTTCCCAGAGTCGATAGGACTTCATCAGCTTATTGATGAGATTGTGGATACTGTCGACGATACTACAACTCGCGATGGCTCTCGCTTTAACGGCTCGAAGACTAACACCAAGGTCAATGGTGCTAACGGTGAGAATCTTTCGCCAAGTATCTCGGAAGTTCGTACCCTTCTGAGTCGATTTGTGGCATACGTCATGACCCACGAGCGTGTTCTAGGATCCAGCTCTTGGGATCGCGAAAGCTTGCGTCGTGAGCTTAAACAATTTCTACACGCCCATACTGCACAGAACGATCTCAATGCTAGCTTCAAATCACAAAGCCCTGAGAACTTGGACATTTTTACGTCAACCTCCCAATCATTCTTTGAATGGGTCCGCACTACTGGCGCAGATCACGTAGCATGCGCTTACTCGTTTTTCTTTCTCTCGTGCCTCATCTCTTCTTCTATTGGATCTGGCACCGACATGTTTCCTACGGTTTCACAAAAGTATCTCGGTGCAGCTGCTGTTCGTCACCTCACAACAACTTGTCGCATGTATAACGATTATGGCTCGCTGTCTCGCGATACGGCGGAACGAAACGTCAATTCTATGCACTTTCGTGAATTTTCTCAAGGAAATGCTAGACTGTATCCACCATTGGCGGAGAAACAACGGGCTCTTACACAGCTTGCCGAGTATGAACACGGCTGCCTCACTCGGACACTGGAACTTCTTGGACTCGAGATATCCCAAGAACATGATGGGCTCAGCGATCGTCGGGTTAGTAACCGAAAGGTAGCCATCATCAATTTCTATTGCGATGTGACAGCTTTGTACAACCAGCTTTACGTTCTCAAGGACTTGTCTAGCAGCATGAAGTAGGATCTGGTTTCTTAAGTTTGGGCGTTGTTCTTTGTAGTTACTCGTAGTTCTTAGCGCAGACGCCAGACGTCGATAAGACTGAATAAAATGGCTATATCGAGATATGTGCTTTGAGGCTTTGCAGACCATGTGTTTTTGCATTTGATATCCCACTCAGGGAACTCGGATATTGCCCTTCGCAATCACATTCAATCTTAATGAACTTGGACGATGAAGATGGTCTATAATCTCGGTCTTCAATCGAGTGATAATTTACTGTGTTTTTTGTGCACCAGATTAGAAACACCATTATTGTCATGGCCTCGTACGAGCGTACTACGGCCCGATTGGGCTGCGTTTTCGGGTGCCATTGCGTGAAGATATTGCGACTTTGAACGGAGGCTGACGCCGAGTCCGAGACACTTGCCTGTCTTACCGAGGTGACGTGTTATCTGAAGTTCCGTTGCACCGGCCATCTGGCTTGAACTTGACCTGCAGTACCAGGTAAGAACCTAGTTGATGTGCGGCTTGTGCTTGAGCACTAAGGAGTCGTTTTTGTATGGTTATCTTGATAGAGTCGAGTCTTCAAGGGTGCTCACTAGTAACAACAAGTAGCTAGGGATGATGATCTCGATTCCGTTCTTCATTCCGAAACCCCGATTCAAAGCTTCAAGTAGCGCCCTGGTCAAGGGGCTGAACGGCCCGAAGCAGATATCTTAGGCTGATTGCAACTGATGCTTTGTTGTGAGGATAAGAAATAGCTATGCAACGGATCTATAGCCATGATTGGTGATAAGGCCCTGGTCTGAGCCTAATGCATACTGTTTCTTTCAGGCATAGCCGCTCTCATACGCGATTGGCGCGCGGATATCGAAAGTTTGCCGTTTACAACCGTTCGTCCGTCAAAATAGCCTAATGGGAAGTCGGGCAATGCCGAGTCTGATTTTGTCACGTATCACCTTGGCATCGCGGGACACCCTACCCGATACGCTGTCAGTGACATCCTGGTTAAAGTCTATCCACCCCTGTTTGTCGATAATCTGCCCATGTTCCAGAGGGCAAAGTTTCAAGGTTACATCGCAGATCGGGGTTGCTGTCGTTTTTTATGTGTCTCCTGTCACTTGAAGAGGGTGTGTAGATCGTAAACCCGCTTCTATCCTATTTTAGGGTCTTCAGCCGCGTCAAGGATCTTGCTCAAGATAAACTCAATTAGAGAACCGTAGTCTGGCCTAGGTCCCATCGCGTTTCAGCTGAACTACTAAGACGTTGGGACGAAATGCAAAATGGCAAATTGTACAACTCAGCAGGCCACAAGCCATCTGAGATCAACTCTGTTATACGGGTGAAAATTACGCCAGGTTAGCGAGAGGTCCTTCCAGACACTGCTGAGTGAGCTCAAACGATTAGATGTCAAGAAATCTAGATTGAACAATTGCCATAGAGATTCTAGTTAGATCGAATGTAATTTCTCAATCACTTCTCAGGTTACTCAAATCTATTTCTGGGTCCGTTCGCAACCGAACTAGCATGGTCGTCTCCGGGCTAGATTTGGAGACCATGCCTCTCGTATCAGGCTCCACATCAGTCCCCGGCGCTAACTTCCAGTCATATTTGACCACGATATGGCAAAGTGCTACTTTGATCTCGTTTGCCGCGAAGAATCGACCTGGACAGGCATGTTTTCCATGACCGAATCCGAGATGGGTAGAACTGGTCGAAACCAAATGTGCCATATGCTCTGCCCCCGCTTTCTCGCGCATCTCCAGGAATCGGTAAGGGTTGTAGACTTGTGGATCAGGGTAGACCTTTGGGTCAATCATTCTGCTGTTGTCGATGTTCAGTCGAGTTCCCTTTTTCAGCACCAAGCCGTTCGATAGGGTCATGTCGTCTTCTACGTAACGACGCATAGTCACTACGTAGACCAATTCTCCGTCAGTAATGGCGCTGCTATGGTGGAGAGTATCACATCTCTGAGTCATCTCACCTATACTGCCGGGCTTTAATCGTTGTGCCTCTTTGATCGCGCTATCGAGAAGCTTCATTTTGGCCAACGACGTCTTTTTCCATCCTTCAGTGAGCAGGACGTGTATGACTTCTTGCCGAATTTCCTCAATAAAGTGGGGAGTGCGAGCGAGCTCCATCATAGTCTGTTGAAGTAAGTCATATGTGGTATGAATCGACAAGAGCGACAGAGTTAACTGAAAGACAACGGGGTCAAAGCGAGAACCTGATGCAGCGGCCTGTTGATCAGCCCAATCGATGGAATCATTGAAGAGCGGTGGAGCTTGACCAGCCTCGACAGCTTTCTGTCTAAGCCTGCGCCGTCGATCTATCAAAGGTTTAATGATTCTCCTTGCATTCTCTAACTCGAGTCGAAGCTTTTGGCAGTCTGGTTGAAACCAGTGAACAAGAAATCTGATAGCCTGAGGAAAAGCTCGAAGTTTCGTTGTTGCTGTGTAAAACGTGGATGTATATGTCTTTGTGATACGAAGCCAGTCCTTGTTTCTACAGAGCTCTTCGCCAAGTTGAATTCGCGACGAGATCCGAGCGACTATGTCGGCAATGGCAGGTTTGATCTGAATCTCTTTCCAGTCTATCGGCCACAGTCCGTCCATTAGTGAGGTTATTCATAGTGTGTGATAGGACAAAAAAGATGGACACCAACCGGTCGAGGTCCCAAGGTTAAGTTCTACCGCAAATGCTGTTTCCCTTGACAACGGTTCGATAATTACATCTGGCAACGGTCATCAGTATGCCTGCTTTATCTCGGTGCTAATTAATCCCACTGAGTCGTTGAGTCAAATATTTGCGAGCAACGATTTGAACCGGCTGGTCATTTTTTCCGATGAGATGAATTGTCTCAAAGCCCGGAACTCCCGCGTGGTTATCCTACGTCAATATTGCATGGTTAGCAACATAACCCTCTGTAACACTGGAAGGACTTCGAATCTCACTTTTGTAGCTGCTTTCGAAAAACTCAGACGATTATCATTACGAATCTCGTCAGCAAACTGAGGTGGCAGGATGACTAGTTCGCCCCAATCCGTCAAGAGTCGAAAGGGCTGTTGATTGTAACGTTCTCTTGCTTTGGATAGAATCTCCTTGCTATTTTTGACGAATTTGCTCTTGAAGGTGCGTCAGTCAGAAGTTTTGGTCGGGTTTTCTTGATTGCTCACTCTTGCTCTAAACGTGGCGAAGAATGACCCCCCTTCAGCATTTGCAAGAGGGACCTTCTCAGCCCTATCCTCAGTCCGAAACACAGGGATCTTTGCTAGGAGACATAATACCAGGGTTAAAAGTACGATCGAAGATATCAAGTCCATAGCATGGCTTAAATACAAAGTCTGCTCAGCCGAGAGGTCAAACATTTGCAGGAGTCGTGAGAAAAGCGTCATGTGGAAGGTTGAAAGATTCATGATTGTGCAAGGACTCAATAAATCTTGCTCAAATGATATGTAACAGAGTAAAGAGTAGATTCAAAGATAAAAGTTGCATTCATTGTTGGGATAGTCGAAAACCCCCCAACAAAGTCCGAGAAAACCTTTCCAGGAAGAGCTGACGAATCAATGCCTAATGGACAAACTTGATCATATTTTTCCATGAGTCAACGCACTCCTAATGCTAATAACCGCTCATGCTCTACTCTAAATGATATGAGATCTCTGTCATATGTAATTGAAGTCCTGTTTTCCTTGAAATCGACCCTCAAAGCGGCTGGCTGTGGAGCAGGGTCTTGCAAAGAAGGGGCGTGCGTCTATATCTTGCACCCGGGGGCTGAGCTCGGCACTTGAACTACTGTACCCCAAAAAGAGAGATCGCATCATTCAAGATTTGACACCCTAGCAATATCTTGGACATCACATACTACCTGTGAAGCAGGTGTGCGGCAGTGGGTACGGAACCGGGACTCGTATCCCACTGCGCCACCCCTCATAGAAAATCGATTGCCAAACCCTGAAATGGCTAGAATCAGTAACTAAACGGAACTCATACCGATCTATGCGCACAAATAATACGCTTTGGGTCTATTCGGGTTTCAAAAGTAAGGTTTGGAGCTCACAGAAGATCAACAACCTCACTCACCATCCTGCCCGTGATTCAGACAGGGATGGATGTAAACGCCGGCTGATGCCCCGGATCAATGCCCAACAGGCATTAGCTGATACTTATCTTTCTTGTTTCATTTGCCGTGTTTGCCGTTGAAATGACGCAAGCATAGTCGACGCTCCTATCGATGGCGCAATGTGTGCTCGGCAGATAGAATCGGGGAGAGGAATGGAGGGGAAAAGATGCATGTAAGGGATTCACATAGTAGTGTGCTTACGTGTAGGTTGAATTTGTCCTACAACGGTCAGTCGGTACAGATAGGAGTCCTGCAATTGGAAATGAGGAAAATCGACCCCATTCAACCATAATACTTATTAGCTTAGATGCTTCACGATGTCTCATTCCTCCCCAAATTTCTCGCCACCTAAGATCCTCTTTTACACCAAGAAAACATGACTCAGTCTCAGTCTATTGTCGAAACAATCGACAAGTCCGTTACTGCATCCATACCATACTACAATGGGCCTTTCAATCCGCCAGATGCTATTTCCACCCTCACTACGACTCGCTGTTGCGACTGGAAAACAGTCAAAGTTCAAGACGTTCGACCCTCTGTGTCCGACTTTACCTTGGATAAGCATGGCTTCCAATACGTAAAGCACGCCTCAGCTCTCAGCAGACCTCCTCACACTCTTGCGTCTTGGAAGGACCACGAGACCCGTGAGCGGATCAATGATGCTGAGATACTGGAGCTTGCGAAAACTCTTACTGGTGCCAAAAAGATCATCATCATGTTGGCTACAGGACGCAACGCCAAGTTCACCGAGCCTGAAGACGAGCCATCAAGGCCAGACATCTATGCCAATCAAACCAATACTCTTCCAGCTACCAGAGCCAAAGGCTTCTACGATGGTATGGACATGGGCCCTGTACGCAAACCTCACGTTGACTGGGGGACCTATGGTGTGCGCAACATACTTCGAAACTGGAGTCATGAGCTCGCAGACGAGGCCAAAGACATCATCGAAGCAGAAGATGAAGCGGCAGCACTCCCTGGTGGTATTGAAAAGAACTACAAGGGGAGACGTTGGGCATTCTTCAACACATGGCGACCTCTCAAGCCTGTGAAAAGAGATCCTCTGGCATGCGTGGACTTTTTCACGTCCAAAGATGACAAAAGTTCAGTCTTTTGGCGTAAGATTCCAGGTATCAATGGTCCATTCAGAGCTGATGCTCCGCTTACGCCAGCGAATCCTAACCATAAGTGGTATTGGCTAAGCGACCAGCAACCAGATGATCTCCTGGTGATGAAGATCTTTGATTCGGCACACGAAAGAGATCCGGATAACGTTGCCGGAGGTATTCATCATTGTTCGTTCCACCTTGATGGCACCGATGATCAGGAAGTTAGAGAAAGCTTGGAAACCAAGTTTATGGCCTTTTGGTGACAAACTCTGTCACTTTAACCTGATACTTTTGTCTTAAATTTGAATTGTTCTGCTGTACTGAGCCTTCTAGTAGCACAATGTGAAGTCGAGGTTCTAAATTCTCACAACGTGCTGGCCTTCAATTCCATAGCATTAGGCACATTTTGACGTTTACTCGGCCCGGTAATGCCTTCGCTGTCGAGCGCCACGCGTACGTAAGAGTAGATTGCGATGGCGGTAGGCCCTGGAGAGTTCTACGTAGAAAATAATATATATCCATTAAACCATGCATAAGCACCAGCAGTTTGTGATAAGGCTGTTCCAATATCATCGCTGCGTGTTTACCTTGATTGTAGTTAAACAATCAAAAAATCAATAGACATGTTACTGATCCCACCTATCATATTCGGAGCACGAAATATTAGTCAGTACAGGACAGTGCTCCATTACAACATAGTAGAAAATCTCCCTCATTCCTAGAGCCTCGTCAATACTGACCAAGCTCAAATTGATAACAATACACATTTCATCGCTCTTGTAAAGATATTGCTTTTGCAAAACCGCTAGCTAAGACGATAACTAAAAATTCGACGCGAAAAGTTCGTTGACCAATATGAAGTATGATGAGGCAGCAGCAGTCTTTCCCTGATTTTGGCAGTCCAATTATGGCCGTGATTGCCTACTAGAACAGTCACGGATTGCTGATGCTTTCTACCCGATTCAACCTCGATACCATCAGCTTCGGATGCCATAGCCTTCATTGATTCCTCAAACCAGATTTGCGAGCAACAACAGGCTATGTCAGGAACTTCCACGTCCTCCCCTCAGATTGCACAGGGGTTCTGAGCCTCACGGTGCCCTCGCTTGACAGCTTCACTAATAGTAAGATAACTCTATGCCTTTTTAATCACAGGAACATTCATACCACTTCGTAGCTCATCCTCTGGGGTTTGTGCGGCCCACTTCACGATATCATGATCAAGACTGTGAATTAGAAATTGCCACATTATTTCGTCGCTGGAGAGTGCTACTTCCTGTCAAGATCGCATCTCGCTGTGAAGTGATATCTCAGAAGTTATCTATATGCAAGATTTGGAGAGCTTTTGACGTAAGCTGCAGGAAGCAGCATATAGCTACTATTGGCTCGCCTTATATTCTAATTCTAGCGTGTACTATGCTTTCTTGGAATCTTCAACCTACCGCCCGCAACAGGGACTAAGCCCTTATCTGCCGGCAGCTTCAAGCTGAACCCTGAGGCACCTGTCAGCGCAACATCCTACCCAGGGTGGATGCCAGATTCGAATCACCCTATCTTGAGCATACCCTCAGCTGCCTTAAGTAGAGTCAGAGATGGTTCGCGTCCATAAACTGTCTATGATCGTTTTGAATAACAGGAAGGCTACGCATAAGGCAGTCCTCCAGAAGCGACTATGCAAGGTATGCTTTTGAACCTCTAAAGAAAAGAGATACCTGCCTCAGTAATTAGTCAATAACTATACAAGCCATTAATGGACTTTTGAACTTTTAATTATAGCTACTCCCGATGTGGTAGACTAATCAGGTTCTTATAGGTCACAGTTATGTAACTCGACGGACTACTGGCCACGTCGGCACCGAAACACACATGACACAAAGTCATTCCCAAGCATACCAATCTTCCTTTTAGCAAACTTTAGTCCAATACAACCATCAAACCTACCTAGCCTTCTCTTTCGAGGAACCAACGTAAAGAAAAATCGTCAAGATGCCTAAGATTCCTCGAGCGATCCACCTGGTGTGTAGCATTGTGTAGATACGGCACTAACCGGCCATGTGGCTCTTTTGCCTTGTTTAAGAGGAGACATCTGACGATGTAACACACAGTGTCCATACCATACTTTGTTGTGTTGGAAAGAAAGTACTTTTGAGTGTATGACCTTGATCTATCTCTACAAGTTATTGACCAAGGTAGCTTCTATGTATTCATGATTTATGTTGACTCATCCAAGCCCAAAAGTTCCCAGTCAACGGCAGGGCCATCGAAGTAACGACGAACAGTATACCAAAGACTGACCAAAATAATGGCCATGCATCCAAGTACAACACAAACGCTAGAGAAATCGTCAGAAAGTCCAACATTAACCATACTCACGTTGACTTACTAGTTCATCGAGCCCGCATCTACCGGAATTGCATTGGGGAAGCAAATAAAAATACCAATGGTCGTCACCCAAAGCGGTGTCCACGCGTTGCAGATATAGCCCCCGACTTTACCGAGATCAAATGGTCGTGGGGGCAAATGGTTCTCACGTCCATGGATGAAGGTGATGGCTTGTGGCACGGCATACGATATGTTGACGCCCAAGACCGCCGTTGTGATGATCGAGTTGAAGGCTTCATTACTAGCCATGTACAGCAAGCTATAGATGACGCAGAAAGCAGCCGACAATAGAGTTGTACGGACAGGGAAGCCAAGCGATGGGGAGATATGGTTCCAGTAGTTAGAATATGGCAAGCCACGCTAGTTAGAGCGTCAGTAACACTTGAAAGACCCGTAAGATGGGGAACAAAACTCACATCTCGGGAAAAGGCCCAAGTTAGACGGCCGCAGGTGATCCACTGGCTGGGCATGCATGCTGTTTTGAGTTAGAAAGAGAATCTTGTGGTCTAAAACAGAATGTGGGTAACTCACTGTAAAAGACAATCACTAGAAGAGATTGCAGTCCGAGTGCGGCCGATTTGCTCCCTGTAGCTTGATGGAATACTTCTAGGCTCGGCAACCGAGCGGCTCTGACAGCATCGAGATCCTTAATGACAAACATCATGGCCAAAATAAAAGGCACAGATGTAAGTAAGCCAATGATCATAGTGAGGTTCCTGCAAGCTATTGTCAGTATGCTCCGATATTTAGAGCCAGTGTCGCTAGACATACATTGCTCGAGGAAGGGCTTTTCCAGGGTGGTGCATCTCCTCAGCCACGTGAATGACGGCATCCATGCTTGCAAAGGCATACATAGCATTGCCAATGCTCATGACCCAAGCAACTCCGTTCGGCCAACCGCTTGTACCATCGAAGGTCGTGATGAAACTTGGGTGGTTATAGCCATCGCTCATCGCCAGGATCGTGATAGTGACAATGAAGAAGCCCAGTACAGAGACTGCAAGACATCCTTCTGTCCATTTTCCGAGGTGTTTCTGAGGGACCGTAAAGATGGGGGTGACTTGGAAGTGTCAATATAGTTCAATGTCTGATAATACTGGTTGTAGACTTACGTGTAATCAAAATGAGTCCGACGTATAGCAGGTAGGAGTGCCAGTTCTGAGGTTCGTATTCAGGTTTGGCGAACAGGATCATGCCAATGATGCACTGAACATTATTCGAGATGCCAGAGCAGGTAATCACCCACCAACCGAGGACACTGATTGTACCCACGGCAAAGGAAGCAAATCGTCGATATCTTTTGGGGGCTAGGATATACGTGAAGTGATATTGACCTGGTAGAAACGAAAGACGGGATTAACTAAATGGCCGAAAGAGTCTAGGGTGATACTGAAGACTGACCTCCTGAAGATGGAAACGCCGAGGCTTGTTCCGCAAGACCGAGGATGATAAGCCACTGCACGGCACAAGCAACGATCAGGCCGAAAACGGTTGCTTGAGGTCCGCCGTAGAGCAAACTCTGTCCAAAGCAACTGGCGTAAGACACCCACGAGTTGGTGATGCTAAAGCCGAGTCCCAGTGTTCCCAAAAGATTGAACGAGCGTTTCATCGCAGGGGCATGGCCCTGGGCGAGAAGAATATCGTCGTCGACATCGTTTTTCTTGAAGACATCCGCATCTTCAACATTTTCAACCCTGCCGACCGCTACATCGGAGTTATTGACCGGGGGAGGCTTGGTTTCGGGAGGGTTTTGTGCTGATGTGTTGGAAGCCATTGTGATTGAGACAAAGGAGATGAAGTCGGAGTTTGCAAGAGGGAAGAGGCTATGAAAGGAAAGGATAATATACCCTCAGAATATGTTATCTTCGGCAGATACTGCTAAGCCGAATAGCCTGCGAAGCCGGAAAACCGGCCAGGCCAACAAGCCTGCCTGGCGGGATAACCTTCCAACAACCAAGCGATCATTTGCGAGAATTCCCATATCTCCACGCTACGGAGTCTCCCCGCACTCGAGGCTCCGCCCCCGGTGATCAAGATTATGCCCCGGATCGCAGGGGAACGGCAAGTCCAGTATCTAGCTGGTTGCGATGGCTGGTCATCTCGGCGTCGGAATACCGGTGCGATACTTACACTCAGGTTGTACCGTATCTACTGCAATACAGGACGGGTCCGTGGATACCACTACTGCAGGCTTATCCATGCTCTGTCTTTGAGTGGTCAGAATGCTTAAAACCACTCGAAGGGCCCGCCTGGTATGTATTGTTATGTAGAACGGCACTAACCAGCCAAGATGCTCCTTGGTTTGAATTAACACTGTGTGGAGTAACTATTCTTCCGTGGGTCTCGTCTTACTTCCGTTTTTGGCGGTAAGCCCTCAGTGTCGTCAACGTCCCCACGCTTTTAAAGAGCAACCGTGTTTCTCCAACTCAGACAGCTAACCTACGATTGCCAGCTACGTATCGGTTTCACAAGTAAACAGTGCTATCTTTGGTGCAATATATCTTGTCTCCGATTCGATCATACTTTAACGTCTATCACTTTTCACTCACAAACTTCGCCGACGTCACCGATCATCACATCATCATGGCTGCGCAACAAAAGGACGCAGAGATCATCGAGCTCGCCAAGGGCTACAAGAATACCCCTTGGTGCGAGGAGTACGAGAAGATGATCTCTGGTATGCTGTAAGTTATCACCCCTGCATACCCGTCGGGGTAACCGTTGCCTAACCACGGGAACTGCGCGTTAGCTACAACCCGCTACACCCAAAGTTGCTGGAGGGGCGCCACAATGCTCGCGGCTTGTCCTACAAGTTCAACAATCTTGACCCTAACACTGGCAACTATGAGGAGATTGCCGATAAGCGGATCAAACTCCTGTCTGAGATGCTCGGTAAAGTCGGCAGCGGCACTTTCATTGAGCCACCTTTCCTGCCAGACTACGGCAGCAATATCTCAATCGGAGAGAACTGCTTCATGAACTTTGGGTAGGTCAAGTACCATGGCATGATCCAGGTTTGAGTGAATTCTGACTAACACCCTTTCCCAGTTTGACCATTCTAGATACCAGCCTGGTTATCATTGGTGACCGCGTGCAGATGGGCCCAAATGTCCACATCTACACTGCAGGCCATGAGACAAGCGTACTCTCCAGGATCAAGTTTGTTGAATTTGGTCATCCCATCCGTATTGAGGACGATTGCTGGATTGGGGGTAACGTCATCATCCTTCCAGGGGTAACCATTGGACGCGGATGCACAGTGGGTGCTGGTGCGGTGGTCACCAAGAGCTTGCCTCCTTACTCGATCGCTCTGGGTGCCCCAGCTAAGGTGGTCAAGACGATACAGACTGTGGAGGAGGAGCTAGAGGACCCTAACAACCCTTACCGAAACATGCCTGATAGAGAATAAGCAGTGTCACTGTAATTACTAGTTTTGGTCAAGAGATAACGACTTAACTGTTTCTAGACTTAGTTAAGATAGGAGAAACTGTCCGTATCGGCGACTAGTTGGTACAGCCTAATGTGTAACCACTCATCGTAATTGTGAATATTTTGCTCGAGGCTTCTCTTGCCGTATCTTTTCCTGGTGAGTCGCTTTTCGGCTTTACATTTCTGACGCCGATATCACAGCCGATAAGTGTCAAGCGAGTCATTGAGCCCTGCACCTTGCACCTTGCGTCGGCTAAGGTGGGTGTCAATAGCAAGCGAAACAACTCTTTTTGCTTCCCCCAACCTGCTTCAGTCGAAGGGTTCAGTGCCGGGCGCCCATACTGCGAGCTACGGCAGTTGTCCATGTATTATGCATTCATTAATTTACGAACGCGTCTTTGGAGTTAAAAGGGTCTTGTATAGACATGACCGATAATTCTGTGCCTGGGCTGATGGAGGCATCTCTTCATGCACAAAGACGTAATAATATTGGATGATTGTAGAGCCAACTGTGAGAATATCAAGTTTGCTAGTTCGAAGGCGTAGTAATGTATTATAACCCCCCTGAGGGTTACTTCAATCTGAACCACTTCTTGAAATATTTGCCCTCTCCTCCCCTGTAGTCAGAACAGACATCTCGATAAGCGTTCCTCTCTAAACCCCCGGCATCCTTTGGGATTTAATCAAGATAGGTAATATAAGAGTAGGTCCACTTTGGGTCAGGTTCATCGAACTCGGTTTTCCATGTCCAGAAAACCTACCCCCACATGTCAGGCTTCCGGTAGAGCTGTTGCTGGGCAGCAAAGAATTTCCTGAAAAATTCCTGATCCTTCCAGTCAACGTTGGATGTAATGCTCCATTCGCCAGTTTTCGCCCTCGACCACACGACTGTCGTTGCATGCACTATGCATTAGTAATTTCTGTTTAGCCCGGTCGTCTTCACTTAATGCAAAGTCAATGTAGTTATGGTCATGAAACGCCGTCAAAGGGTTATTCGATACTGCAGAGTCTGTATGAGGGTCGTCGGAATCCCATTTTTGAGATATAATCTGAACGTGAAGCTTTCCACCAGCAGGGACTCTCAGCTTGGCTTCGGTGTTGCGAATAGCTTCAAGTGCATCTGGGTATTATTTGTTCACTATATCTGGATCTTGCCTGGGGGTTGGCCAGCTCTTGCCTTGGTCATCGTGCTTGGAGACGGGCTCTTTAAAGACTTGGATCTTTCCCACACTCTTGTAAGCGTCGTTGGTATGAATGCGTTCGGTCATCCAAGATAACCACTTCTCAGCACGGCCGAAGTTGTGGTCGTTGAAAAAGCCAGCGAGATGATTGTTTTGGCTTGTGAAGACGTCTTCTTGCTGGCCACCTGGAGCTCCATGGAGGTCGATGATGGCATAGATGCCAAGTTCGGCAGCTTTCTTGACAACGACGTCGAGGTAGGGAAGTATGCGATCTCCATCGGCGAAGGGCTCACTGTCCACGTCGACAATGTCTCTGTAGGACCAGTGGCCGATGGGGATACGGATATGTTCAGTCCAACATCGTGAACGGATTGAATAGTATCAGGATGGATCCAGTTTCTCTAATGCTCCTCGAACTGTTTGTTTCCGGTTTCGCGTTGGTCCCCTTAATAATGATCGCGCATACAGTCGAATTCTGATTCTGATTCACCATATCCCAAGATATCTTTCCAGCGTTTCTCTTGCAGCCGTTTTTCACAAATAAGCCAGCCTATGTTGGGAAGCTTCAGTAGACGGATTAGAAACACGGTTTTGGACATGTAACTTACCACCGAAGTTGACGCCACGGATCTTGGTGATTCCATCGGAGAGAGATGGCTCCCAACGACGGCCGAGTTGCGCAAAACGTGGCGTCTAGTTGCACGCTGCCAGATCATGGCTCCCAAGAAGTCAGGCCTAAACGTGATTAATGAGAAGAACGGAGAACAGACTGCGATAATGGATGCTGCTAGGTGTGGTAAGTAGCCTTGCGATGTGCTCAACAGGAGTGAGTGGCTCTCACTTTAAGTCTTTGATTGTCAATTCGAACTGCAGAGCGCATCCTTTCAAAGTTGGCAACTGTCAACATATTGTCATCAATTATCTGCATGGATCGACCTTGGGCTTGCTGGGCGGATAGACGGACGAAAATTGATCCTTGTTGGTTAGAGCCTACGTGTAAATGAATACTTGGGTGGCTGCATCAGCAGTGCCTCGATATCGTCGCTGCGTAGCTAGCTTCTTACTGTCTGAGGTTGGGAGCACAAATGGCTGCGGAGGATTCAGATGTAATGTTTATATGAGGGTGATTATTCGGAGTGGTTGCATGACAAATGCTAGTTAGGTTGCCTTGGTCCTCAGATAAGATATAAGGTCCTGCCTTCAAGCATGACAAATGCAAATGGGATCACGAGTAATTGGGGGCTACCCGTAGTCGAGCCTAGAGAAGCTATGGATATGCACATGATTGATGGTCTTCCACTCCTGTGGCCTGCCACAACAGACACCGCACTGAATACCCAATTTGTATTCAATAAAAAATCCCTGTAGTGTGCGACAAGCCTCGACTCAATGCAGAGGGTAATTCAGCTGGTAAGGATGCGGGGAAAGCTGTCGACTTCGCACATTCTTGCCGCTTTACGACCATCCATGTTGTTAATTGCGTACACACAGCCTGGTCGTCATTTGGGTAATCTTCATTAGGGCTAAGACAGTTTATCTACAGATCAAACTTGCAAAGAGCTTCGAGCGGTTGACACAAAAATATTACCCGCCATCGAAAAGTTGTCATAGATAAAACATCAAACCGGAAACCCAGGATAGCCAGGCTAGACCATCCGGTAATGCTGAAAAGACGATCTTGCCCTGTTAGGCTGAGCGTGCGGCTGAAAAAAAGAAGACGGATTTCGGTTGTACTGCCATCGGCATCACCAGTAAGATTGCCCCAATATAAAGTTGGACCAACAAATGCCTCACGCTGTAGTGACACAACATTGGTGCAGTCAATACATCCTGACATCACGACTGCTGCTTTCTCAACTGGTACAGCGAGCGAGTTTTAGGAATCTTTCGTGTTTCACAGACTGCGCCATCGGGCTTTTTGTCTGCAGTGAACGCGCATGAGTAGGCTACAATCAGCCTGTTGCATACGCCCTCTCATGCTTTCAAACGAATCTGGGTGTTGTAACGGAGGACTGCGAAAGATGTCAAGTGGCAAGAAAATAAACCACTTGCTACAGAAGCTGGATAATTCGAGCTGCCACACACACACACATATTGTCCTTTTGATTGTCTGGTTCTGCTTCACCGGTCGGCTCCCTTATCCGGCTGGGCAAAAGCCTGAAGATGTTCGTGGTGAGATTTGGGACACCCAGCCACCTCATTCGCCAGACCAAAGCAGGCTGTGTGATTCATCCATGTGCTTGAATACTCCAGAGCCTGATCTTGACCCCTTCACTGTACGTGAAATGTACTTAATGTTCGAGACCACTCCACTTCAGATGCAAGCGTGGTAACGTGGCCGCCGGGCGTCAAAACACGCTGTCAACAGCTGACAGCAACAATTTCATATAAGCTCTTGGCTGAGTTGTTCAAGACCCGATTTTCTAGACGAGCTTAGCTTGTGTGAGTGTCTTTGGCGTCGAGTCGATTGCTCGTCAACGGTGACAATGACTACACCTGTTAGTTCGCTCTCCAGTAGCTTTGATTATCTCAATAACAACATACTGACTATGCGTGCAGTGCGATACATCCCCTGAGGTGGCTCCTTCGGACTTACCACAAACCTATTACCCCAACATCGAACAAGATAACTGGTCTCGTCAAGGGAACAACGGTTATACATCCCCAGCTGGTGACGCTACCTACCGTAACGACTCGCAATACTATCAACAATCGTCATCGCCTTTGACCACCAAAACAGAAGCTGAACCGCAAATACAAGCGACTCCTGGAGGTAATACAGGGAACAAGCCGAAACAGAGATGTTCTGTCTTGGTCATCGCCCTCATCATTGCCTTGGTAGTTGCTTGTGTAGTAGTGGTCGGTCTAGCAGCTGCGACTGGCGTTACCATGAAACAGAAGCAAGAATCAGAGTCGGAACTTAGAGCTCTGCATTCTTCTATCCCCGTTTCTATTTCTGATTCCGATACCTTGAGGTCAACAGCTACATCTGATTCTTTCCCTGTTTCCGATATCCAAGTATCCACGGCCACATCCGCTTCCGATTCCACTTCTGCAACACCACAAGTTGGCGTAGATGACATTTCCAGTGGCTGTTCGGGAAAAGAGACAGTCTCAGGCACCATATATACCACAAATTGTAAGCACCTGTCTATTACGAGAATTCAGTTCACTACTGGATAACTAACAAATAACACCAGTTGGCCTTCAACCCAAGTTCACCATGTACTGTTGGAAGGATTCGCCTACCAAATCGTTTTTCTCGGTTTTTTCAGGGTCATTCCAGGCCTGCATTGAGTCTTGTAACATATTCAATAACTATACCGACACAGGATTAGCAACGTGCCAGATGATTGCCTTCGTTCCAAAATGGGTTGATGTCGAGCATGCAGCCAACGAAAATGCTCCTGGAGATTGCTTCTTTAAGACGGGCCCACAAACCCGGGGGAAACTGGAATATGCACCCGGTGCTCATGCAGCTATTCTAAGGTCTTGACATATCTGATGTATTTATCTAACATGATCTTTTATGGAGGTTTTCCAATTATCCGTCGTTGTAAACTATACGAGCCTTGCAGTTAATTATTTACGTGCATGTTGAAGTACGTAAATCATATCAATCTCAAGTTCAATGTGTATCTACATGTAATATTTGAACAGCCCGCCACTAATCCTTATGGCCAATCCACACATAGTGATATTGTTCCCCACATTTGCTTTGAATTCTCCCGAATTTCGACGCCTGATGCGCATTTCTCAAGCGGCGATTGCCTCAGCTTGGACCTCGACGTGCATACCAGGATTGACGAGGGCAGCGACGACCACCGAAGTCAAAGTAGGAGTATGTCCCGGATACCGTTTGCGGAAGATGTCTAGCAGAGTTGCTTCATCCTCGGCACGAGTGAAATAAGCCACCAACTTGTGAGCGGAAGCAAGGCCATTGGTGACACCGGCGTTCTTTAGCGCTGCATCGAGACAGTCGAATACAGCGTTGAACTCGGCATCCGTTGAGCTGGTAACAAGTTGACCAGTTTTGATGTCTACTCCAACATGGCCAGTAGTTATGACCAAAGAACCTGTCAAAGGAATGGTCGCTGTAGTTGCAAGCGATGCTGATCGCAGCATTTCTCCAACTGGCCCGGGAAGGAACTTGTATTGGACGGATGAAGACATGATGATTGAGGTTGATATCGATGGGTGCTGAGGCAATGATTGCAAGAGTTTCACAGAGCTATCATTAATTGCTAGTTGAACCCTCGGGTTTATTTGCAGTCAATCTACGGATAACAAGACTGAAATAACCCAAAACGAATGAGGTATCGTGCCTAACGCTTAGAGATACGTAGACTGATTCTACCGTATTCCTAATTAGGAAATGAGCCTCAACTCCATTCTTGGTGTTTCGTCCCCGCACGTACTGACGTCTGGATTCGCACTAATCCACTTGCATGGCCACGTTAGTTTTCTAGCCTCTTACTCCGGAAATCGGAAGGGTTGAATAGAATACTACAAGTCCACTCAATACAACCAGGGCTGGCTCTCCGACTAATCAGACCCTGCTATCCAAGATACTGTCCAACTGAGCATCCCAAGATCTGCGTCAACACGCTAGGCTATCACTTCAGACCATTTGATCCGGCATCATGTCTTCCTCTTTGTCAGAAGACGTTCAGACCAAACTGCGCGGCATCATCAATGAGTACACTGTTGGGGGAGCCGATCGCAAAATCCCAGGTCTTATTTACTCTGCATGGAGAAATGATGGTGAACCAATTTTTGAACATGCCTCTGGAGCAAGAGGGATGTCGTCTCAGGATGCTATGGGCCTTGATACAACCTTTTTTCTTGCATCCTTCACAAAGATAGCAACATCTGTCGCATGTATGCAGCTCGTTGAGCAGGGCAAGTTGCGCTTAGATGATGCTGACCAAGTCGAGACTATTTGTCCTGAGCTAAGAGACGTCAAGGTCTTGACTCGAAATGCAGAAGGCGGATTTGAACTCGTCGAAAAGGCCAGAAGAATAACATTGAGAATGCTTCTCACTCACACGGGTAAGCGCTCCCAAGTATCACGTTCGTGGTTTTTTCATATACTGATAATGAACCAGCTGGATTTGGATATGCATTTGAAGACGAGAAACTAGCAGAGTTTACCCGTCCAGTCGGGGCTGATGATTTCTCTGGAGAGGCCATTCATCTGGCAAACCGACCTCTTGTCAACCAGCCCGGTGAAAAGTTTCAGTATGGAATTTCAATGGATTGGGTTGGCGCCATAATTGAACGTGTTCATGGAAAGTCCTTGGACGATGTCTTCAAAGCAACCATCTTCCAACCCTTGGGTATGAACAATGTTAGCTTCCATCCTTCGAAAGATGCAAAGTCGAATCTGGCATATATGCATCGCCGAGGCTCTGATAGAAAGCTGAAAACCACTGACCACTTCTATCGACGACCACTGCTTGCGCAGGATGGCGAAAAGATTCCTTGCGCTGGAGGGCACGGTTGTTTCGGAAGACCAGCAGAATTTGGGCGTGAGTTAAACAAGACAGGCTCACATGATTCGTTACTGACGTTGACCTAGGATTGATATCGCTATTGTTGAACGACGGTGTCGACGCCAAGACAGGAACACGCCTGTTAAAGCCTGAAACTGTGAAGGGTAAGACTATCTCACTTAACTCTATTTCCCAATCTCCGGGGGATTCACTAATACCTGATTCTTAGATATGTTTACGGATCAAATCGCCGATAAGCCACGGTTTAGCAACATCTGTGTCCCCGTTGCAAAGCCCGAGCTGGCAAACCCAACCCCTTTGGCTCCGATGCCAGATGATCACACAGAAGGATGGGGATTTTCCTTTTCAATTAGCCACTTCCCAGAGTCCACCGGTCGTGCAGCTGGCACGGCGTCTTGGGAGGGGTTGGCTAATCTTTTCTGGTTTGCTGATCGTAAGAACAACATTGCCGGAATCATTGCTAGCCAGATTCTTCCGTATGGCGGTAAGTTATGTGTGAATATTAAGAGTGACGTTGTGCTGACTTAGTGGCTGTAGATGCATTAGTACTAGAGTGCTCAGAACGTGTGGAAACTGAGATCTACAAAGCGTTGCAGGGGAATAAGGGAGTTAACTAGGCCATTAGATAGCGTTGATTACAACTAAAATCTAGTTTTTAGGGGAATTACATTCTCATTTCAAAACCATTGATAGGTTTAACTTGGCAACCTAAATACAACACACCGTAACAATGTAAGCTTGTGTCTTGTAGGAACCATTCAAATATTGAAAGACATCTTTATTTTCCAATAGAAATGTACCTATACAACTCCTCTGGGATCTCTCTGATTGGCAGGGCCTAAAGATCTACTTCCCCTCGTGCCCGAGTCCAGGTATCCATGTGGTAAATTTCATGGAAAACACGGGGATAAGGATGACTGGGCAAAGGGCCGGCCGAAAGGGAATAAGAAGATACTGAAATTCTCTATGGATATGAGGTTATCTTGGAAGTAGCACTTTCTCTAAGATTTCTCCGCAAAAGCCACGTAGCCCTGCATCCTGTGCTTCACGCATTGAAGCGGAGATGGAGAAAGCACGGGAGTTTGGTATTTAGACCCTATCGAGTAGTTGTTGTGGTGCATATCTTATCACTTAACCAGTTATCATAAGCCAACGACCTCGCTTCCGAGTCACGTTCCCCCACTAAAACCTTTCAGTGAGTTACAGTCATACTTGTTTAGGAAAAAGGACATGATGCGGGGGTTCGGAAATGCCGTCATGCCAACTATACTCTATTAGTGTATTGCTGTAAAAAGAATTTGGGGCGCTTGAAGTTCGGTAACTAATTATTTTGGTCAATTTCTCTTTTCACTCCAAAAAGATAATCCACAGCCAAGGCCACCTCAAAGCGTTACGATTGGAAGGCCTCATCGCATCGAAATCAATGGCATCCTCATATGAAGAGCGTAATGCTCAGTTCAATGCCCTTATCGACGTTTTACACAGTATTAAGGATAACGTATTCGATCCTTTTGATACCACTCGGACACACTATGAGTCGGCGGGTGTAAACATTGGTGTAGATATCCTGGTCCCTCGCCGAATAACCACCCAGAGTCAGCCTGTAATTGTCAGGATCCATGGCGGATTCCTTGTAAGTGAATTTCCAAACGAGTTTGAGATTGAAAAGCTAAGTTTTTATTCTAGGTCACAGGCTCAAGTCTTTTCCCTGCTTGGTTTTCTAAATGGGTCCTCGATTTTGCAGAAGAGCATAATGCCATCATTATTAGCCCCAATTATCGACTTTTACCAGAGGTCAAAGGACGTGATATCATCCATGATATGGCAAACTTCTGGGCATGGGTGCACTCGGGAGGACCCGAGCGTCATCTTGCATCTGTGGGACAGTCCAGAGTCAAGTTGAATATTTCACAAAACCTTCTAGTGGGCGAAAGCGCAGGTGAGTCTTTCAGTTGTGATTTTAAAAGCCTTGACTAATCCATCCTGCGCGATGAAGGGGGGTATCTAGCGCTGCAGTCTGTTTTGTCGGGCTTCACAAGGCCCAGGGCAATTATTGCCCTCTACCCAATGGTCGATATGAAGGCAGCTCATTTTACCCAAGCTTACCAAAAGACAATTGTTGGTGTGTCGAACTACCCCAACGAGGTGGTAGATGAGTTCCTATCGGTTATTTCAGAGAGTGCTGCCATCACCGAGGCAGATCCACCTGTACGTCTTGATTCAGCTATGGCTGTAGTCCATAATGGCCGCTATTTGGAGCTTCTGGGTCAAGAGCCTGAGTTGTTCGTTCTTGAACGCATTAAGGTGCAATCTTCTTCAGACAAGACCAGCAAACCCCTCTTCCCACCTTTGTTTGTCTTGCATGGCGAGGGTGATAGTGCAGTGCCGGTTGAGGGTACTAGAAAGCTGGTGGATATACTGCAGACCGTAGATCCGAAGACTCAACTTCACCTGGCGATACAGCCTGGTGACCATGGTTTTGATTTCAAGGCCACTATCCAAGAGCCTTGGTTGAAGGAAGGGTTGGATTTCATCACGGGTCCTTGGTTAAATAGCAAGAGTTCTATCTAGTGCAGTACTTGTTTAATGACCTGGTTTTTGAACCGTGGCTACCACTGAGAACAACATCCGTGGGTCATGTTTACCCATGATATACCCATCTTGCCGTCCTCGAATGTTCAGAAATACTGCAATGTGGATGTGCGAAGCCAAGTGGGGTTTTCAGTATGAAGAATGAAGCCCTGGGGGGGGGTTGAAATTGCAGTGCAAATCGTGTAGGCACGTCGACGCCAGCCTGGCAGCCCTGGTTGGCCGAAAATACTAAGATTGTAACGCCAGACTCGCCGGAGTAAATTATTTTTTAACCCTCTTTGAATAAGATATAGATATATTATAATAGTAATTTTCTTTTCATTAGTATAATCGAACTAGCATCATCACAATAGTTTTTTTGAAAGTCTTGACCAGGACAGTAAGTATTCTAATTAATGTGTAGCCGACATATACTTCTCCATAATCCGGTCCAGTTCTACCCAAATCTAAAGAATAAGCTTAACCACTCTTCTGCACAATCTCAATAATCTTGCCCACGACCGAGGGATCAGAAAGGGTCGTGATATCACCAAGCTGATCCTGCTCGCCCATAACCACCTTTCGCAGAACCCGGCGCATAATCTTTCCAGATCGAGTCTTGGGAAGATCCGGCACCATAAAGATCTTCTTGGGTGCAGCGAACGGACCAATGTTGTTGCGAACTTGCAGTCTAAGCTCGGCGTGCACTTCGGCCTCGGAAGCTTTGAAGGCTTCCTTGAGGCAGACAAAGGCAATGACTGACTGTCCTGTGAGTTCATCGGAGATTCCGACAACAGCTGACTCGGCGACTGCGGCGTGCTCAACCATGGCTGCTTCGATCTCGGCGGTTGAGAGACGGTGGCCGCTGACGTTGATGACGTCGTCTACGCGGCCACGGATCCAGTAAAAGCCATCCTGATCACGGCTAGCTCCATCGCCCGTGAACTAGGTCAATGAATTAGTGATTGTTCTAATCGTTAGACAAAATGGGGACTTACGTAGTATCCAGGGTACACCTTGAGGTATGTTTCCTCGAATCTTTGGTGGTCACCATAGACCGTTCGGGCCATGCTAGGCCACGAAGACTTGAAGGCCAAAACACCCTCTACCCCATTGCCGCGGAGCTCCTCGCCAGAAACAGGGTCAATCAAGACTGTGTCAATTCCGAAGAAGGGCAGGCATGCGGATCCAGGCTTGGTTGGTGTGACACCAGCAAGAGGCGTAACGACGTGAGAGCCAGTCTCAGTTTGCCAGTAGGTCTATTCCGCCGTCAGTTATCGCCACGTTCTTGCCAAACCAAGCACGAGATATTGACTTACATCAACGATATGACATTCACCCTTGCCAATAATGTCGTAGTACCACTTCCAGATCTCTGGTGCGATGGGCTCTCCGACCGAACCAAGTACACGAAGGCTCTTGGTGTCGTGGTTAACGGGGTCAGATCCAGCTCGCTTCAACAGACGAAGAGCAGTTGGTGCAACGTAAAAGTGGGTGATCTGGTGGTTTGAAATGATATCCCAGAAACGAGACTCATTTGGGAATGTGGGTGTGCCTTCAAACACGACCGTAGAGACACCCAGAAGTAGCGGGGCGTAGACCACGTAGGTATGGCCGGTGATCCATCCGACATCGCCAGCGCAGAAGTATCGGTCATTCTCGTGAATGTCAAACACATACTTACCCGTGGCAGCTGCTCCTACAAGGAAACCTCCGGTAGTATGCAGGACACCCTTTGGCTTTCCTGTCGATCCAGACGTATACAGGAGAAACAGGGGGTCTTCGGCGTCCATAGGCTCGGGGGGAATATAGCTGGGCCACTTGGCAGTCTGCTCGTGCCACCAGTGGTCACGTCCCTCAACCCACCCAACCTCAGCACCAGTCCTCTTGAAAACCAGAGTCTGAACACCCTCCAGGGGCTTCAAGGCATCATCAACAATCTTCTTGATGCCAATTGTCCTGCCGCCACGCTGACTCTCATCAGCGGTAATGACGACCTTGCTCTTGGCGTTGGTGACACGATCTCTGAGCGAACCAGCTGAGAAACCAGCAAAGACGACAGAGTGAACGGCGCCGATACGGGTGCAGGCGAGGATAGCAACCAGAGCTTCCGGAACCATGGGCATGTAGATGGCGACTGTGTCACCCTTTCGAACACCCAAGTCCTTGAGAACCCAAGAGACCTTGCTCACTTGCTTCAAGAGCTCTCCATACGTGATAGATTGCCCTCCGTTGCCGTCGTCAGTCTCATGGATGATAGCAACCCTTTGGGGGTCTTTGAGCGCATGACGATCAACGCAGTTGAAGGAAGCATTCAACTTTCCACCAAGGAACCAAGAAGGGTTGCCCTCAACCAAAGAGCCAGTCTTTACGGTGTGGAAGTCACGCTCCCAGGTGATGAGATCTCGTGCTAGGTTTCCCCAGAATGCTTCAGGCTCCTTGATTGAGAGCTGATGCATCTGCTGGTACTCCTCTAGGCCTGAAATTGACGATGTCAGATACCTATAAAAATTTTCAAGGTCGATCTACCACTTACTGCCAATATGAGGCTTCCCAGGATGTCCTACGTTCCATCGTCAGTATTGAGATAACGATAAGCATGGTGTTCACGCACGCGCAAGCATTTTGTCAGGAAGGTCTATCTCGAGGCTTAGTAAAAATTGCTAACACATGCCCCCAACAAGGGCAGATTCAGGGTGGACGTACACCATTCCTCGGAATCATTGCTCCCGGCAGGGATTGAGTTAGTTCGTAGTGGTTGACGCATGATGCAGCACTAAAATGTCTCTATGCACTACTTGGAGAAGATACGAAGTAGGAAATTGTGCAAAGACGTAGTAGTAGTACGAGCCTGGGAATTTATCGATATCTTGAAGGAGTCACCATTCGTCGAGACGTGGCTGAAAGGGGAAAAGGGGCCAGCTGTGGTATTAGGTCAGCAAAGGAGAGGGTCTATGCGTTTTAACCCCTTGTTAACCGTGATGAGAATGACGTACCCAGTCCTTGCAGTGCCAGTCAGAATTAGGAATGGACATGGGCATCACTGCTAATTAGAGATTAAACAGGTAAAAATGCCACAAACTATGACTAAGCCTAAATTGAGAACGGCAGTAAAAGAGCAGTACTTCGGGCCGTAGCGTCGAACTCACTGTAGCCGCGGTACTGCTCTTATTACCGCCTTCCTCAAAAGGAATGATCGCGGTTGAATTTCGGAGCATAACTTCCACAAGGGAAGCCGCGGCTTGTCTGGCGGTTTCTGCGGCGGTAGACTTGAAGATCATTCCACTTATTACTGAATGAGGAAATGATTCCAGCCCCTGCATCCATCAGGTCGGTTTGCATGCTTTTCCTTACTACCTTACAAGGCAACATCAGCACGTGGAACGAGTTTGAACCAGAAATTGAACCCTTGTTGATTCGGCAAAAAGCTTGTGGTTCTTATGCTTACTCGCTACGTGGTGCCGCCGAGTTGAACCCATGTGATGCCCTGATCTTTTTCTTGTCTAGGGTACTTCTCTCCTGATCGACTCATCCCGGTCGGTTTTTTTTTAGTGGTCACTGTGATTTGCCGAATACGCGCAGAGCCACAGGCCTGGTCGCGCGCATGCACACCAGGATGCTATCTTTTCAACCACACAAAATCACAACCTGAATGTATAGCTAGTATCTGAAGTTCTATGGAATATTAATAACGAAATACATTAGCTAGTTAATTCCGATTATTCAGTAGTCTTTAAGTAGATTTAATTCTCACATCACTCACTCAAGTTATGTAAGCTGGGGCTTTTTACCTACCCTGCACATTGTTATTCCACTTTACCCCGAGCAAATGACAAATGACACGACCTGCAGCATTACGCGCCCAGTTACAGTACGCGCCCGACGGCTAAGACTTGATGCCTCATGAAATCTAAACATAGCCTCGTTGACGTGGTATGATATGACAATTCCAATTGATTTAAAGGCCATTGAAACGCCTGTCCTTCAAAACTCCAAGGCCTATGTTCTCTTGCAATCCATCGACACAATGGGCGAAATTATATCACAAACCGTTTGCCCGACTTGCAGGCATCTAAAGTTCACGGACTCCTCAGATGCCCAAAACCTCAAGGTCAAACACTCCATCTTTTGGATGCTAGAAGATCAATCTCAGGATGACTTTCACCAATCCGCAAAGAATGGCTGTCAGTATTGCAACTTAGTCTGTCAAGCCGCTGTTCTATTGCGCTCTGCCGCCGAAAGACCCGTTTTGAGCATCAATATCTACAAAGACCATCCCACGGAGCTTCATTCACGGTCATCTAGCGAGGAATATGATGTAGTGGAAATCTACGCTTCTCCAGGTGAAAATCCACCATCCTCTGATAAGGATATTGTGCATGCAAACTAACGTCGAATGAATCCAGGGAGCAAGAATGATTCGTTCCCAAGCCTCGGTAATGATGTGCCATCGAGACCAGACTCTGAAAGTTCGTTCAAGTTCATCGAGTCACGTTACAGCCGATGTCTTCAAGAACATGAAGAATGCCGCCAACAGTCTACACAGCTTCCGAAACGTGTTCTGGACATATCCGGTCCCGACTATAGACTCGTTGAACCCGACCCAGGCACTCAAGGCACGTACGCCGCGCTATCCTATTGCTGGGGAGCTCGTGGACAGAAAATTACCACGTTAGAAACGATTGATCAATGCAAATCGTGCATTCCCAGAAACACCTTTCCTGTTGTGTTTGAAGAGGCGGCCACTGTGACACGGAGACTGGGTATCAACTACCTTTGGATTGATACAGTCTGCATAATTCAAGACAACAGACAAGACTGGGAAAACGAAGCAGCGAAGATGGCCGACATCTTTGAGAATGCAACCGTCACGATCGCTGCATCATCGTCTCCAGATCCCACTGTCTCTTTCCTGACAGGAAGGTCATCTTCCTACCGAGACATCGAATTGAAACACGACCTTCAAGATGAGAACCGGTCCGTGGTGTTCAAAGCTCGAAGGAAGATGTCTCTTGGGATGCACACCAAAGGGCATCAAACTGGAGACATTGATCCGCTCGACTCACGAGCTTGGGCGCTACAGGAAAAGGAACTTGCAACTCGCTTGATATCATTTACTGGAGGCGAGATTCAATGGAAGTGCAAACAGCAGCTGTTATGCGAATGCCAAAACAATTCGTTTCCATTGAATCCCTTCTACCGTACTCATTCGGCCTTGCCCGAGAAGGACAGAAATGATCAACGCTATAAAGACTGGCACAGGATTGTTGAAGAACACACCTCTCGGAAAGTGACGTTTATCACCGATCGAGTACCAGCACTGGGCGGTATGGCCGGTAAATTCAGTGCAATCACGGGAGCTACTTACATGGCTGGTCAATGGAAAGAGAACTTGCTGCAAGATTTGAGTTGGCAACGACATCATGAGGCTCCTCTGATCCCTGTGCCACAGTATCTTGGCCCCAGTTACTCATGGGTCTCGATAGCTAACCCTACGAACTACGCACTGGCACGCGATTCGTATCCAGGCACGCGCATCCAGCGTTGCAGCATCACAAATCCGCATTGCGAAACAAGTGGAAGCGGAACTGCTGGACATGTTACGGGTGGCTCAATGACTGTTCGAGGTCCAACCGTTACTGCTCGACTCTGCAGCTCTAATCCTGAAGATGGGCAAAGTTACACTCTCCAGATTGGAGACGCTGTATTCACCACCGGCACCTTTGAGCGAGGAGTTTGCGAGTTTTCTATTGATACTTTGCTTGAAAATTCACCAAGTGAACAAAACACACAGACCACAAGGGAAGACATGAGAGACTCGACCCTTCAACAAGCGTTTGGCGCGTGCGAAGCAAGAACGGTGGACGGCGTGGTAAAACTGCTGAGTTTGTACACCATCAGCCATCCCACATATGTGTATGAAAACTTCCTCGTGTTGGGTAACTCACGTACACAGGAAGATGCCTATGAGAGAATTGGGATAGGCACCGGAAAGATATACAGAACAACAGATGGACGTAACGACAGCGTTCCAGAGCAGCCCGGTCCGTTCGAATGGCTCGCCGCTGCTTTCGACCGTATGCGTCCGGAAGTTGATGGCGCATCGATAGAGGAAATGCTCATGTTGTAGGAGCGTTGGTAGCAAATAATGGACATCTAAAGTTGAACATCAGAATCTCGGCTTCATAGAACTCATGTTACGCTCACCAGCAAATTCACATTCCCAAATGCGCTCCACATCTATCCTTGTTGGTAAAAGCCGATTCGTCGCATCCAGGATATCCGCATTGAGTTATGCCTGCCATGTTGGTGATGTTGGGTTTTGGGAGTTAGATAGTGTTGAAAGTTTGAGATAGTGAGGAGCCAAGTTGGGGTGAGAGGATGTATTGAAAAACACACTCCGAGAGCCTCACTTGAACAAGACAGAAAATCGCGCAGCTGAGAGAGGGGTTCCGGGCTCCTAAGCGCATTGTAAAGAAGCTGATCCACTGGAGTGCCACAAGCCTCTGGGGTGGCCATGCCAATGAGTTTGACCAATCAAGATATAGCATAATGACGATACCTACGAGCCCAATAGTAATACTGTGATACTACCCAAATGAAAGTACAGCAATTGTAGGACAGTGACTTCTCTCGCTAAAGCATTAGGCAGACTCCTTGTACCTTCATTCAAGCGAGGCATGTGGATCGGGTGACCATCTGGAGGCATATGGCACTGAGAGAGATACACATCGCATGTAGAGTCTTATCTTCCCCTGACCCTTCGATGGACACAGACATTATTCTTCTTCGATCCTCCAGACAATCCTTCTTAACAACAAGCACCCAAATAACCGATGGCAGTACTAAATACTAGAGATGCCAGCACTCAAACTGACTTTGGTATCCATTTCGAGAGAGGCACTCCGGAACAGTTAGAAGTTCCTGCCGAAACCTACAAGATCAGAAAGAAAATCGTAAGTGGTGGTTCTCATGTTGTGTGAAAGTGTATTCAAGAAGGCTCAGCCACAGCAGGGACAGTATTTGTATTAAAGCTGCTATATGGCGACGTTAAGCAAAATCATTTGAAGGAAGAATTCGAGAGTATTCAGAAGGCAAACCACGTCCTGTAATAGTTTGCCGGACTATTGCCAGCTGGTGACCAAGTCTAGGCCTGTCACCAGTTCGCGTTCCGTCACACTTAATGACCATTGTCATCCGCTATTAGTTTGTCTGCCCCGAGAGGTTCAGTAGATTTCAACCACCTACAGTCCAACTGGCTAAAGCAGTGGGTTCAATATATAGTTATCTTCTCGCAGCGCTGTAAGATGCCCCCTATTAACCCGCTTAGGGCGCACTCTTGGCCAGCGTCATAAGTGGCGCGTTCTCATGGCCAGCCGTGAATACCTCTCCGTGGATGTCAAAAGCACTCTTCTAATCAAGCTTGGTACTTTCACTTGCTTCAATCTCGGCAGGATCCCAACAGAGCATTGCGTTGTATCGAATAGGTGGGCATGACGCCGGCCTTGAGGTCCTACATAACCTCCTTAGAAGGCCAGGCACTCAAAATGCTAGCAAGCTCCAAGTATAAGTGTGGCAAATGCCTGTCATTCTACTCAATATTGGTATATTTCTATTTTTGCTAGGCCTGACAATATTGGTCTGGGACCGCGCGGTCCAGGACCTGGCATGGAATCAACATATGAAGGTACGTCATTTCCGACCCCTACCTGTCCATTTTCACCCACTAATATACTAACCACAGATTGCTTTTGTTGTCAGCTTCACTGGCCTCTATGCTATTGTTAACTATATGGTCGGGAGTGTAGCGCTTTATCATGTTGGCGCGTCGGATGAGCCATCTGGGAACGAGAGCCGACCTTGCCGTTGATGTCAATCAGTTGGAGCATAGAGCGAGTGGCCAAACTTGATCCAGCGCTATAAAATGCTAGAAGCGTTCTAGATACAGGGCGAGCTAGACTTCGTTTCCGGACTAGGCCATAGACGTGTGAAACTTTTTAATGTCCCTTCTCTAACTCTCACCACCATACCCCGAGTTCAGCGAGGTTGACCACTCTCCGTTGCCGACTTGTATCAACTGCGGCCACCGATCTGGAGGGCAGTGGTCACTTCTCTTGTCGCGAGAACATGGACCTGCATGGCCTCTCGCGCATAACTATTATATGGCTCCAGATAAGGTGGGTGACGCGTCACTCTTGATGGCTCACTAGGACCCCGTTGCTCATTTCGATAGTGTCTTGTTCGAGTCTGTTACAGAAAAGATTGTAGGAAACCTGAGAAGAAACTATGCAATGGGCATCAAGAGGGAAGAGATGGTGAGAGTAAGAGTTGGAAGTGAGCAGAGCAAGACTGCATTGGGTTGTGGGATGGGTACTGCGTATCGGACCGCGATCCCAGCTGATTCCCATCGAATAAATCTGAACGCATCCATGTCTGTGTATGCAGCACCTAACAGGGAGAGTCAAACCAATCTGGAGAGAGCAAACTAGGTATTTTCATCACCCAGTAACGGCTAGGTACACCAAAGAGGCTTCCCGCGAGTACCTAAAAGTTAGCCAACCGGTAACGCCTCTAATAGTCGGTTAAGCTCAGGGTAGCATAAAAAGATATCTTATAGGTATACAGAAGTTCAGGAAGGGGTTCAGTTGTAGTGAGTGGCGGAGGTGGCCGTCCAACATTAACATCCCACGCGTTATCAGTGGCAAGGGACGGGCCGCTTGATGGTTGTCCTAAGCTTGAATTCAAATCTATCACTGGCATCTAGCTCTTCCAGTGCTGCCCTGGCTGGGACTGAGTGGAAAGCGCCGTCATATATTCCAGCCCAAGAGAATGGGCGGAGAAGGGTTGAGGGGCTGTGGCCTAATTGGCGGTGGTAATGGTAAGGTTGGTTTGGCTACGTTGAATTGTGCCTAAGTGGCTTAGCACAGCCTGTGAGACAAATCAAAACTGCATCCCTCTGTCCCCTGATCAGACGCGACTTTAAACTTCTCATCAATCGGTTTTGACGATTTGAGGCATCATCGTCCCGCTCTTGTGTTTCTCTATACCAGTAGTCGACCGCGCTCCATTCCATAGCTCGTTTACTATTTCCCGCGAATTCGGCAGCTTCAATCTTTGACGCTCTCTTCCATTCTGAGCATAATGATCTCGGGAAGGGGCACGGCGGGGGTGGGTCGGATCCGCCCGCCCCGTAGATTCGAACCGCTCCCTGACCCTTTCGCCGAAGAGCGAGTCCTCTGGCCCGGCCGTCTGAACAGGGCGTATAAGCTGATACGATACAGCTGGATTTTACTCGAATTCTTCATGTCTGATTTGTTTCATAGCTCAGATCCAACAGCAATCTCGGTATTGATATATCAACTTCCTTTCTGAATGCACGGTTTAGACTAATCCTCAATGCGAATAGTTCGAACTCGCATACAGGTATACTTACATGATAACCTTAATTCGATCTTAATTGTCTAACAAGCGCTACAGGATGCTTTTTAAATTGTGTTACAACGAGCAACCTGTGAGAATGCACAGCACTTTGGTCAGTTTTGCCAAAGAATACCTGGAGGGAATTGCATTCGAACTGGCTAAATACTCCGACGAGGAGTTGCTTACGTGCTTCACCTAAACTTCCGACCGATTTAACATGAGAGTGGAGTTGGCGGAAGATGTTCTCGAGTACCATAAACTTGAACACGATGATCGCAGTGTCCGAGACTTATTCCACTCTCTCTGGGACAGCTTCTTCTATCCTATCGTCATAGAGAGGGTGAGGTTTACAACATGGAAGATGATTGTCACCCGGCCAGCGGAAGAGGCGATCGAGCACCCGCTAATCAGGGACATCTCCAACACCTTTTGCGTTCTGCGGAACATCTCGTCGCGCTCTAGCATTGGCGTTCGGCCTGTCTTCCTTGCCACGCGCCCGTTAAACGGCAACTCGCTCGCCCCGCAGTCGTTGCCACAAATCCGCCATTGGGGCCTTGTTGTTGGAGACGGAGACGGTACGCCTATCTTGCATGAGATCGAGAAGGTCCATCAAGGAATTGCCGTCCCGCATTGGAAACACTTTGAGGGAGGCGGGCTACAAGGGTGGGATCTAACACCGAAGCCAATTGGCTATACATTCCTTGACAACCAAAACATGGAGGAATACAGTAAGCAAGTTCCACGTCAGAAACCTTCCTTACTAACGTGATCAGCGAAAAGATTAACAATTGGGTATACGTTATTGTCTGACAACTGCCAAGCATTCTGCATCCAACTCTTCCAATGCATTCGGATGCCTCTCCATTTGCACGACGTATTCCATGGCATGGGATCTGTTCCACACTGGTTGGGTCAGGAGATACTACAACGACGATACCGAGAGTTCGAGAAGTTGTTGTACTTTCGCTATGTAGATCCGACAGGACCACTTATGCCCGTGCCCCTTCCCATAAAATCATTATCTCTTTCATTAGTTGCAGTACCCGTGGCAGTCTTCGTGGCAGTCCTCAAGCTGTCTCTGATGACGGTGAGTTTGGTGTCCGTCTGTGTATGCTTGGTAGCTGTCTGTGTGTATTCCCTCACATTCGCATGGAGACCGGAAGCCGATCCTCTTCATCAGATATACCGAAAATTGCATCCCGAGGACAACCGAGAGGACCTTCTTCGCAGGCATGTAACAAAGCGAGCGCTAGCCAGGGAGTGACCAAGATGGCGATTACTTGTTGGTTGATAAGCGACAGGATATTAGAAACATGTTTACTGTGGTATATAGTCATGTGTTGAAAACAATCTCTTACTCAATGCCTATAAGTCACGCCCTCGTTTTGTTACTATCCTAATAGTTCATTCACTAAGCAGTAAAGGAAGAGTGAGAAATTGAATAAGTACAATGTCTAGCTACAAATAACAACGGAGAGCTGATATATTCAAGTGGGAAAATAAAATAAGACTTATAGAGGTCTCCATATTTAGATTTCTTGTAGTAACCAGTTATAAGTTAAGAAATGTCAAATAAGTAGACAAGAGGTAATACTTGAGGAATTTATAGGATATATAACTAGTAATATTATTTGTAGAAGTTAGTATTTAAAGGAGGATCACGCCTTGGCAGATTAGGAGGGATCAATAGAAAATCATCAATGCAGAAACAAACATTCAACAGGGTGTTACACAATTATTAAAAAACTATATGAAGACAGTCAATGGTCTAAATTTCCGTTAATGTATCCCTCTTATCGTCAGAGACCAGTGTTGATCTTGTTCGTGTGTGTTCATGGGGTCGAGATGACGGGATGGAGTAAGCGTTCTCGGCAATGGTGAACGGGATTACCACCAGCGATGTCGGACTGCAACTACCGCCAATGATTACTGTTGATAGGTAATGGATCCACAGCAACCCATGCCTTGCACTTTTTGGTTGGATTCTGCGAATGTTGATCATGCATCGAAGGAGTTAAACGTGGAGAAAGGCGCTGTTCTTCCCCGCTCGGTTCACGACTGGGGTCATCTTGAACCTGGGGTATGGGGTATGGAGGTTGGGAATGCAGCCCGCCTTGTTCCCGTTGAACTTAAAAGAAACACATCAATGTTGTCCGTATAGCCTACTAGTCAAAGGCAGTAATCCCCATTACTTCACACGTACTATTTGTCTTGCTTCCCGGATAAAACAATGCTTAAAAAGGTCGACAGCGGAGCTGACTCGATACATGTTGAAAAGCCGCTCGACGCTCAGCACCAAGAGAAAGCCCCGGAAACCGTTGTGACCGAAGCAGAGCGCAACAGGATACTGCGAAGGATCGACCTACGAGTCGTGCCTATTCTGACAGTCTTGTACCTCCTCAGCTTCCTTGACCGAGGTATGAGATACCCGAGTCTTATTTGTCTGTTTTCGACAGCCGCTGACACATGTGTAGGAAGCATCGGCAATGCGAACATCCTGGGTCTTTCCGAAGATCTCGGCCTCCATCCTAGCCAATACAACTGGTGAGATACTATGAACGGGTTTCCCTTGACATTTCCAGCTAATATGAGCAGGTGCTTAACCGTCTTCTTCTTCCCTTACAGCTTCCTTGAACCGATCTGCAATCTACTCCTGGTTCGTTTCAAGCCCAGTCGATGGCTGCCTTCGATCATGGTGTTGTGGGGTGAGATGCAACCAGCTCTAGTGTCAGGACTGGGACCAAACCAAGCTGATGATGAACACCATAGGCATCGCAACAACATTGACGGGTATTGTACAAGGATATTCGTCTCTACTAGCTGCAAGATTCTTTCTTGGAGTAACTGAGGCCGGGCTTTGTAAGTAACAACCGTATTCTATTCGTGCGAGTAGGCTCATTCGCAAATAGACTAACATTTCCTCCAGTTCCCGGCATTGCTTTCTACATGTCCCTTTGGTATCCGAGAGAAAATGCACAGCTTCGTCTCTCCATAGTCTTTGCGGCTGCATCAATGGCCGGGGCCTTTTCGGGTCTGCTCGCCTACCTGATTGACAAGATGGACGGTGTAGGCAACCTTGAAGGTTGGAGATGGATGTAAGTATTGCTATGTCTACCTAGACTGTTTTACCAGAATCATTCCATTGCTAACGCATAGCAGATTTATCTTGGAGGGCTTACTCACCTTCATCGTTGCTGTCGCCGCCTACGGTCTCGTGCAAGATGAGCCGGCGACTTGCAAGTTCCTCTCGGAAGACCACAAACGTGTACTACTCGCGTTAATACATAACACCACCGTGGACCACAACGCCACTGTCGAGGACGCACCAGCTACGACTTTGGGCGACGAGGGCAACGCGGGTCGGTGGTCTCATGTAATCGCCGCTTTGAAGGATTGGCAGACTATCTTCCACTGTATCAACTACTGGGGCATGGTATGTTTTTGCGAAAGCTTTCTCGGTCGTGTCTGACATTCATTTGCCTCTAGGCTGTGGCTGTTTATGCCCTATCGCTCTTCCTCCCTCAAATCATCAACGGGCTCGGTTACACAGCCCAGATTGCCCAGCTTCTTACTATACCCGTCTATGCCGCCGCAACCATCACGACAGTCGTTATGGGATATTTTGCCGACAAGACCGGTGGACGTAGTATTTATATCTTGGTTTGTTATGTCGTGGTCTTTATTGGCTTCCTGATGGCTGTGGCACCCTCGGCGTTCATTCCAGGCTTAACATACGCTGGGTGTTTCATCGCGGCGTGCGGGATCTATCCAAGTAAGTTTAGGTCCTGGCACCATCCTAAGCACCTCCATTAAGAGACGTGCACGTAGCTGACCACCGATTAATATAGGTTTACCCGGCCTCCTTGCTCTGGCTTCAAACAATTACGCCCCTAACACAAAACGAGCTGTCGGCATGGCTGTACAGATTGGGTTCGGCACAATGGGTGGTGCGGCCGCTTCCAATTTCTACCGCAAGGCGGATGCCCCACGATATCGACTTGGCCACGGCTTGGTCTTGGCCTTTGTGTCGCTGGGGCTCATTATGGTGACAATTTACTACATGATTTGCCGCCGCGTCAATAAGCGCAGGGATTCACAAGGGCCCGAGGCACAAATCTTGACTCAGGAGGACTTGGCGACTAAAGGCGACAAGGCGCTGGGCTTCCGCTATAAACTCTGAGCTGGGTGACTAGGAAAGCAATGCACCGAGCCCAGCTAGTTAAGAACACCACATAGTATGTGCCAAGAGGTTCTAGCCTAGCGCTGTGGGATCTAGATATACGCACGAGAACACAGTTAGCTCTACTAGTTAGAAACATAAGATGAAAGAGTATAGTTATTATAGAAATTGCGCCGCTTTAACATAACGATGGCTTGATGGTACTGTCTGGCAATAGAACGAGCATCAATGCTAGAACACGCGAGAATTTATGCAGAACATTGGACCTGCGGGGAAAGCTGGCGATGCCGGTGATAGCAATCCCATCAATGCTTAGGGCGTCATAAATGCTGCCGCGGGTTTCCCCATGGGGAGACCGCTAAAGTGTTTGTTCGGTGCTATTCCAGATCGAGAAGTGATTTTCTCTGGACCTAGGTAAACTCGAGAGGTGCTCCGTGATCGCTCCATATTGAACTTCCAAGTTTTAACCTTCAACACCTGTTTAAAGTGGAGAGGGATCATCGGTCCGTCATGAATTCGGGGTATCGTCAACCGAATGCAACATGAGGATGGTATTAAAGAGTCGGCCCCTCAGTAAGTGGGAGACAGTCAACGTCTCGCGCTTGTACAAATGCCAAGCTCGTGAGAGATAATGGGCAAACCTCGAAAACTTGTAGCTGCCCTAGTGGCTTTCGTCCAACTTGCCCAAGCGGTCGAAGGTAAAGATTTTACGCCCTATGTCAACCCATTCCTAGGTACTGAGGGCCCAACTCCAGGATCGGCATATCAAGGCGGAAATGTCTTCCCGGGAGCTACTCTTCCATTCGGGGCCGTCAAAGTCGGCATCGACACGACCAGGTGGGATACAAGGTATCAGGCCAACGCAGGCTACACCCCCGAAGGCAATGTCACCGCTATCACCATGCTACATGTGAGCGGAACTGGAGGTGCCCCGACATATGGATTGATTCCTCAGATGCCACTCACGTCCATTGAAGGTGTCAACGTGCTTGACAACTTGACTTATATGCAAGAGAGAGTTGGCCATGACGTTGCCGAGGTCGGGTACTACAAAACTGAGTTGAAGAATGGCATCTCGGCAGAAATGAGCGCTAGTCAACACGTGGGAATTATGAAATACGACTTCCCAGTAAACGAGGACCGTAACGTACTCGTTGATATCAGTCATTACCTCCCCACACGAGGCAAAGAAACCCAATGGTACAGCAACGGAAAGTTGGAGCGCAGTCCGGACGGGACTCGGTATAGCGGTTATGGTATCTATAGAGAAGGCTGGGCTCTTGGTAGGTGATGTATCTGAAAATTGCTCGAGCTCAGATATGCTGAACTTTGCAGGCGGCGACTTCAAAATCTACTTCTGCGGGTCATTCAATGCTACGCCTTCTGATGTCCAGCTCTTCTCTGGCATATACACGGATCCGTACTGGCCAAACACCACAAATGTCAAGCCAGTATTTACTAAGAATGAGTGGGTGAAAGGCGGCGTTGATGGATACCAATACGCCGATAGAGTTGGCGCACTCTTCACCTTCCCGTCGAACGTGTCTTCCCTCACCTCCAAAGTGGGAGTTTCATGGGTCTCAGTTGACAAAGCTTGTCAATACGTCGACGATGAGATACCGCATTGGGATCTCAACAAGACGGTCAGTCAGGCAAAAAACAAGTGGAACGATGAAGTTCTCTCCAAGATCGATGTCAAGACCGAAAACAAAACTCAGCTCGAGATGTTCTACACAGGCTTGTATCATGCGCACCTGATGCCTTCCAATCGGACCGGTGATAATCCTCACTGGACTTCAGATGAGCCATATTATGACGATTATTACACTCTTTGGGACACATTTCGATGCACTCACGCACTCGTGTCTCTTATTCTACCCAGCCGACAGATCGAAATGAGTCGGTACCCTCTACTGTTAACCACTGCTTGATGCTAATATCACTTAGTCCGAAGTATGATCGACATCTGGCGGCATGAACGCTTCATGCCCGAGGGACGAAGTCATAACCACAACGGCCGTGTTCAGGGTGGCTCTAACTCAGACAACATCCTCGCAGACGCTTACGTCAAGAAGCTTGATCAAGATAATCTCGTAAACTGGACTGACGGCTATGCTGCCATGCGAACTAATGCAGAGCTTCAACCGTACAATAACTTTGACTTCAACGACCCAACAGGAAGTACGAAAGAGGGAAGAAGTGCACTAGACGACTGGAAGAAATACGGTTATGTCAGCACAAATTATGGGAGGAGCGTGAGCAAAACTGCCGAGTACTCGTTGAATGACTTTGCCGTCTCGCAAGTTGCCAAGGGCGAGGCTCCGGATGAGGCTGCGAAGTACCTCAATCGATCAGCGTAAGCTACCAACTTTCAATACTGAACCAATAATTAACTAACCATATCCAGTGGATGGCAACGTATCTGGAAAGAAGAGGCGAAGTCTCACAACTTTACGGGGTTTCTTGCTCCCCTGCAGCCAAACGGCACGCTTCTAGAACCTTACGACCCTCTGAGCTGTGGAGACTGCAACTGGGAGTCCATCTCATACGAAGGTACTCCATGGGAGTATAGCTTCACAGTGCCACACGACATGGTGACTCTGATCGAACGCATGGGTGGCCCAGAGGATTTCGAGCGCCGTCTTGATACAAGCTTTAAACCAGGCCTCGGCACGCAGGAGCAAGGGAATAACGGTATTGGCTCGATGATATACAACCCAGGCAACGAGCCTAGCTTCATGACACCGTTCCTCTACAACTATGTTCAAGGACGGCAATGGAAGAGTGTGATGAGGAGTAAAGCTATTGTGGACGAGTACTATCACACCGGAGCCGGCGGCATTCCTGGAAACGATGATGCTGGCAGTATGAGTAGTTGGCTGGTGTGGAACATGCTCGGTCTGTATCCTGTTGTCACACAACCTGTCTATCTCATTCTATCGCCACGATTTGAGGAGATAACGATTCAACTTGGCGAAGCCGGTGGTACCTTGCGTATGACTGCCAAGGGTTTGAGCGATGGACCTTATGTGCAGAGCTTGAGGGTTAATGGTAAACCATGGAACAAGAGCTGGATTAACCACGAGGACTTAGTGCGCGGCAACGGAAAGGAGAGCCTTCTGGAGTTTACTATGGGCGCGAAGCCAGTGGAATGGGATTCTGGGGAACTTCCTCCTAGCCCAGGTACTTTATAGTGGTCTGGCAGTGCCAAAGCGGAGTGGATAATATTATTTCAGCTTCCGCGTTGTACCTATTACTGAGTGTGCAACCTCTCTGTGTCTTTACCAACCTCGACCTGATGTACCTAGATCATCGAATAAGACTATCTACTTGACTAAAACTCATCCGCGTTCCCAGAGCCTGGTGCTCTATGTCTTGGGATTCCTCGGCGACCTTGTCCGCGCGCCGGTGCCTTTCCCCGTCCCATAGGCGCATGACTTCCTCTATTCGATATCCGCTGCGATGGACCAGGTCCAGCACCTCTACCGCCGACTATGACTCTGACACGCCCCGTACCACGAGCAGGAAGTTGTTCCCGTCGTCCCACCTGTGACTGACCAGGGCGAACTCTGGGGTTTACCTGCGACTCGTGATCGTACTCGCTCTGATTGAAGGAATTCTCATCTTCCAATTCTTCTGTATACTCATACGCGGCTTGTTCGTCTTCGAAATCCGGGATTTTTTCATCATACCCTTCTTCTTGCTCATACAAGGGCTCGTCTTCAAAACCCGCCTCATTTTCGTCGTACTGTGTTGGATCGTGGCTGCTCTTCTGGTTGTAGAAATCTTCATCGTCATAACCATACTCATCGAGATCTTCCTCATCATCCATGTAGTCGCCTTGGCGTGACTGTCGATATGCTGACCTCCGACTCTGCTGTCCACGTTGTCCTCTGGAACTGCCAGCATCTCCCGACTCATACCGTCGCCCATAGCTTGGTCCTCTCTCTTCCGCAAAAGCCCTCTGGCGTGAAGCAAGTAGACTAGGGGGTTCGCCGAGACCATAACGGTCGTGGCGCAGACGGAAGTTCTTAGCCTGCTGCGCTGCGCTGACGCCATGCACTTCCCTGAGATAACGCATAAAGGCAAGGTATGCTTTGGCCACATCACGGAAGTGCTTCGATGTCAAACGAACGTTGATCATTTTCTTGGACATAGCAGCGACGTCCATGACACTTCGCCCTCCAGCGGCCGGGTTGGCAAGTTTCTGGGCCTCGAATTCGGCGAGTGCCAGGGCCGTCTGACAAGCATTGCGAATCTGACGCCCGTTCCAACGTGCTTCCCTATTCTTTTCGTAATATCGAAGAATGAACTCGTTGATAGAGCGCTCATCAATCTCTAGATTGGCTTCGCCTCTCTTCTTTTTCTTCTCGAACCGCGCTTGGATCCGCGTGAGGTTGACCTGGAAAACGGCAAGAGTTGAGGCTTGGCTGAGAGGCGGATAGTAAAGGCTGATGTGAATGCGGGATGTGAATGCTTCGTCAAACGTGCCAACCCGGTTAGTAGTGAGGAACAGTATACCAGTGTAGTACTCTAGCGTGCGAAGGAAGACTGTAACAATAAAGTCAGCAGTCAAAACAACAGTAACCTAAAATATGAAAAGTGAACATACCAGCGACGAGACTGTTACGGTCAAAATTCTCGGTCTGTCTCGCCTCGAGAAATACATCAGCTTCATCAATAAGCAAGATGCAGCCCCAGCGACTCGCCAGGGCAAAGTTTGTCTCCAACCGGCTTTCCACCACATCGGCTGTCGACCCTAAATCTCCTAGAGTCTCTTGTTAGGATTATTCTTCGACTTAGTAAAAGTCGGGCCCACTTACCACAGGTTGTTTGGAACAGAGGTTTGTGGAAATACGTGGCGACACATTCTATTTGGTAGTGAGCAAGTCCGAGCGTAGATGATACTTGAGGTCGAGAAGATACTAACCTGCGGTGGTTGTCTTTCCTACCCCGGGAGCTCCGTGGAGAAGTAAGATCAAGCCTCTACCTGATGTACTTGTGAGCGATCTTGAGGCTCGATAGTGGATGGGTTTCATACCTTTTCCTCGAACAATATCTACCTCATCGGTCTCATCAAAAGAAGACGCCTTGTCTAAGAAGTGTTGGGTAACGAGACTTTCTACCATCTCTCTATGACCAGGTGGCAAGACTAGCAGATCAAACGTGTTCTGGCCTCTCATAGGTCCTAGAGACGATAGATCAAGCTTGGCTAAAATGAGAGTCGAGTCAGTACAATAGAAACTTCATATAGCATAGTTCAACACAGGCTCTCAAAACAGATACAACTCACCCCATTTCCTGCTCCGCAAGATAAACCCAAAGACTCGATAACTGATAATCAATCTCTCGTCATCCGTGATATAGTTCTCGTCCTCAGTCGCCTCCTTCAGTGGTCGTGGAGCAATAGCCAAGGATGGAATCCTCTCGCTTAATATGAGCTGCTCGCGAAACTGGCTTTGAATGAACTCGTTGCTGCGATTGTGTTCCACATAAACATCGTCGTGTACATTCTCGTTTGAACAACACTCAGGAATGCACTTCTTATTAGTTCGACGAGGGTTACCTCCGCTATAGTCCGAGCCGGAAGAACTAGCGTCGGAGTCGTTGCCGGAGTCGTCAAAGTTGTCCTCGTCAATATTCTTGAGTGCTGGCTTCCATCTCGCTATCATGTCGGTAATCAAGAGATTCTTCTCTTCTTTGAGCATGTTGGCAAACATCTCGAGAACGAGCTTGTCCACTGTCCAACCCTTTGTTCTTCTCTTCCCACCCGCGTCGTTGGCTGCGATGGCTTCTTCAAAATCGATGACGACTTGACTGTCTATCTCCTCTTGCGTTTCTAACTCAAGACCTGAGTAGTGCATCGGAACACCGCGACGCTGGGTGTCGCAGACTTCCAGGAAGGTTGAACCCCTTCTTATCAGTGTATCTCTTAGATTGCGAGTCCTAGCTAGGCGGAGAGGGATTATCTCGAGTGATCGAATGTTCTTCTCGCCATCAAAGCGATAGAAATCAATATTCTGTGAGACGGGACCGATTGAATCGCCGTCAAAGTCTATATGGACACACTGAACCGTAATGGGGGAGTTCTGTAGCTTAGACTTGACCTCGAACATGAAAAAGTCCCTAGTCGACGGCTGCTTCCTGCTATGTGTGGAATACTTGACTTGAACGACCCGATACACCTGTTTCTCATCTCTGCTAACGACAAAGTCACCTGGTTTGAACAAATGCCATATATCGCTGAATACCACTTTCTGGCATTCGTCACTTGCGAGATAGGCTATCTTGTCTCCCAAGTCTGTGTCGATGAATTCCACAAGGCATTTTAAATCGTCCAACGCTTCCTTGCTGCTGGTAAGGAAATCTCCATAGACATTGGTCAAGTCCCTGCCCTTGCTGGCGTGCTTTTTGTGGCGTATGCTTCGACGTTTGCTGCTATCATCTTGGTTCTCTTCTGGATCGCCTTTGTCTGAGTCTATCGCCTCTTTCTTGTCACTCTGGGTCTCCGTGTCCTCGTTAGTCTCCGGTTTCAGTGGTGAGTCCTTCAATTTGGCCTCGAGGTTTTCCTTCCACTTTCGAATCTCATCCTTGTACCGGACCAAAGCTCGGAAGGGCCGCATCATCAAGACGGACTCGAGGTCCTCTGAGAGCTCTTCTTGGAAGATCTTACCAAGAATTTTCAGGATCGCCTTCGAGTTGATGCGAATGCGCTCTGGCAAAGGTCCTTGGCCCGGAGATATGGTTTTACCGGTTGTCTTTCGCTGGCTTGTTGCTGTGCCCCCAGTGTTGGCGGTAGTAACATCATCTTCCACATATCCATCTCCATATTCGTCTTCATAGAGTTGTTCAAGAGTGGAAATATACTTTTGGCTAGCAAATTCCAGCATGACGTTAGGCTCGCCCACTAAGACATCGATGGCGAACCTTTCTCCCTCGTCTGGCTCCATACAGTCTTGGAACTCCTTCCACGGCACCCGATTGAGTTTCGGGATAAATTGTTCTGGGGTTGTAACTATATCAGGCCCGGCATTTGCTCCTGACGCTTGGTGTGCCTTCGGTGGTTTTTTGCCATGGCGCCCGAAAATAAATCCAGCCATTCCACCTTGCTTGGAAGGCTTGTGTGTCTGATTCATAGGGGCCGGTGGCATGGGTGGCATGGGCATGGGCATTGGCGGCGGCAGAGAAGCCGGCCGCATACCTGGCTGCGAATAGAATGGCTGCGGCGGGTATGGGGGCAGCTTATGGTGTTGCATACGGAGCTCCTCAATCTCACGGTGAAGCTGTTGGATTTCCTCCCTCATGCTGATGGCTTCGTTACCTGGCTCTTTGTATGCTTCGGCGGCATCGTTCACCTTCGGATCTGATACAGCGATGTCTGCATCTTGATCCTTGATGGCAGCAGTGTCGTCGTTGCTTTCTCCTCCCCCTAGGCCTTTAGAGGTTTCGGCAGATTCGGTCGGGTCTGATGAGTTGGATAATGAATCGATAGCTGCCGCCGCGTCTGTGTCTTCTCCTGTTTCGTCCGTGTGATGGACAACGTGAATATTCGGAGCACTCGTATCCTGTGAAGGAATTACGTTCGGTGACTCCTCCACAACAATTTCAGACTCAGATAGCGACATGCTGGAATCTCGCCAATAAATGAGAGGACCCCAGTCGGCTGCTAGGTTGAGTTCGTTTAAACAGTTGTTATATGTGAAGCAGGACCAAATTGAACAGTAAAGAGCTCAGTGATCTACGACGGAGCCTTGTTTTCGAGCACATCCTACAGGGGTCATTATGTCTGACACGTCACATCGCAGCTTAACCACCTGCAACATTGGACACCATCAAGAATCCTGCGACCCTAATTCAGGTGAATTGGCGGCTAGAGAGACAATGCTTGAACCTAATGAGTACTGGGAGCCGTTTGCGCTGCATCTAGACGCGTACTATGAAACAAAAGTTGTTCTCTGTACACACGACGACAAATAATTTTGCTTCTCTACCAGAGTATTAAGAAATATTGCGCGCTTACCATACATGAATATCCTTGTCAACAAGCAGAGAAGCAGCTTGATGATTGGGTGTACGGTATACCGCGTGCCGTATGTTGCTTGGCGTGCATCGGCCTGCATGACCAAGTCGCCTTCTTATTTGCTCGGATGCGACATTTTATGTGATGGCATCCAGGGCTGAAACTGTCTGCTTACGGGCTTCCAAAGCTCTGGAGATGATTGACAGAGTGTTGTGAGATTTCCTCACTGGTATCTTTTGGATGGGCAAAGCAATGGATATTTCAACCTGCCAACCACATCAGGCCACGTCAAGACATTGCCACTCTAGAACTTTCGCAGGGACAAGATAAGCAGCCTTGCGACTGAACGCCAGCTAGATTTTAGCCCCCAATCCACCTAGCAAGAGGCTGTGCCATTCAAAGAGGCTGAGCTACCCAGGCCTGCATTGTTCATCTCAAGCCGCATTTCTCCGTTGGAGACCTCTTCAATTGCCCCGGATGTCATGGCAAATAAGTTAGCGTCCACCCAGGGGCTCATCAGACGACAGCCGTGCTTGGACTTCATCGACACTCGTCTGCCCGAGTTTCACGAAGCTTTTGCAAACCCCCAAGTGCGATTTAACACGTCTCTAGGACGCTACGCACCCATCTCACAGGTCACCGAGGGCAGTACTACGATGGATCAGCCAACGGACCATGAGCTGCCGGAACTTTTCCCTGAGCCGACACCAGGCTCAACACTGCGACCGTTTTGGGAGGAAATGTTTCCTCAGGCAATGGAAGAGCTCCAGTCCATTCGAGATGAACCTGATAAACTCGTCGGCACTTCCAACAGCATCAGAACTGCGGCTGGATGGGTCGAGATAGTCAACATTCTGGAGATAGCCAGAGCGAGGTACTATGGCTACTCCGGGTTTGTTGGCTTTTGGAAAAGGGCGGGACATAAGATGACAGACCACGCCAATGATGCAAAGATGCTTTTTTCTCTTCTACCAAATACGGAATATTCGTCAATTATTCATTGTGTCTTTGATGTCATTTTCGACGCAAGTACATACGCTTTCCACACTCCCTCTATCATAGTCCAAACAAGAAGTGCCAATACCTAACTCAAGACAGGCTGCTAAAAGAACCGCCAAGATCCGACAAGAAATAGAAACGAGCCTGCGGCAGTTCAGAGAGAGGCTGGAAGATGTTGAGAGTATCCTGGCGGTCTACACCGACGAAAAGGAGATACTAGCTGCGGCCTTGAGCGTTCTCGTGTCCATCCTCCAAGCCATCGAGGATATTGTCGCTTATTATTGGGCTAATAAAGGTAGGTTCTCAATCCTATATTCCGCTGATCTAAAGTCGCTAACTTAATATGCAAAGGGCGAAAGATGGCCAAAGCATTATGGAGGGGCGAAGATTACAAATCAGATCTTACAGAAAGCCTTGACGGGCTTGGCTCCAGCAGTAGAAGACTGATGGAGAAGGCCAATATTGGAAACTTCCGCGAGACTCGCTCAGTAAATGTGAAAGCATCAGAAGGCAAGTGAAAGCAGCTGAATGCACCCTTATTCTATTCTGTAACGAATCGCTGACTATCTCTCTAGGTCTAGAGAAACTGAAGGAGTTACAACTAGGCCAAGTCAAAATGGTCAAAGAACAAACTCGATTGGCCGATTCACAGTCACGAATGAATGAAACCGGTCGAAAAATGGCAGCTGAGCAACAAAGGCTAGCTTCGGGTTTGAGTAGAGAGGCTTCAGCCAACACACGAAATGCTGCTGCCAACGAGATGAATGCCGCTGCTAATATGGCCCATGCTGCCATCTCTGCTACTGCTTTAAACGCCTTTGACAGGTTATCCCAAGAGCACCTTGCTGCCATAAGCGGTAAGTGGTGGCCTAATATCAACCAGAACCTCAACTAACTGAAGGGCGTACGATAGCGCTCCTGGTCACAAACGCACACCTTTCGTCTGAGCTAAAAGCCGAACGATCTCGTAGTCGGGACCGTCGCCCTCCTCATGGGCCGCCACGCATATCACAACTTCAACTTCTACGAATAATGAATTTGGATTTGAATCTAGACTTATCCAACGCTGAAGAGATTGACATGGATTTCATCTCGGACTCCGCCGCTCTAGTTAATCGCCGTGACCAAGGCCGGGCCGAGCAACTCGTCGGCGATCCAACATTCCGCCAATGGGTAGTCAGAACCTCTCCGGCTGAACTTCTCATCCATGGCCAGATGAGACCCAGTAGAACCAGCGTGTCTCCCCTCTCGCTGTTCACTGCGTCCATCGTGCGCAGCTTACGCAATGTCGACCGCTTCTGCGCCATTGCTTTCTTTTGCGGCCAACATACCGATCTAGACGACCCGCTAACAGGAGGAATTGGGCTTATCAAAAGCCTTATAGCGCAGCTTCTTCATCAGCACCGCTTCGATGATGCCGACCTAGCGCATGTGGCTCAGGAAGTGAACCTATGGCTGCTAAAACGCGATGCAGAAAATATTGAAGAGCTTTGCCAGCTGTTCGTAGTCTTGGTTCGACGACTGCGTAGGGACACTACACTCTTTTGCGTAATAGACAGCGTCAATTTGTACGAAGACGAAGAGTTCATGCAGGATATGCATGTGGACAGGGTTCTCTATGAAATCTTGTCACTGACGCAAGATAGAAGGATCAAGACGCATGTCAAGATCTTGTTCACAAGCCCGACGGATACAAACACGATCGGCAGAGGGTTTCAAAAGGAGGATATACTTTCTATGGCTGGAAGGCTTAGTGTCGATAAGTATTTCAGTGATAGGCGCCTATCGCAGAACTTTCAAGGCGCCCTTGAGGGTGAATGATATGAGTTGCTTGTGGAGAAATACTTCGTCGGATACTTGGTCATATAGCAATTTTTAATACGTATGGGAAGGTCAGTAGCTTTATGTGTAACTCTTACTTAATATCTGAAAGACATGGATGAAAGCTATAGAAAAAAAAGGATTTTTTTCTCTATAGCATAGAAAGGTGTTACATTGAAACGATTCCAAGAGCGGCTGCTTGAAATAGTGAGAGTTGTAAGTATGTTAAAACTTGAAACCTTCTCGTCCGGCGCAGTTACATAAAAGTTTCGAGTAAGGACCATCGGCTTGAGGTGATCTGGATGTGCTAGATCCGATTATACCAAGCACATCTACTGCAAATTTGTCGTAGTTCCAATTACCTGCCGATGCCGGCCCTCAACCAGGCCTGGACTGAGTAAGAAGCGGAGATCCCGTAGGTGCTGATATCGTGTGATGGAAGCTGCCGACGCTCATGATTTAAAGCAAGACTCCTCGCGCGAGCTTTTGAATCGGCAGCCGCAGCAGCAGAGAAAGTGATGACGAGACATGAAGATGGAAAGCAGTTGTAATCGAGTAGAAGATGATTATATACTCAGGGCTTGAGTCACTTGAGCGTCAGGTCGTTGGCTCATTCAGTAAGTTAAAATATGGGTGAGGGTATTACCATTCCCTTTTGAGGTGGTAAGCTCACTAAGCATGGTGGTGAAGTTTCTCAACTGCAATAGCCTAAGTGGCTCGACACTAAACGTCAGAATTAGCTAATGCAACCTGTGACGGGAGGCCTACCACTATGATATGCCTGGAGGACTACCATTTTCTGTCACGATTTTCACTATCTTCTCCCATTTCCATTCAAGTGATACGTCATTGACTCTTCTTCAGTTTGTTGAAGCTTGTATCTTCGCATGACCAAAATGGCTTTCTTCCACGCCCAAGATCTGCAAGCGCACATGAAATTGTTTCGTTCTGAAGATCGTTCAGAGGGCCACGATGTTATCTCAACTCCTATCTTCACTGAACATGTTGGAAAACATCTTGTCAAGTCAGGCAAAAAGAAGTCTACATCTAAGAGCGAAAGTATCACTCAGTATGGGCTCCTAGGTTGCGACATCTCGATTACTGGAATGCTTGATCATCCTGTTCGATTGTTCCACAATGTATCGGCCCCCTCCAGCGTTTTTATATGTGGGAATCAGGGCTCTGGAAAGAGTCATACCTTGGCAACACTGTTGGAGAATTGCCTCCTGCAGTCCGTGGCAAATGTTTTGCCTAGAGCTTTGGCAGGTCTGGTATTCCACTATGATTCTCTTGTATCAGATGCCGGTGGTCTACCTTGTGAGGCAGCATTCCTTTCATCCAACAAGAGCGTGACTGTCAGAGTTCTCTGTCCTCCTACGAACACGACGACGATCAAGGTAGATGCCAATCGTTCTTCAAGCAACTAGTTCCACTAACACCATTTAGAAGATATATGCCTCTCTCCCCAACGTATCAGTCCAAGAGCTCCGTTTCAGTCAGGACAACCTGAACACAAAGCGCATGTTAAATCTAATGGTCGTAAGCTCAGGGCAAAATGGTAAGATGCCGCTTTACCTCCACACCGTCATGCGCGTCTTGCGAGAATTGAGAATCAAGCAACAACAGCGCGGAGGAGGTTTTAACTATAAAGAATTCAAGGATGCAATGAAAGATGAGCCCCTGACTAAGGAGTAGTCTGCTCCACTCCAGCAGCGACTAGATACCTTGGAGAGCTTTATGGTGGCGCAAGACGCCTATGCAGATGGATCGGGAAGTGGAAAAGGAAAAGAAAAGTCGACATCACACTCCCAGGGAAGTATTGACTGGACACCAGTGGTACGTTTCTTTCTTTTTTCGCCCCTTTGTTATGGAGCTGATATTCTACATTCCAGAGTGGTCAACTAACTATTATCGATCTATCATGCCCGTGTGTAACTGCTGAACAGGCGTGTTCTCTATTTGACATATGCCTCAGCCTTTTCCTAGAGCAGAACACAGAACTAGGACGAATAGTTGCACTTGATGAGTCACACAAATACATGACCGAAACCGATGAAAGCAAAATCTTCACAGATTCGCTTTTATCCAGTATCCGTCTACAACGCCACAATGGAACGCGGGTCATAATATCTACACAAGAGCCTACAATATCTCCCGACCTACTTGATCTTTGCTCTGTCACCATAGTTCATCGATTCACATCCCCAGTCTGGCTTCGGGTACTCCGTCGCCATCTCGCTGGTGCTTGTGAGGCTTCGGGGTGGAATGAGCAGGGAGAATCGAAAATGCCAGACGAAAGCCAGCAGGATATGCCGGGTTTGAAGCAATACCAGGCCATTCCGAGGCATGAGCTTTTCGCGAATATTGTGCAGCTCCGTACAGGAGAAGCATTTCTATTCGCTCCAAGCGGGATGGTCAATACTTCACCGAGGAATCCGTCAGAAGGTGCGGTGGTGGCGAATCAAGGTAACTGGCAGCCGATATTCTTAGGCAATGGGGTCATGAAGGTTCTGATTCGAAATCGCATCACAGCCGATGGAGGAAAGAGTATTATCGCGCAATAGGTTACATGAAAAATCTGACTTTCCAGAACAAATCGAATTTCTGGATGGGTTTCAACTCCCATAGCTATAACACTTGGGACCTACGTCAAGATCAAGGCTTTTGTCTCATAACATTTGATCATAATCACTGGGATGAAGATTCACATTGAACCATGGGGTGGTGCTCAGTATTATGACGACCGGGTCATCCCAGATTACTCTATGCTTCAGAGTGACACCAACCATGAACCGAGATCCCGCGTTTTTCAGGCGACACCCGAGGACGTCATTTTGTTTCTCAAGCTCTCATGCCGTCATTTATACCACTTGATTCGAACAATATGCCCGATTGACGCGATTGATCATGAAGGCCAAGTTATATTCCGCTTCAACTTGGAGCGAGATGCTCTTTGTGTTTTTGGCAACACGATGCCGCTTTACTACACACCCCAGGGTCAAATCGCGCCGTTGCCTGTTCGGAAGCTTCTCGTGACTTGAAACGACGAGGGAAATGTTGGCGCTACAAATGGGTATGAATACTGGGACCAATTTGCCAAACAACCCTCAATCTCAATCAGTTTCCCAAGTCCGACGAGTTCAGCATAATCCGCCCCGTTACTGGAATAGATTAAATGATGGAGAGTCCCATCCGCCGCATACGGTGCAACTAAGCCATGTGCCTGAATCTGCTTCTTCGTAGCCTTGAACTCACACACCAGACATCCGTATTGCACGCTACCCCCTTTTCCCTTATCAATATATGCCTCTCTGCTGACTTGTAGACACGGTGCAACCCCACTTCCGCTTGTTTATTTCTGTGCGATGGCATATGACACGTGCTAGCCCTACTGCGTAAGCATGCATCAATGTTAAAAGGGGTTCTTCCGTTTCTGTTTACCCCGCGGCTTTCTCTTTCTCCTTCATCATATAACCCTCAATAGCCACCCACTACAAGAAGTTAATCATGGAAGCACGCAGAAAGCTATATGGAAAGTACCCTTCTATGAGAAAGCTGGAGGAGCTTGGAGATGCATATACTGAGGTCCGTCTATCATTTCGATACATTATTGTATCTTTAGCTGACTTCTCTAGTGGAACGATGGGCGCGAAGCGGTTCTTCTACGCTGGCTTTACGACCACCCCAAATTCTCACAAATGCGCAACAATCCGCTGGTAATTTGTGAAGCCATGGACGAATTCGCCGCTCAGCACGATTTCTTAATCAACATCGGCCCGGACAAAGCAGAGAAGATCTCCTCATTGATCTCCGATATAAAGCCCAAGATCCTTGTCGAGCTGGGTGGCTACGTCGGCTACTCAGCGCTATATTTGGGAAATGCACTGAGAAATGCGAACAAAGACAGCTCAGATGCTGCGGACAACGTCGTCTACTGGAGCCTCGAAGTCGATCCTGTATTCGCAGGTATTGCAATGAATCTAGTCGAACTGGCAGGGCTGGGAGATATAGTCAAGGTTGTCACTGGGAAAGCTGCTGATTCACTTACTCGACTAAAAGAGGAAGGAAAGCTTGAGAAGGTGGATATGTTGTTTTTAGATCACATTGAGGATTTATATGTTACTGATCTCAAGATTGTCGAGTCGCTGGAATTACTCAAGAAAGGAAGCCATATAGTGGCAGATAATGTCTTTCGACCAGGTGCACCCGACTACAAGAAGTATGTCAAGGGACACACACTTATGGAGACCCGAGCTATTATGGGCTTGATTATCCCCGGAGAATGGGAGGTAAGCACTTACTAACTCACGAGTATTGTGGATGATCTGCTAACCCCAAGTGATAGGATGAGGTTGAAGTGACAAAGTATAAGGGCTTGGATGAGAATACGCAGTGAAGGAATAGATAATATCAATATTAAACTGAAGGGGGATACGGTTGTTGGTGATTCAAGCCAAGGCATTCGAAAATCTTATTCTCAGCGAGTTAGTGAGATGGCTCATCAACACGTATCACTAGCATCACGTTTCAAGTCATGTTATATCGCAGTTCGGGTTATAACTTGACTCCAATGAGACAGCCCTCAACACACGAAACTCAATTCCAGTGCCTTGGCTTAATCTATGTCGCCTTGTCTTTTCCTGATCTGATGAACGAGTTCGTCGTTGATCGGCGTGGGTACACCTACTTCCCTCCCTCTTGCACACCAATAACCATTAATAAAGTCAATTTCCGTCTTCTGACCCCGACGTAAGTCCCATACCATAGATGTTGTCGTTTCGGCATTCTGCCAAAAAATCCTGTCGACCGTTTCCTGGAGCGCTTGTGGTGAGAACCTTTCGTAGACACCAGAAGCTGAACGTAACTCTGGGAGCGCGCAGATGACTATAGAAATTTCCTCCACAAGAGCTCGTCGTTTTTCAGGAATCGTGAAAAGAAACTTGGTTTGGGTGTCATGAATAGCACAGATAGGGTTTGCGATTGCGTTGACTGCAAGCTTTTCTAGCTGGATTTTCAGAATATCGATAAAATTATAGGAAGTCGCGTTCATCCTTGTAGCGAGTGGAAGTGCCGTGAGAAGGTAAGGTTGTGAAGCCGTAGCGGTAGTCGGCGTTATATTTTTGGCATCTCGAGGCACCAACCCGAGTGATGTTGCAGCAATACCAGTATGGGTAACAGAAAACGGCCTGTCAAGTGCTACACCATGAGAGATGATTCCGATGATATAATTTGGGCGATGCCGTTTATCTTTGAAGATATCCCTGTTAAGCTCCTCGATTATGCCTGAGCCATTCTGTAAAAGCAGGATATGCGAGCCTGCACCGAGTCTGTGCTTCAAGGGCTTCAAAGCTTGGACCGTTTGCGTGGCTTTGACAGACACAATGAGATGGTCAATTGTGTCATTCCGAACATCAGTGTCCAAATCAGGCCTGGGTATAGGGCCTTGGGGATCAGCCCGACGCCACAGCTCTCCATCTAAAACTTCCAATTGGTAGCCCTTATGGCTCACGACTGAACCTTCGGGCGTTTTTAGAAAGATACTTCTGTCATTATTGACGAAGGTATCGATCAAGGAGGCTCTATGCAACAACAAGGTGATTGATGGATTGGAGGGCGGCGGGATCTCAGCAAGGGCGTGAGCAGCAAACGTCCCAATACTTCCTAAGCCTAGGACATGGACTCGAGGCTGATGAGCTTTGTGTGCTACAAATCGTCTCCAACATGTCGATTTTGGATAGTTCAATGTGGGCTGGAGCAAGCGAGGTATACGAACGTATAACCGAGCTGCGCCAATGATCGGCTTCATTGTGCCAGCGCGGCCTGGAAATGATAGGTTCATATAGAGAAAAATTTTATTCTGAAGATATTTAGGGTATTAACTTAGCTATTCCTAGTTTAGATGAGAAAAAGTGATCCATATTAGCTATGGGTCTCCCCCAGAATAATTCTTAGCACTAACCTATAGTTAACAACTAAGGCATCTACTTCTTTCCATATAAGACCTATGAAAAGTAAGAGATTAAATCAAAAGCAAAGCTTTTACTTCTATAATAAGATTTACTTACTTTTAGACCTTTTTGTTTCTTAAGTACTCTGCTAACAACGGCTGATAACCGGTTAGATGGGTGACTATTTTCTATTTAATCAGATACAGCCCAAGTTTACCTCGATGTATAGTACAAAACGACTCAAATCGTGGTTACACCTGCTCAAGATACCAATTGATTTTCAGTGATATATCACGAAGGCATATAGTGCGGGTCATAAGGGTTTTCTTATCTCTATCCGCAATTGCGTCTTCGAATAAACATCAAGTCGAACCGAGGACCGAGATCAACCATACCAATAATCTTGGGGTGAAACCCACCCGAAGTCAATGGTTCTTCACGCGCATGAACTGCTAATGTTTTTGCTCTCATCATAAAATTTCGTCTAGACAACGCAAGCACTCGTCATATAACAACTGCTTTACGGAGGGAAGCGGCATCCCCTGATTCTTCTTCGGCTTCTGTTCATGACAACATGTTTCAGTACCTCATTCTGCACAATATTATAACTTGTCGCCAAAGATGTGTCTCTCCTAATTCTTGAGTAGCAGAATTCCAAGCAATTCCACGCTGGTCAGCTCTCTTATCAGCCTAGTATACTCAGCTTTCCATACGTCAACTTGGCTTGTCTTGCGCCATATGTGACAATACCATCATTAATTTCAACTTTTAGCTTGGGATGCACTTAATCACAAGACGAAAGTTGGCCCATCCTTGCAATTGGCGTCGTCCGTCACCGACTGACCGTACCAACATCAATTTCTGAGCTGTCGGCTCACTCAGGAGCCGGGAAATAGCTTCATGATACCATCCCAATTGTATGTGGTTGGCTGCAAGCTTCTGGTTAAACACCATCAACAAAAAGCTTAATGTTCAGGCGGACGATCCCCATTTTAAAAACAGTGCATCAATTCTGATGGTACGACCCCTGCATTCGCGCCATCGTGGTTGTGGAGTAGTGGCTAACCGGGTTTGGAGCTTCGGCCGAGTTTGTGTCGAAACAAAACCAATCTACGTGCAGCATGGGAGCTATTGAACCTGACGATCTTGCTTAATTGTGCTTCGCTCACTATGAGCACAACAAGTCCATAATCACGTCGAACATTGCTTGCGCGCACGACGGTGTGAACAGACACTTCGAATAGACTATCAATGTCGATCCTCCAGAATGGCTGTTACACAACCACTGGACGGATTCTAATGTGAAAGCAGAAAGGAAGGAAAGGAGAGAAGAATTCAAGATAAAAGGGAGGTCTTGTCCCGCCTGGCTATGGACAATTCCTTACATTCTACACCACCAGTCAATACTACTCTCAACTAATACTTTTACTCTTAATAATTTACCAAGACTTCAAAATGCGTTTCAATCCTGCTACCATCATCCTTGCTGCTTTGGCAGGAACTGCTATTGCTGGACACTCTCGTATGTCATTACTTCACTTTCAACACGGTGTATACGACCTTCAATACTAAAGACTTCTTCTCCGAACTAGACATCGGAGCTCGTGTCCCTCAGACCAATGATCCCCTCTCTTTCCTTTCCGACGTCAGCTATGCTCCCGTCGTTGACCTTCTGAACACTGTTCTTGGCCCGTCTCTCAGAAAAGTAAGAACTTATTAGTTATCGAGGCAAGCCTCAAGGGCTCCAGCCTCGATAATGACCCTGATATCTTGGCGTATCTCTTGCGTACCGAAGTGTTTTCTAACTTCTCTTTCACCACTAGATTGAGGATGCCCTCAACTTCACCTTGACCCAAAAGCTCACCGACGCCATTACTGGCGGTGCCCCCCTGAGCGTTGCTGTTGCCGTTGTTGAGGCTGTTGGAGAGCTCCTCAACGGTGCCGACATCGGAGCCGTCGACAAGAACCTTGCTACGAACAGCGACGGATACTTCGGCTCTCTGGATGAGGCCCTTGGTGTTGTCAACATTGGCGAGGTGGCTAAGCAAATCCAGGCCTAAGTTCAGAAACTTGCCGTGCACTTGCGGGAACATACTAGTAGTTTTGGTTAGATCATGTTTGCAGAGTTGAGGGACATAAACGAAAACTATTTAATACCATAATAAGGGATCCTGGGTAATCTCAGACAGTTGCAACCAAACTTTATCTTTAAACCTGCTTCTTTATGGCCTTGAACTCGTATACAATACATCCGTACTGAACACTACCACCTGTTCCCTTATTGTTGCACCGCTTCCAGTTATCGTGATAGATTTCTTTGCAAGTCTCTCCGTTGTTGGACTTCTCGGTGCCTAGCGGACCATCAACGTGCATCTCAGTCTCGCCTCCTTCGAGTTCGCAATCTTCCTTCCAGTAAGCGTTGTACTGATAAGGTGACCAAAGCCAATCTTTATTGGTGCTTGAATCTCCAGCCTTGTTGAAAAAAGTATGCCGGCAGTTTGCGTGTATTCTTTGCGAAAGTGTTCTGCCGTAGATGTCAGGGTGCCGAATTCGTTTGCCTCGTAGCACTCCTCATTCTGCCTCTCGAGTTTTGTCTTTGGGTTAGGTTCCTGGACCGATAATTGGGTTTCCATCTCCCAGTTCTCCCAGGCAGGCCCAGCCGCAAGCTCCAAGATCTACTATAAAAGCAGACACGCAGACTTGCCTCAGACAATGAGAGTAAACGAGTATGTTCCCAACGTGCCGCTTGGGCTATCCTACTTCCTAAAGGATATTGTATTCCCTCCAAAGACGTGGGGAAGGACGTTAATACTAATTGTGTTTGAGAAGACTCATGCTTCTGGGGGTCACTTCGCCTCACATGAGAAACCCGGAGAACTTATTGCGGACTTGAAGAAGATGTTTGGTACAGACGGAGGCGCTTCTCATAGAAAGTTTCAGTCAAAGGCATGAGCAATTTATTCAAGTATTGATTCGAGGGGTATTCCAGTGCTTGGTGAGGTTGATGATGCTCACAGTAAACGTCACAGGGTTAGAAAGATATGAAGCCGATTAGAACTCCGGGAAGGCATAGTCAAACTGTCAGCAGCCGTTATACCGAGATCGTCATGAAGTGGTTTGATATCCAATCAAAGTCTGCGATTTTAGTGCGTCCTAATTAGGAAGTCATATTGCTTGGCAAAACCCACTTCTGACAAATCTACAGGGGGAACCTCCTTTTCGACCCCGACCATATCACATAAGCCTCACACAGAACAGTTTCATTGTGATAATTCAACAGTAAAATTTCTGAACATGACCAGCCAAATTCAATTCGTTGGCGTCTCCAAGCCGACGAAGAAGGTCTCCTCTGAGTCTCGGAAACGTAATCATTCACATGTCATGCGTTATGTACATGCCAAGAAACGACGTTTACAGGCCCAGAGATACCAAGATGAATTAATAAACGTCGGCACGAAGCAAAATGCGACGACCTTCGCGACGGTTCTCCCAGGCCCTCTAAGTCAGGGATTTACCAACGGCAAGGATCCTTTCGCGTCCTTGGCAAGACCGCTATCTTCTGTGGAACACTTCCTACTGGATCACTGTATATACCTGACTGCAAGATCTAGTCCCTCCATTCTAGCATGCCTAATTTGTTTGCAGATATTCAGGTTATCGTACCGTACTCCATTGGACACTGCGGTTTGTTTGACCACGGCGGAGATTACCGGGAACAGATGCTTCGAGAGTGGGTCGGTCTCGCCATCGCTGACGATACCTTTATGACCGTGGCTATTCTCCTTAGTACATGTCGCTACATTCTGAAAAGCCGACCTGACGATCAATCCTATACGCAAATGGCCCTGTGGTACAAGCAGATGTGCCTCCGCTCAATGCGCTTGGAAATTGAGAATAAACCGCCATTTGTCAGTGTCATGACTGTTGCCAAAGCGTTAGCACTTATGATAGATGAGGTGAGATTGTTCTGAGCATGGCTTGCATGCGCCGCCTACCGTTCAAAGATAGACAGCTAACACACTGTTCTTCAGGTGAATTATGGTGAGAACGGCATTGCTCAGAAGCATTTGGAAGGTGTGCTTGCTATGGTTCAATTTGGTGGTGGCCCAAAATCGCTTGGCTTAACGGGTCTACTTGAGAAGATGTGCAACAGATTCATGCAAGTGCTAAGCCTCACAGATACATGCGCAAGACGTGGTTAGCTAGAGGTGAAACGGTAATTGTTGACTTCTTATCTATTGTTTTATATTCCACGCCCAGTGATCAAGTAATCAAAAATATCTCTTCCGGTTAGAATTGATTTTTTGGTAGCACGTCGATTTGTTTGGCCTAAATTCTTACGCCAAGAAATATGACTTCCTAATCGGGCGATAGCTGTACCTAGCGTGGGTAAAGAGGCATGTTGGTGGTTCTCTTTGGTGATGTAAGCCCGACTTCCTGCTTTGTCCATGACCTTGACGAGTCTTCATCTGAACCAATTTGTAATCAGAGTAGGGCGTCGTTGGATCACGGGGATCAATGGAATGACGAAACGGACGTATAAGAAGATGCCTCATCCCCAGTTCAATCCAACAAAATCATCAAGCATCTCCTCTCGTTCTGTTCACTTACACAGCATCCACTTGAATATCACTTACACAAATCTTGTTACAACATCATGTCCTCTTTAGCCACAGCCATTCCAGCCGGCTCTTGGGTACTTGTGACCGGTGCCACCGGATTTCTCGCCTCCCATGTCACCCGTCAATTCCTCGAGCGTGGCTTCCGAGTCCGGGGTACCGTTCGGGACTTGAACAAGGCTTCATGGCTTGTTGAAGGTCCTTTCAAATCCTACGCAGAAGACCGTGTCTTCGAGCTTGTGGAAGTACCCGATATGGGGGCCGACGGCGCCTTCGACGAAGCCATCAAGGGCGTTGCGGCTATCTTGCATATCGCCTACGTCACAAACATCGTCCCTGACCCGAACAAAGTAATTACCCCTTCAATCAACAGCGTTCGGTCTATCATGGAAGCAGCCATGCGGGAGCCTTCAGTGAAAAGGGTTATCATTACTGGTAGCGCCATAAACGCTTCGCCGCTTACCCAGGGCGTCGACAACGGCACAATCAGGCGAGAGTCGTGGAATGATGCCGTCCTCAAGGCTGCCTGGGCCCCGCCTCCTTATGGCATGTCGCATGCTTTGGCTATGTATCCTGCCAGCAAGCTTGCTGCTGAAAAGGAAGCGTGGAGATTCGTTGAAGAGAACAAGCTTCCTTTCACCGTCAACGTCGTGGCCCCTGCCGGATTGACCGGGGAACCTCTTACCAAGGCACATATAGAAGGACAAGCCAATTGGGTTGTTCACGGCTATAGAGGCAACAAACAGGTGATGGACTCAATGCCGGCTAGTGAGTACCTTGGCCCTTCTTGGCTCGGAACCTTTTATGCAGTTAGCTAATTTGATCTCACAGCCTTTTACGCTGATGCGAAGGACGTGGCATTGGTCCATGTCGCAGCCGTCCTCGATCCCGAGGTTAAGAATGCACGAATCCAGAGCTGGGGACATAGCACTCATTGGAATGAGATATTGGCTATTTTTCGCAAACTCCGTCCGCACAAAGAGTTCGTCGAGGACTACCCTAACCCTCAGCATCTCAAAATATCTGTCGACCAGTCCGACGCTCTTGGGCTCCTGAAGAAGTGGTCCGGAAAGGACGGATGGACGTCTTTGGAGGACAGCGTCTTTGATAATATCACTAATCCTTACTTGGCCGAATGATGGTTGCGAACTTGAAAAAGACTTTTGCTATGGATGGGTGTGCTTGTTCTGTTACTAGGCAGTTTCAGTCAAAGACCTGATCAGGTTGCTTAGATTTTTACTCAATAGAGATTCTTTCGTATGTCTCATCAGAAGTTAGTATATCAGTTAATTTGTGCGCTTCTTGGGAGGGAGCTCTCAAATAGTGCGGAAATTGGGTTCCTTGTCGTTGCTGAAGCTGATCTATAAGCGCAATGCACTACCACAGATACATAGTAGCCTGCCATAGCATCCTCTTTCGCCTATAATAAGCCATAAATGTCGCCAAGGCACTTGACGCGAGTCTAGCATCTTTTCTGTGAGTCTCGTCGACTGAAATGATTGTTTCTTCCAAGTGTCTTGGGACATTGCGCTTATAGTAGAAATATGAACTTCTCATTACCTTGAAGATAATGACTGTAATACAAACATTTAGTTCATTTCTTATACAAATTATAAGAGATCTAATCAGTTTGAAGTAAATGCCTGTATAGTCTACCTACACCCAACTACATTCTTTTACCACTGTGTGATAACTCTCAAGAATTAATATCATTTCCTGTAACCAATTCAAATACCTGGACTTATCCTGCTGCCGTAACCTATAGTCCAATACATCAGTTTCCAGATTTCTCTCAAAGGCATGGATGAGCATATCCACCACCGTATGCCCTTTTTTGTCTCTCAGATGTCGGTTCACCCCCAAGTTCAACAGACGTTGAAGTGCAACAAGACTGGTTTCCATATAGTCATGAGTATCGCCAAAACGTATATAAAGCACCCTTTCGGCCATGGAAACTGCTCGGTCTGTGAAATGATGCAAAATGGTTCGTGTATTTTGGCAAACATGATTGATGCTTAATTTGCCATAGCGTAACAGAAGCTCAAGGCAACCAGTTTCTGTAAGTAAATATGGAAAAGCTGCCAACTTTGCAACACAATGAATTGGTGTTTGGCCCATGTGGTTGAGCTTGCTGGGGTCGCAGCCTCGTTGCAGCACTACCTTGATCCTGTCGTATACATCATCTATACCTTGCTTCGTCGTGTTTCCGAAACGAAAAATGGTGCACAGTATATTGCATCCAAACCGGTCCGCGGCATTGACGTCAACCGAGAAATCATCAATAATCATTCTTATGATTGATCTGAACCCGCGTTTGTCGTAGAAACTGTTGCAAGCAGCTTTCCATACGTCCACATAGTCGAAGCGAGCATTCCATTCTAAGACGAAGATACGAGCAAGTTTCAAGTGACGCATTTTCACAGCCCTCATGAAGCAGTTTCCTTGGTTCACGTCCCATTCAAGGTCCTCAATAAAGTAGCGGCATGCCTCTTCATTCCCAGCGTCTGCAGCGCGGAGGAGATACTCGTTCTCCTCGTTACTTGATTTCTGTTTTAGCGGCCTTATGAAGCGCTTGTCGGTCCCGAGGCGCCGCAACAAGTCTCTGCCACAAGTTTTCAATGCAACAGAAAAAGGACTCGCGTCCCAACGGTCGCGAATGGCTATGTTGGCGCCAGCATCGAGTAGTAAAAAGGCGATCTTTTCATACCCCAAGTAGCAAGCGACAAAGATAGGCGTCCGCCCCATCTCGCCCCATCTTATCTCTATGCCATTTATTGATCGTTGCTCCAAGTTCCACTTGACCAAGTTAGAGAGGTTTAAGATACAGGCCACAAACAGTAGCGGTACCGAAGTAGCAGCTCTACCCGAATTGGTAGCTTGATACATCGCGAAATTGAACCAGCCGTTGGACGTGCAGCAAGCTGCGCGCACTTCATTATGGATGGCAAAGAATTCTTAATTTTGCCAGATGATTTGACATATCTCAACCAACTCTCTGAAATGGCCATACCAACAGTAAACTGCGTAATAGGCAAGAGGGTAGTTTTCCAGAATAATGCTTGATTCGTCCATGCGATCCCATTGCCCGTGCATAATGTGACTTGACATATATCCAATCAAATGATTTGCCACATACTCATTAAGCTGCTGTATTGGGCTGGTATGACTCTGGAAGCCAGTTATTTGTCTGCGTTTGACCAGATAATCTTTGGCGCTTTGGTGAATAAAAGTCACTTCAAGTCGCCACATGTTAAACTCAGTCTCCGGCTCGGCCTCAAACTCATCTTGCCCCCGATAACGATTGGTATGGGGAATCCACGAGATATCACTACTCAGGGTCACTTGAAGAAAGTGTCCACACGATTGGATGAATGCTAAGCATATCTCTTCTTGACGAAGGGACTCGGTAGCCTGGATCTGGACTGCTTCACACAGCTCGGGTATTCTAAGTGGACGTACGGCAATCAGAATCCAGTCAAGCATTCTGAAGATTATGTCTTGGTTGCGAAGGTCGATCTGTGACAAGATTCTTTCATACACGGCGTCGAGCCCTTGTGGGAGCTCATTCAGCGAGGCTTCGATTTCCCATAGATTCTTTCGTTCCAGGTATTGTGCCATGTAACTAACCCAGAGGAATGTATCTTCTGCCTGTTGCTGAAATGTCTTTTCAATCCGATCCCGAAGCTTGGGAGGAAGATTCTTCTTCTCGGACAATTCGAGCACTCGTCTCGAGATGAATAGCTTCACGTCGTCCTTTGCAGCTGTCGCCACATCGAGGTTAAACTTTTGGAATGAAAAGAGGGCTTCCGGGATACGCTCTGGATACCTCCGACTAAGACACACCAGTTTCATCTTGACGGCTAACGTGGCAGTATTCTTGCTGAGCATTTCGAACTTCCTGAGGAGACTTGAGAGGGAGGTTTTTCACACTCATCTAGCCCATCGATGACACAATACAGCACGCTGGCTTCCAGCTTGTCCATCATGTCCTCGAATAGCTTCCATAGTGTATTGAAAGACTGCTCTTTGAATATGCCAGATGGTTGTGTCCTCCAGTGTGGTAGGATAATGTAAATAAGATCGCGTTGAAGCAGGATCAGCTGATACATGAGTCCTCGAAGTACATTGATGGCAGTGTTTCGAGTTTCGTGTTTGTTATCACAAAAGAAGAAGATGATCTCTTCGTTAGACCTTTGTTTGGTGGCTTGCTCGAAATACTGTGAGAGATAGATAGACATGTAAGTCTTTCCTTTGCCAGGCGGTGCAGATATCCACAGCAGGTGAGGAGCGCTCTGATCCCAAGTTAGAAACTCGTCTGTCAAAAGGACCCATTCGCATGTTCCTTGACAAACATCCCCTTTTGCGTCGATGATGTCGGCACGATCTCGGGATGGGTCCGTAACGAACAGTGCTTGAACGCACTCATCCGCATCTCGGTCACTCAAATTAAACCCTTGGTATTGTGTTGTTTTGGTCCTTTTGGCTCGTAGGAGGTGTAGAATATCGTCTAGCGTGGTGTGATCTGCATCGAAGTCATTAGTATTCGTTTTTTGATAGTTGATCCTGTTACTTACCCGTGAGATCAACCATGGGAGCAGGCAGAACCAGGAGCAATTCCTTAGCATAGGCTGCGGCAACCGCTGCGGCATACTTCTGCCATTGTTTGTTCTTGTGAGAATCTGAATAGTCACAGATTCCACGAATGACGAGAGACGGAAAACTATTCATTAGCCCAGCGGCCTCCATCTCGAAGCAGATGCTATTGAGCTCTTTCCCTATCTGATCGCGAGTCTTTGCGTCTTTTATGACTTGGTTTCCGGACGCAATGAGGCCATAGTGAATTCTCGGATCAAGTGTCTCGCGGGTCTGACGACAGACCAACTGAGATTGATCGCAATCGTCGCAAGTGTCTGCTGATGGAGCGTGAAGGTAGTCACTACGAAATAATCGATCTCGGAGCCTGGGGCGAGCAAATTTGACCATTTCTGGATTTCGTTGAACGATGCCGTTGAGAATTTGGGGTATCTGACTCGAGCTCCTATCATGACTCGCTTGTAGCTTCGAGACGGCAGTCAGAAGGGGCTGGGGAGGTCGAGTAGGGTAGCCCGAACGATGAAAGTGGCCGTTAGGCATGGCTTTGCCCAGATCATACTGTATCACTTCGGTACTGACCACGACATCTCCTAGGCGAACATCGACGGAACCAGGAATCGCGCCGCCGATACCGACTAACAGACCGTGTTTGATGCTCTCAAATGTGCTGACCATGTTGCTGGCAACAGTCGCGGCGTTATTGGTGCCGTACTGTCCTTTAGGAAGACAGGCAATAACAACGTTATGCGCCCCGATACTGCCCAACGTGTATGTATTGGTATCGGAACCGCGTCGCGGCAACGGATTGTGGGTTCGGTCCAACATAGTTTCTGCGGCTGACATTTCAATCGGTAAGGCGCAGATCCAGCCTATTGTGTAGTGTTGGTACTGCAGAGGGGCAGAACTGTCGTCGCTATCTGCCCGCGGCCGCTTGGAAAGGGCCCGGGATGGGTCGTCGGAAGTAGACATGCCTTCTTGTCAACCGTTTGATGAGGTTCAGCGGTTGTTTCAAACTTAATCTCGTCGGTGAGTAAGGAAAGAAATGAGGCTCTAGAAGATCAGCTGGGAAATAGAATAACCCCGCACTCTCGTGACAGCCTGATGCAGTTGTAGACCAATGATCAGCCCGATGTGTCTTGGCGCTGCAGGTTTCAGCTTCAGCAGCAGAATTTTCTCCCTGCGGTTCACCAGTAGGCTTTCTCATGCCGGGCTGCCGGGTTACCAGGATGCCTTAGGAAACTCTGGCAACGTTAATGAACCTGTCCTTAAGAGTTGCACTTGAGAGCTGCAAATTAGGCGAATATCTGGGAGGAACGGTACATGTGCTTGTCAAGCAAGAAAGCGAAAGAGGCTTAAAAAGTACATCAAAGCCCGGTCCAGCACTGGCCGCATACTACAGCAAGTCGGCGCAGTCGGTCAGCCAACAGCTGTGTTACCACAGCCCCCAATCACTCTTGTTAGACTACTCATCTTTCTGAGCTGGCCAATCATGATTATTTGTTACACATATCACGAATACGCTGGACGCCTTAAATGTCGTCACACAAAACAAGGAGGGGGAAAGGGGGCAATAAAAATGCAAGTACCATGATACCTTAATGAGTAAAAAGAAACATTGTGTCTTTTAGATGTGTGACCTGGATCTATCTCTTCGATATATAGAGTAAGGTTTCTATATATATATCGGGCAATTGCCAAGTTTTGGGGCAGCCTGGGGCCAACCTCCCATATGAGGGTTGGACTCTTCAGTTCTAGATGGTTCGGCAACTGGAAAGTGTTATCCCATCGGAAGCACTCTTCTTAACTTGAGACTTGCTCTGCTTGTGATCCTCAATGGTGGCCGCTATGGTTCAACGCCGGGCAGCCTTATGCCCCCATTTCTCGAGTAACGTCGATTCCTACCTAGTTCAGCGAGGTGCATCGCATGTCTGCGAGTAAGAAAATATGGGATACGAGCCAAAGATAAGGTACAATCTGCACGAGTTCCTATCCTGCCTCGACATAGCCTTGTCTAGCCCGGGATCTCAGGGGTACAGCATTGCCTAAACACCGGAACCTTATCTGATAGGGCCACATTTGCGAGATGTGGTGAGACATGCAGTGGCTAGCAGTCGAGGCCAAGCTCTCTACCAGTTTCGTGCACTCTGTTTATTGTCTAAATTCCCAATCATGTCAACTTCTGTCGAGGGAGCTGCAAGTTTAACTGGTCAATGCCTTATTGTGCCTTATTCCTAGGCCTCTTGTTATTTGGCTTACGAAATACCTCCTCAGAGGCTTCCTGGCGGCCTCGGTGGCTTGCATAAAAGGGGCTATGCCACGTACCACTTGTCTGGGGATCAAAAGACCAAAACCACGACAGCCAAGACAAGGCTATTGAAGGGAGGACGTATCCAAATTGTCTTTAGTGGGACTCTAACATTTTCTCTCGCACTTCAACTTGTGGTTGCTGTTTCATGGTGCCGAGTACCGTGATGCATCAATATCAGTGCATGATAGCTTATTGTGCTGAAAAAAGGTGTCTTTCAGATTTGTGACCCTGATCTATCTCTTCAAGATATCGAATAAGGCTTCTATATTTATACCAAGACCGGCATACTGCGCAGCCCCCAGCCCCCACATGCAGTTGCTGTCGTGCCTGGCTAACTGGCAGCTCCCGTGGCTAACCAGTCGCATGGTAGGTCATTCTGCCGACCGGGCTGCCCACATCTCTACTTCTCGCTGGTTACTCAATACACAAGAAGGGGGGGAACTGATGGCGGCCATCAATAGCGAGTAGCAATCTACCAGACTTGATCAGAGTTTTTGTTTCTGGGAGGGATCCGGATGATGTCATGGATTGTGATTTAAATAGGCTGTGAAAGAAGGCAGACTATGCATTAGGCCCTTGAGAATTTTAGTTGTCACGAGACAAAACGCGCAAACCACATTTGCGCATGAGGCAGTGGCCCCCAGCAAGAAAAAGTCGTCGTACCACACATATGCGGAGGTATAGCATCGCAAATGTGTGGTGATCTTCGCTCTCATTATATAAACTCTTTCTCTTCCTATTGTTCGTCCAGACTTCCTTTCAATCACATTCTTCCATAGACAAGATATTCCAAAATACTGATCAACTTATACGATATTCTTATTGTCTATACCTGCGTCTCCATCCTAACCTGTTTGTTCACCGAACTCTCTGCCCGTTCAATACCTCACCTTTATCACCATCTTTATCACAAGTATAAAGCAGGCCTGTCAGAATGGGATTTTTTAGTTCCAAGAGTTCGACCAGGAGCTCGGAGAGTGACCGCCAAAGAAGATTATTAGTTGCAGAATTCCATGGTAAGAAAATTTACCTTGTTTCTCGACGCTCCGAATGTTGTTACTGATTTACTTAAAAGGCACATGGGCTGGCAGTGTTTTAATCCCCCGCAAGACGGTCGCGGGCACTTTAACCAAACTCATCTCTGACAGTGAGAACATGGTCCCCATTCATGTGAATGGGGTAGGTTCAGACATCAGTAAAATTGACCGAGCAATTGGAGGTTTGTCGCCCATTCTATTATTGCCCTGGGTCTTTCAACTAACCAGTTGCAGGTCTATGCGGTTGGGGAACACTGAGAAATGTCATCACCACCTACAGTAAGTGCTTTCGCCTGACTATATGGCACTGACTGACACCAAGGAGGAAGCATCGTTAATCAGTACAAGCCTGGTGATAGGATTATTCTTTGCGGATTTTCTCGAGGTCAGTCTACTCCTGCAACTCTCTTCCTTTCCCAAATAATACCTAACCATGAGAATGCAGGTGCTTGGGCTGCACGTGAGCTGGCAAGAGTCATCGATGCTGTCGGACTGCCCGAGGACGGTGGCGACGAGAACTTTTTCAATCTTTTATACAAAGCATATGACAACAGCCACCGTCCCAGCAAGGATACACTTGATGAAGTAATCGGTACCCACAAATGTAAATCTTACATGCCCCCTTTCATAATATCCTGTTGCATGCTAACGAGCAACAGCTTGGCCTGACGTCAAGATTGACGCATTGTGCTGCTTTGATACTGTCGGTTCCCTGGGACTACCGCTTTTTGGAGTTGCGAAGCCACTCTCGCGTCTTCATCGGAACAAAAATAGGTCGGATGAGGTTTCTAGAGTTAACAAGAGTAAGTCTCGATGTTTTGTATCCTCCCGAGCTCGCTACTGTTCTATCTCAAATCCATACTAACCGCTGCTATAGATGTCCGATACGCCTTTCATTGTCTATCATTACACGAGACTAGGCGCCCTTTTAGCCCGACTTATATGTGTGGGCAGTGTAACCCTCATATCCATCAAGTGTTCTTCCCAGGAAATCATGGCCACATGGGCTGGTTAGATCACGGCGAAGGCTTCGCCCACGCGCCCCTCGCCTGGATGATCCAGCAGCTGGAGTTGCACCTAGGTATTCGGTTTGACGATGCCAAGCTCAAGGAGTATTTTCCAAAATACTCGTCGAGAGAGCAAGTATCTGGTGCCGATCATGATTGGTACACTGGTCAGATCCCTCGTCCAAACCCCGTCATCCGGGCCATTATGGGCACCAAAGCCCGCCAGCCGGGGTTGATTGTAGGCCCCTGTCAAGACTGTGTGACTGAGAGCATGAACGATAGTGGAGGACCCAACAGCACCAGCGGCACCTCGTTACCTACCCCCTTCAACATCCAAGTCCACGCGGGCGCTCGTTTAATGAACAGAGAAAACGCAGTGCCGGGCTATAGGATGCACGTTCCCAAGTCAAGCGAGTTTCACTGGACCCCACGCGACGTCAAAGTGAACGAGCCTGGGCCTCGAAGGACTACCGCGCCGCACATCGATGAAGCTACCATGGGCCCTCGGGAAGCCTCTCTTTTGGGTATGGAATCTCCTGTCGATTTTGTCACGACTTGCTGTGATCTCCTCAAGCCATGTACCAATCCTCCAGAAGAACGACGCCAGGAGGAGGAACTGAAGACGAGAGAATGGCTGCCCGCAGGGCTGAGAAGTCGCCTCAAGAACAGGTTATTTGGGTCAAAGGCCAGGTCTAAGCTCTTGACGCAAGAGAAGTGAGGCTATGATGTCCTGTTTCTTCTTTTGTTTTGATGTCTTTTACTCTTGCTTTTTTGTTATCTTCTTTTGTGTCCTTACATCTTTTAATGTTTAATATTGTCTTAGTACATAGATATCGTCTTCATTGGAATAGTAGTTTCATAAAACAATATTCAGGATGGTCAATAGGCAACGCGACATGTATTGCAGTTGTTCATAGGTATGCTTTCCTAGACCGATATCCCAACTCATTAGAACTAGTGTAATCTTCACTGTCCTTTCGTCGCAGCCATGGCCAGTCTATGTCAGAGGTTTGTTCGGGCACCAAGTTCGCATCGGGCTGACCTTGGGCAAGAAGATACTGCATATATTTTGCTAACAGACCTGGTTCCTCGGATTGCAGAAATGGTCATGCCTTATCCCATGCTTGAGAAACATCTTTCTCTGTTGTATCCGGGGTCACTATCGTTATCAAATCGCTCGAGCCGTCGGCGTCTGTTAAGAAGCTTGGTTCTGGAGACGTCGTGCGTGACCGAGTCGGCCGGGCTGGGGAGAGGAAACGCATGACAGAGGCCGTCAAGCGATCACGCCTGTCAGCCTTTGGCTCGTCTTAGGGTTAACTGAAGACAACCTATGGGGACGGACCGAGGAGTGGTTAAAAAGAGAAGCGCCTGCGATGTGGATTTCTCAAGGACTTACTAGAGAAAGGGATGCCGTTCGTACGACGCCAATTCCCAGCGTGAAGTTTGACTTGTTTCGTCCGTTTGGCATCGCTTTTTGGGATAGGTGGAGGATGTACAATTTGGGCATGGCTAGTGGAATAGAAAATCCCCTTTGTCCCTCAGACCCATTTTACTTCTTTGCATGGGAGAGTATCTTGCCTCATGATGAGGTAGAAAAGGTCAAGAACGAGTTGCGGGAGCAAGAGGGTCACCAATGGTACCGAGACGTAGCATAAAGCTTAGGCACAGTCGGGTTCATTTCGAGTCGTTGAAAACTTGACCTAACTTTAATTCTCTATAGTTCATGGCAGTTATCCCCTTTAAGGTAGAAGAATTAATGCCCCAACTGAGGTATGCTTGATGGGTGATGAGTATATTGCAATCAACATCCTAGGATATTTCTATAGACCAGAAACTAAATATCGAGAACTTAATGGAAAGGCGTTCATACATTTTCAAATCATACATTGCGTAGAATTACCGGGAAACGACTGCGCTGAAGCCTGGTGGCGATCTTGACCAATGCCGTTCGAATTGCAACAACTGGTTTAGCAGCAAAAGCATCATCACAGTCTATCGTCAGGATATAATAAACCTTCTTTAGTGTTTTTCGGAGCAAATTGCTTACCGTGGCTGACGGAGATGCTGGTTGAAAATGTCCGTTGCGGGGACGGAGTGATCATCGAGACGTCTACACATTGGTTGAGGTTTCCGCTGTCAACCACGCCCTTGCTTCTAGAATCCATCGACATGGCTCAAATATTACCCGCCCCTCCTTTAGCTATAAGATCATCGAAAGAGGAAATGGTTCGACACATCTTGCATAACCTCGTCTACCCAGTGTTTTACTAATACTCAAGTCACGTTGGCCCTGGGAATCATTACGCCATGGCGAGTGATTGATGCGGTCACGTCCAGTATCTGAGGTAAAAACAGTGAGTGTCGATTATAAATCCATATTCAAAGAATGGAGCTCGGGAGTTAAAATGAAAGCTGCTCGCGTCTGCCCAGCTACTTCATGCTCGCCTCCTTTGCATAGTATTTTCTTTGCAGTCTTTCAAGATGCATGCTACCTCCTCTATCGAGCTTCACCATCCCGGTACTCAACTAGGTCAGGCTCAGGATGATAGCAATGTTATCACTGCACATCCAAGTCGTACTGGAGACGACTCACTCGAGAGACAACAAGAATTCTCTTTGCCCTCGGTTGACAAAGGGAAAGACGCATGGCTATTTCTCTTCGCTTCTTTCTTCTTAGAAGCTCTGGTGTGGGGCAAGTCTGCACGAAACCTTTCTGTACAAGATGAGAAGACTAATACCCGCGCAGGCTTTCCTTTCTCCTTCGGTGTCTTTCAAGATTACTACCAGAGACACGAGCCATTCGCTGGTTCCTCCGGGATAGCAACATTGGCACTTGTGCAATGGTATGTCACCTCATTTTTCAACCAAACGACTCGATTGACACAGACAGGGTATAATGTACTTCGCTTTCCCAATTGCCGTCGCCCTCCAACGTCTATACCCTCGTCTTGCTCGTTGGGCTCCATCTTTTGGCATTGTATCACTTTGCCTTGCTCTCATCTTGTCGTCCTTCTCGCAGAACGTAACACACCTCATCCTGACCCAAGGGATCCTGTACGCTGTTGCAGCTTCGTTTGCTTACTGTCCCTGTATGGCCTGGCTTGAAGAATGGTTCGTGCAGCGCAGAGGTCTAGCCTTTGGTGTCATGTGGTCAGGCACAGGCACGGGCGGTATTGCGATTCCACTCATTTTAGAATCCCTCTTGCAGAAATATGGCTTCAGGACGACGTTGAGAATCTGGGCTGTCAGTCTACTAGTCCTGTCAACACCGGCTTTCTTCTTTGTAAAGCCTAGAATTCCTGCCAGTTCGACTGGTTCCGGAAGACTACGTATCAACCTTGGGTTTTTCTATGACCGAACATTCATTCTTTATCAAGCAGCCAATATTGTGGAGTCGCTGGGCTATTTCCTGCCCACCATATATCTACCTCATTATGCTCGTTCAGTTCTTAAAGCCAGCCCATTTCTCGCTGCCTTCACGGTCCTTCTCATCAATGTCTCTAACGCCTTCGGAATCTTCCTTATGGGTATATTGGCGGACAGATGGCATATCACCACATGCATCCTTACATCAACTCTCGGCGCTGTTCTGGCAGCATTCTTTCTCTGGGGCTTCGCTGGAAAGCTTGCGATTCTGTATCTGTTCTGCGTGTTCTATGGTCTATTCGCTGGATCATACGTCGGAACATGGCCAGGTGTTTCTCGACAGGTTGTTTCGAACCATACTGGTCACGGTTCTTCATCCAATGGTCGCTCATTTGATCCGACAATGGTAACTGGGTTTCTTATTGCGGGCAGGGGAATCGGGAATATCGTCTCTGGGCCGCTGAGTGAAGCTCTTCTCAAAGCTACTAGCACTCAAAGCCAAAGCGGAAAAACTTGGGGACTGGGTGGTTATGGGGCTGTTATTATTTTTACTGGTATCACAGCTCTGGGAGGTGGGACTTCATATGTTTGGAAGAAGCTAGGGTGGCTTTTATGAATGAGTTCCATGTCTTATTTTTGTATTTGGTACATGGCGCAGGTACTGACTTTTCCGGCAAGAACGATACAAATCAAGGTAAACTCGGTTCTATTAATATTACCCATGACCATATAACGCATAGGTACTGACTACCAATACTTTTGCTTTATTCTGTAGCAATCACATGTAAAGAAATGCAATATATATGGTCTCTATCAACTTTACCAAACGAAATCCTAATTTCCAAGTAAACGACCAACCTCCTCAGCGATGGCCATGATGCGCTCCTCTGTCAATCTCCGTCCGATAATCTGTACGGCCACCGGTGCACCATGATATGCTTCTGGGTCATCTAAATCGGAGTTTGGCATCAGCTCAGTCTTCTGGGTCAGAAAGATGCAACTTACATTCGGCCTGGACTGTGCCGTCTAATTCTGACAGCTGATGGAATGCTGTGTTCTTCACATCCATCTCCTTGTTAGCGAAGGTAACTGGCACGACTATACTAGTAAAATCCAAAAGATTGATGACGCTCGTATAACCGTAATACTTGTACTGGTTATGCCTGACTGCCGCTGTAGGCGCGACGGGACAGATGATGGCGTCTAGCTCTCGTCCAAGCTTCTTCTCCACTGAGCGTATAGCAGCTAAGTAGTCGCATTGGTAATTCCATTTGCTCAGGTTAGATTCCCAGGCCTCGTTGATGTCTAACTTCTCCTGCGAGGGGTTGATGAGATCAGCGATGTTGGGAATGGCTGGCTCGCCGGATTTTTCCAACGTCGTGAAGATGTCCTGTGCTTCCTATTAGAGACATCCATATTACGGGTTTCAAGGGCACAAACAGATCCCCCATCAGCTGCGTAGATGCGGTTCACAAGGTTCACCGCGTCGCTATGCTTGAGCGGCTCCCAGGGTATCGCTGTATGACCAGCCTGCTGGACCTTTTCAACTACTGTTCGTACAGCTCTGAGGACCGGAGGGTGAGGAAGAACCTATTCAAATCAGCCATAGTATCCAGAAGAATAGCAACTATCACTCACAACCCCATCAGATTCATAAAATCCCAGTGTTAAGTTTCTGGAAGCGATCTTGGACTTGATGCAATCTTCTTCTTCCTGTCGCCATGGAAATGGGATGACTTTAGAGTCGTATCTCCATGGCTCTTCGGCTAGAAGCGAAGTCATGAAGAGCCGTAAGTCTTCCACCGAATGGGAGATTGGCCCGCAAACGCTGTGGACAGTTTCTTGCCCCTCCATGCTGTTCGCCATCTTCGCATAAGGTAGACGACCATGGCTGGGCCGCAGTCCATACAAGTAATTGAAAGCAGCCGGTATACGGATTGAGCCGCCTGTGAACGTCAGCACAATCGAGTTGGGCGTTATCAATTTCTACTAGACATTGACTTACCGATATCTGTACCAACGCCAATAACACTGCCACGAAATGCGACTACAGCTCCCTCACCACCAGAGCTGCCTCCGCAAGACCAGTCCTTGTTTCGAGGATTTATAGTTCGGCCTATGATGTTATTGACCGTCTCACCTACCATAAGACTCTGTGGGACACTGGTTTTGATATAGAATACCGCACCAGCCTTGTAGAGTAGGTCCGCAAGCACAGAGTTTTCTTCATCGCGCTTTCCAATCCATGCCGAATAGCCCATGGTTGTTTCAAGGCCCTGTGTCTATTAGATTATCGCTACGGTGCATCTTCCGAGGTTACGATGACACTAACCTTAATTCTGACTTGATCTTTCAAGGAAATAGGAAGTCCATGGAGAGGGCCAACAGTCTTGTTATGCTTGGAAAGATGTTCATCAAGTTCTTTGGCTCTATTCAGGGCAATGTCTGGGAAGAACTCATGAGCGCAATTAAGCTGACAGGGATTATATTGACTCGAGTCGTCATCGGGAATTTGATGAACGTACCACTTGCTGAGCGAGGGCAGCTCTCTTGCAGAACGCAGTCGTTACTGCAACAGAAGTTAGCTTGCCAGCGGCAAGCTTTCTAGTCAGTTCTGTAGCAGATGTCTCGGTAATGACCAGCTCTTCACTGGTCATGATTCCACTATCTTTAGGAACTGCAAGAAAAGACCCCGTATGAGTCGCGTTGTTTATCTGAATACGCCACGCTGCGGGGATTGAATCAGCGATGCGACGCTTCTTATCTTCGACGACAATCTGCCAAGACATGATCGAGGAGTATATTAATGAGAATTGGGTTAAGTTTGAGGGGCTCGGGGGCAAGAAGAAGAAAAGAGTAGATGCTTAGGCTGCTGGAGAACTTGAAAGATCAGGAAGTTCTGAAGTGCAAGTAAATGCTACCTTGAGTAATAACGTGTTATGCACGCTCTGGGACTTTCCTGCTATTCTCGCTTAGATTAATATCTATCGCAAAAGCTTACTGCTTTAGTTAAAGATGTTACCAACCCCGCAGTTATATCGATATGGCCGTATTATAACGTTAACAGATACAATATTATATTGAAAACTGAATGATTTATGAATAGAATATGAATTCTTTTGTATATTAAATAATAGTACTTTGTTTATATATATCCATTGCTGTATCCAATTCCGTTTGAGAATAAACCCATTTCCTGCGCAAAGTAAAGCGACTGGTCATTATTAGCCCAATCCACTGCACCTTGAAGGCTCTGCAGTAGATCCTCAGACCTTCCTGGCATGACTAATGTGTCACACATTTGTGATCCCACAGAGCCTGGCGATGTCTCCTCAGAACTCTCCGTGTCTGCCTTCTGGGCCCGTGCTGCGACCTCATCAACGGTAGAGGAATGTAGGCCGATATCGATGCCCATTTCGAGGGCAAATCCCACAGATGGATCGTCCTCCATCCATCGTGAGAAGCTCCTGGCGTATGTTGCTGGCGATAAAGGACGAGGCAACGTTATTTGTTTCGTCTGGGGCGTCTGAGGCATCTGGACGTTCTGTAATTGGCTGAATAACATAGGCATCAAAGATTCCTTCCTATTCACTAGACGTCTCAGAGCAGCTGGAAAGTCGCTATCTTGCGCAAGGCGATCTTGGCTCAGACATACGTCGATCGTCAAAGCTAGTCGCAGATAATTGGCTGGACTCCGGGCCAAAACATCAACATGATCGCCAGTCATCATCATTGGCGCAGGTTCCTCGAGATAACTGCATTCCATGAAATATCTGATCGTCTTGGATATCGAATGCACGCCGTCGTACTTGGGATGGAGTTCTCTGAACACTTGTATGAGGACGTTGAGCCGCGACTGTTTTGATGCGACTTCCGGGCGTGACCAAATCTCGGCGGGTGAGGAAGCAGATGACATCTTCATATCTACCATATGCATCGCAAGCGGAAGCGCTGTGCATGCAACCGCACTGCTCGGTAGCCAACGTGTCAGACGGTGTGGGTGAAGTCGGGCGAAACATTCCGCTATGCTCTTGGTTGCACTTCTTAAATCTCTTCGGTTGTTTTTGAGGAACTGTGTTTCTTGGAAGGACGTTGGATTTTGCGTCACGAAACCTAACACAAGACCGAGGTGCAGTTCGTAGTTGCTCAAGGCTACTTGACTCGCGCTGCAGGAACTTGTCAGTGGTCAAGACTAAGATTGCAAAGTGCTGGAAACCTACTGGTGATAGATCCAGACCAGATTCGTGAACAAAACTGCAGAATCTTCAAATCTTCCCGGATTTAATGAAAGATCCTTCAATGCCAGAGGCGGTCTGGTAGCCCCCGCCCAGTTCTTGAGTGATCTCTTGTGCTCTTGAACCTGCGCATACGCCGTCGAGTGTGCTTCAGCGTCCAGAATCGGTAAGGTCTCAGAGGGATATACCAGACTCAGAATATCTGTCAGAGTAACGCAAAGCTCGGTGAGACGTTCCAAAGCGAGAATAAGCTTGTGCTTAGTGGCGATATTATAAACTCGTGAGGACTCAAGCTCATCAACTAGGTCATCGTATCCCAGTGGGGAGCAGGAGTCAAAGTCGAAATGAGATCTTGTGATTTGTATGTTTCTGCGCACGCAGAGAGGCATAATCCGATCGCGGATAATGCAGCACCACCAAACGCGTTTGAGTACGTTTTTCCGTTTTACGTCTTGCTGTGATACAACGAGTCCATTGCAGGCGGTCTCGTATTTATCGGCGTCGCATGACTTGGCATGCTGTATGGCTATCCTAAGCCATCTACTGTTTGGCATTCGGGGGCCAGAACGAAAGGTTGGACACCAATAAGTTAGTAATATCGCAGCTTGTGCGATAGAGATAGGATCTGGGTCGGTCGAGAAGTCGTATAGAAGCTGGAACCGGATTAGAACTGGCGGGCGATGCTCAATCCATGGATCCTACCTTTGCCTTGGTGTAAAAAGACTCTTTAGCCTCGAGAATGGTTGAAAAGCCGAGAACACGAAGACTTTCTTTCGATACAAACTGCGACTGTTAGTGAAGGGCGTAAAGAGGATCGCGTCAACCTACAGTGCATGAGGCAAACATCATGGATTGCAAAAGAAGCATCGAGACCGGGGAGCCGCAACTGGCAGTACTGGAGGGCGCAGGGTCATACGCGTCCCAAAAGTCGGCTTCGTTGAGAAGAGGTAATAATGGGTGGATATAGAGAAAATAATGTCGAACAAACTCGTCGAGAATTGGCTTTGATGGGACGCGTAGACACCCTTGCGAATTGAGGTGATGGAAGTCGCAATCGCGCATGTTGAGTGTTTTGAGGAAAGGCATAGAGGAATAAAGAGCCGTAAGTTCGGATCGTACGCGTTCGGCGGGTTCGTCTGATTCGTCTATTGGTGCATATGTGTATTCCTCGATCTCCTCAATCTCCTCGCCAGCGACATCGAGCATTGGTGTGGTTACTTCCTCTACGCCCCCCAAATCGCGATAACGGGGAGAGGTAGTGTATTCGCTTTCTTCTAGGGTGTGTAAGACGGTAGATGCATCTTCTATGGGACTTTGTGGTTGGTCGTTGCTGGACGGCGGCGATGGTGTCGATGCCGTGACAGCCTCGCAGTCGCGGGAGACGTCATTTTGGGCGAAAGAGGAGCGTCGATCGTAGATTGGGCTGCAGCATCGTCAGTAAAGCTTAAGATGAGATATATACAGGCGCATAGAAGGACTAACAAAGCATCCGCGCGACGAGCAACGACGCATTCATTGCCATCGAGTCGACAATTGGTGCATGGCGCCGATGTGCGAGTGACATCACAGCGGACCTTTCGCTTTCGACATTTGAGACAAGCCTTTGTCGCTCGTTTCCTCGAGACAGACTTCTTGGCGAAGCGAATGGAGTGTTGTTGTGTATTGTTCATCCTGGTAGATCCAGATCGAGAGTGGACGCGACGACAGAACCGAGAGAAGAGTACCCGAGGTTGAAAGGGTCAAGAATTGAGCGTCGACCCCAGATTTACCCCATCTATTGCCCCTTGTTTGCCCCTGGTGAGTGGAGTGGGTTACGTTGAAGCTAGTCTCACGGCAGTCAACCTCGGGATCTCGGTTAGAGGGAGTGCCCCGTGGGGAAAGCTACCCATTGCTATCGAATTTCCATAAAAGGATCCGGGGTATCGTCAAGGTTATTAGTAGCAATTATTTGCTTTTTCTAACTGTCTTGGGGCTCGAGAATGATACAGATCTCAAGACAGCTTTGTGGTATAGGTTAAGTGACAACAACTCGTTAGTAAAATTCAGACTAATCTTCGTGAAATTGAACGAGTCATGGCAAGAGAAACTGGTAGGCAAATCTCATCTGCCTCAAAAGTGTCTCTTAATCTCGTTTCCTCACAGCACCGAAAGGAATGATACAAGCATCAGTTGAGTTAGTTCATGAGAGATGATTCATCTGAATATCAACAGGATGCAACCTTATTATCTCATTTCATAACGTCAAAAGCAGACGTCAAGTTGTCTTGCTGCACCTAACCTAGAGCCCGTCTAACGAATCTAGAACGACTCCACCACTTGTTAGCGCCTGATGGTATATACTTAGACCCAGCGCTATCCGAGGGGCAAGTGGATGTATCCACCATCATACTAAATTTGGATCGCCTGGTCATCTGATCATGGCGTCCCACAAGTCCAGTTGGCCTCGGGAAGTCCGAGAGTCCATACCACGTGACTACGGAAACGGGGGGTTCCGCTTGTTGCGAGGGTTTATGGTGATGGATAATTAATATCTCATTAATATTTGTATCCTGTGCCTTGCATATTAAAATCGAGCATACCCATCCATGACGGCTCTTTCACTCTGGGCGAAATACCATCTTAAGTCTTGACCTGGTGATGGATTTCCTCGTTCAAGTTACGAGTGGCGCCTTTTTCGTGAGCGGGTGGCCTGAGATCGTGGCCCATCATTCTTCGTGTTGTTGTCGGCTGGTGCGAGCCCAGGAGTCGGGCATCCGGGACTTAAATAAACCGTCATGAATTAAATATAAAGATCTCACGATAATACTCGAGACGGCAACGTAACGTGTTACTCAAACGCAATCGCGTCAAGCCGTCAGATAAAGTTCAGCACGCGGATGCTACCCACCGGTCGGCCCGAACACGTCTAAACGGGCACCAGCCAAACATGTCATTGGTGTAATGACCTCGTCTGGCCTGGCAACCTTATTTTTATCTCGTGTTAGCTTGTATCGCGCGCCTGAAATAAATCCCTGGGCTCTAACTGCCTGACCTACGACGTAAGCGGCTAAAAGGCCGGAGACGTTTTAATCAAAGCACCAAGCCCTATGCCTTTATTTATCTCGTGGCTGCCAAGGGAGTCGCCGATGCTATCGTAGGGTTAATTGCGGGGACCTTTCAGATACGAGTCGGGGCCCGGTCTTCACGGTCGCCGACATACGATTCGCTCTCGCGCTTGCGAGTCCAAATACAATTATAGAGCCCTATTATCCTCGTACATGATCTTCCTCTATTGTTTTCACTATAATATTCTAATCTTATACAAGCCTTTCATTTGTCACTATTCACCTCTGTGGCTCTACGTCCAACGAATCCCTTCCTCGCCTTATTTCTTTGTTCTCATCTGTGGTGATTTATTTTGAGCCAACTCACAATGAGCAAGCGATTTAGCGGTTTCGACTTTTGGGAGGAGCGGTTCAAATCTCTTCAGCGATGCGAAAGCTCTAGCTCCGATCCTAAGAAAGATTCCCCCGTCTCAGTGGAATCATCAGATGCTAGCTCGGTTAAAGAGTCCACACCAGTGGTATCACGAAACACATGGCCAAGCGCAAGACCATCAGAACAGCTCGTCCAATCTCAACCTATCCTCATCCAAAAGGTTGCCGGCGTCCACAACGTTCGCAACTCATTATGCATTTCTCCGTCACTGGACCACTATAGCCAGTCTGCATCAATACTCCCTCCAAACAGCTACGAGGAGCAACAAGAGTACCTCACTGTTGTTAAGAGAAACGACTACAATAATAAGAGAGCTACCATTGGCGCATACCCGATCGATAATAGACGAGCGCAATCAGGTCCTTTAGATACGATACCACTGACGCGGCCTTCACCTCTAAAACTCGAAACATCCAACCTCTCTGATGAGGCCCGTCGGAAGCAAAGACACTCGACACTACCAATTATCCCCTCCTCAAATCATAACAACAACAATACACACCTACAACATAGACATACACATGGTTCATCAAAAGACTGTGCGATATGCCTAACAAATCAAACGGATAGAGCATTCGAAGCTCTCGCCGATGCACTTCAGGACCAACAACAGGCCACGACAAGAATCTCAGTCGCTGCTCAACCAATCAAAAATTCTGGCATTGTACCAGTCATCAGGATGCCGACACCAGTCCGTCCCATAATTATCTCACAGCATCTGGAGAGGGCGCAACAATGGGCAGAGAGCCGAGAAGACTACGATAATTCAACCGCCAGTTCTGCATCAAGTCCGATGAGTCCAATGCTGCCTATCGATGTCTTTTCGAACAATAAAAAGGAGTCGGCGAAGACCGAGATTATCCCTATGGGCTGTAACCTGGATCACGATCTGGGCGACTGGTTGGAATGGGAGGCACGAAATGTTTGTGCATATGGATATGGAACTTCTGGATATAGTTACTAGCCATAACATTGTTACTTGGCGGGCAAATAATTGTAAAACATAATGAGTATACGGATCACTATATCGCAGTCACGAATATAGAACGGATAGCCGCCCACACGGGCCTCGGCAATGAAACCAACATAATATTGAACGATCAAAGCTTCAGGTGTCTTTTTGCAACTCGGCCCGGATTGATAAGATTAATCAATTCCCAATACGAGTTCGCTAGATCTATCAAGAGTTATTAATATTACACGTGGCTGTGCAGACCTTGTCCCACATTCTCGGGTTTTGCCTCCAAATCCGGCCTAGACTCAATGGTCTAATTCGATGCCTCTAACCTGGCTTCTCGGATCAAAGGACTTGGCTCTTGACAGCGCTTGGTCAGCGTTTCGACATTATGACCCAATTGGGAATTTTTGCAGTTATCCTTCCAATGGAATGTCCATTGATCTTGTTTTCAGTTACGTGATTGATCAATTTAATGTCGATTGCTTAGTAACGGAACCGCAGGTGGGTTACGTCTTGTGAGGGGTCACCATGAATCACCCCAAGTCTGTTCATACTGGAATAACATAAAAACGGCAATAGTAGCTCTCAAACTATTTTTTCTTTCTCTCTTGTACATCTTATTAATTGATAGTTCTTCAAAATGGCTTCAGCAACTTCTTTCCGTGAGCTCATCGGCGTTCAGCCCTCCACTGCCAACCCCTCCGACAGTGTTCTCATCATCATCGATGCTCAAAATGAGTACGCCGAGGGAAAGCTCCAAGTCGCCAACGTCGCCGAATCCCGCAAAGTTATCGCATCACTACTAGAGAAATATCGATCTGCAAACGGAAGCATCGTGCACGTTGTGCATGCCACACCAGAGGGTGCCCCCGTCTTCACTCCTGGTACCGAGCTCGCCCAAGAGTTCGATGAGCTCAAGCCTAAGGATGGCGAGAGTGTTATCGAGAAGAACTTCCCCGGTTCCTTTGCCAAGACGGACCTACAGGAGGTTTTGGACAAGACTGGAAAGAAGAAGGTTGTCCTCACGGGCTACATGGTAAGTGACTTGTATCTGTCGAGGAGGACAGGACTGATGATTTAATCTAGGCGCACGTCTGTGTCTCGACCACCGCACGACAGGCTGCCGAGCGTGGTTTCGACGTTTTGATCCCGGAAGATGCTGTTGGTGACCGAAATATCCCCGGCGTTGATGCCGCCCAGCTGGTCAAGGTTGCGCTGAGCGAAATTGGCGATGCCTTTGGAACCATCATTCAGAGCAGCAGCATTGCTTAAGCGATCATGAGAAGCTAGACCAAGTATAGATAATTAAAGATATTTATTATTATTTATCTAAATTTGTTTCTCCGCGCTGTCTGGCTGCACCAGATCCCTCCGTGTGAACTTGACGTTGAAATCCGTCTGCTTGACGAACCATGCATTAATAATCTTCCACTCCTTATTGGGATCTTCAAAGTCAATCTGTAACATGTTAGCTTCTTGTTATACTGCCCAAGATAGAGTGACGCTTACCTTAAATCTTCTCAATAGACTCGGCACGACCTTGTAGATCTCCAACAAACTGATATTCTTGCCAATGCAGGTTCGGCTACCCATACCAAACTGAAACATCATACCAGCCATCTTCTTGATACGCTTTTCCTCTTCCTCTGCATTCTGGTTGGGGTCAGGCAGCCATCGTTCAGGCCTGTACTGGTCTGTATCAGGCCCGAAGATCTCTTGGCGATGGTGAATCAGCCATGCTGAGACGCCAACAATGGTGCCGCCCTTGATGAACTCGCCGCCAATTTCGACTCCCTGGGGTGGTACAATTCTCTCGAGGGGAAGACCAGGTGCAGGGTGCATTCGGAAAGCTTCTTGAACACAAGCGTGGAGATAGGGGAACTTTTGAGCCTCGGTAAATGTGACAAGACCAGTCTCGTAGTCAGAGAAAACTCCAGCCTTGGCAGCATCATCCAGCTCCTTCTTGAGCTTCTCGTAACATGTTGGGTTTCGGAGAAGATAGTAAAACACAGCCGACAGCGAGATAGCCGTAGTTTCTGAACCTGCGAATGCCATCGAGACTGCCATAGTTTGCACCAAATTATCAGTCATGAACTCGGGGCGAGCTTCTCGAGCAGCAATAAACTTGGACAGCAAGTCTTGGCCCAGCGGTTGCTTCTTGATGTCGCTCGTGGGTAGGGAGTCGTTGGCATGTAGCTCGGGGATGAGACGCTCGGCCATGCGAGCACGGGCGAACTTTGCAACAGGGAATGTCGAGTCGAAGAGGCCCCATTGAGAAAGCTTCAGGTAGATGGGGTTCTTCAGGAAGAGTAGGTCTAGGAATGGGATTTGGCCGATCTGAGGTCATGGTTAGTTGAGAACAGGTGAAGTATGCGAGTGACTTACTGGCGCAACATAGAGGAACAGCTTGGACAGATACGCCACAATACCTTCAACATCCTCGTTCTTCTCAATGAACCCGTGTCGCTTGCTATATGTGATCTCTCCAATGACATCAAAGGCATAAAACTGCAGCCATTCTGTGAAGTTGCAAATATCAGGCTTCTTGACAAAGAGGTTTTCTGTCTGGTCAAGAAATAGTTTGGTTGTGTTATCGACGAATGGCTCGTACTGAACAAGCGCGCTCATGGAGAAAGCAGAGTTGACACTTCTTCGGAATTGGGCGTGGAAATCATTGTCGGTGGTGCTGAAAAGAGATGCCAGACGGTGGCCTTTGACGACGGATTGTTGCACGATGTAAAAGTCGGACTAGATCAGAGTTAGCACCAAGTGTCAATGATTAGCTGAATTCAAACACATACCTTAACATAACCCTTGCTAAGCCCATAGATGGATTTGAGGACAGCAGGGTTTGAGAAAGATAGGGTGTTGGGACCTATTCGCACGATATCACCGTGCTTGGCGTGGAGGGCTTGGAGGGTCTTTTCAGGTCGTTGTCCGTAGACATCAAAGAAGCGCCACCAATCTGTCAAAGATGCCAGAAATGGACCTGGGTATTTGTTTAGGCCATGGTGATACCTATTTTTCACCAACCACCCAACAGTTAATGTTGTTAGCACTAACACCCAGTGCTGGGCGAGAGTACTGAGTAGCGTTTCAATCAAGCCGCTGTGCATGTTGAAGGCACTGAAGCAGATGCAGTCTAGGGAAAAACTGTTGAATGAGTTGAAGTGGTTCAATCATTTCAATTGTTTTAGCAATGCCTCTCCTCTTATATCATTTCAACTTACACTAACTTTTCATATTAGGTCGGCTTTCGGCTTTTCCAGGATATTGCCCCCACAACCAGCCTGGGGTAATTGGGGAGGCAATTCTCCACACTTTCGGCAGATAAACACGGCAAAGAGACAGTGATGCAACAATCGCAGGCCCTAAAGCCGTCTAGTACGATCATCTCCTCTAGATTTAGTCAATTATCAGTAATAGTGAATCAAAAGGGGCGAGGAGGTGGACTCCCCGTCACTCCCCGATAATCCTGCAACCTGTCAGTGTTGGAGCTAGTAAATCTTGTCGGCAGATGTGCACGGAAGTGATGATACCAGATTCATCAGTAAGCGGACGTTCTTGATAAACACTTGTCATGCCCGTATTCAATGAGTTTGTTCGGAAGTTACGGCTTGAGGGCATCTCGATGCTTTTCGTTACCTGATTAAGAGCGGGCGTAAATCTAGAAAATTCCGTGAACTCTCAATCGCAAGCGACTCTGATATTCCACCAGTATACACCAGTGCCTCGAACATGCGGCTGCTTGTCAAGATAAACCTACTCGAGGTATCTTATGAGCAGACCGGGATATAAAATAATGTTTTGGTAAGAACTTTCAACTGAACATTTATTCATTTGCCAAAGGGGCGTTGGAGGTGCATGTGTATTTCACTTCAAGCGTACCTATTGACGTTCATCTCAATTTCCCTACAACCAAAGTCGCGCAAGGCTACGCGAGGTATTTGGTGCTTGGGGCTCGTCTCTAAGCCCTACTCAAGTACCATTCCTTATAGTTATTTCATGCCCTTGTGGCGTCAGAGCATATGTCAAAGGGCATAACGCATCTCGCACTATCCCTTTAAGTGGCACAAGCCTCCAAAGGGTCAATTTACCCACCTGGTCCCATGAAAGAGGTCACAAAAGTTAATAGTCGCGATAGAGTCAAAACCAGAGTTCCTCTTATATAACTATAAGACCTCTGCTTCCTTGGCTTAATTTAGTAAGAAGAGGTATCACCTAATTAAAATGTTCTTAATGGCTTGACCGCCCGGTCGTGATCACGTTGGAGGCTTGTGCCAGTTAAGGGATAGACTTTAAGAACATAAGGCAGCGCAAGCCGCATACTCCAGTGAGACGTTTATACAAGCCACTTCTATTTAACGAATAATATACTTGAATAGCCCTCAAAAATAAGCATTTGTCTGTAGTTAATTAGACAAATTTGTGACTGCCTTAATCTTAAGAATGGTAAGGGGCTAGAACCGTACCCTCAATTCCTGGTTTGCGAAGTGACCAGTCATCATCTCAGAGAATCTGGCTCGATATTTATCCAGGTCATCCAAGGTCTTCTCCTTTTGTTACTCCCATTCTCAGCGGAGGTTCGTCTTGTCACTCCCCTCTTTCAACATGAAATTTAAGACTACCCGTGTGGCAGCCCAGGCGGCACTCATTGCCAAATGTACTGGCTTCACTGTTACAAGCGGCAGCCTTGATGATATCGCCAATGCCATGATCGACGGACCAGGCCTGTCGGTATTCGATATCCAAAATCAGAGGGTCGCGGAAGGGAGCATCGGAATATTCTCTGATGGTCCCTTTGGTATAGGAAGTGGCGGCATCCTGACTACCGGAGCTGTATCTGGCGCGTTAGCTGATGGCGACCGTGAAGTTGACAACGGAGCGGGAAATGACATGATCAACAGTTTGTTTTGTGGAGGAGACGGTTATACAAACGCCCTTGCCCTAGTGATACAACTAGAACTTGACACGGGATACAATGGACTCACAGTCGAGTTCATCTTTGCAACTGAGGAGAGCGACACGTATGACTTACTATCCACACCTTTGTCTGACATATCTAACTAGTACTCTACAGTGATTCAGCCGACAATATTGGGATATTTTACAACACCTTCACCCCTCAATATGCTGTTGACGCGAACGGAAACAGAATAACGGCACAAAATGCATTCCTAGAATTGCCAGATGCCATATTTCCACCGGATAGTGTCACAGCCTACTCGCGTTCCTCTCCTCCGCTAGTGGTAAATATTTCGGCTTCCCCAGGTAGTGAGAATTACCTGGGATTCTCGATCTGCGATTTTAGCGATGGCTTTCACGACTCTGCCATACTTGCTAGGTTCCGGGCCTGTCGGGACTGCGATTTCAGCCAAAACGGTGCGCAGATCAACTACGCGTCATCAACTACCACAATACCGTTCGGAGAAGAACCTTATACCTCCACCATCAAGGCTTCGGGGACGGCTTCAGGTACTTTCATCTTTGGTATACCTGCTGCCGATATCACTACAACTACTTCAAGTGAGCCAACAACAACTACGGATGAATCGACTACGGACGAGTTAACTACTACTATCGAAGAACCGACTACGACTGCAGACGAATTAACCACTACTGCTACTACTAATATTGAACCCACTACAACAACCGTGGATGGATCGACTACCGACACTACCACTGAAGGGCCGACTACAGCTGCAGATGAATTAATTACGGACACTACTACTGTTGAACCCACTACAAAAACTGCGGAAGAATCAACGACTACCACTAGCGATAACGCTAGCAAGCCAACTATTTCCATGACTGTCACAGACAGCACCACAACAATTGACGAGCCAACAGCCTCCTCAAATACCCAGCTGTCAACTTTCATTGAGAGTGATGTGACCACGACGTCGGTCGATGGATTTAGTATTACAACGACCAGTGAGACGGCATCAGGCACTTCCATTGACGAGCCTGTGTTTATTACAGATACCACAACAATCACAACAACTGGAGCATTTATTGAACCCACCACAACAAGTACCTCTGCTTTCAGCTCATTCACTTTCCCTCGACCTTCCAGCCAGACTACGACCTTTCCTTTGTCTCTATCCAGCACTTTAATTTCACTGCCTCTCATTTCCACGCCAATCTCATCTATTGAGAGTTCTAGCTTTGAACCAGTACCAGAAACCACATCAAATGCACCAGCACCCCGTCTCTCTTCTACTGTCGATATATCTGCCACTCCTTCTTCCCAAGCTGAACCAAGCAACCCTCCTCCAACCATCGATGGATCAAACCTGCCCACAATTCAACAGTATAGATATCGTGGGTGCCTCGCGTCACCAGAAGGATTCCCAACTTTCAGCCTCATTGGCTCCGGCGCCAATATGACCACTACCAGCTGCATTAACTTGGCTAAAGGACGGCCCTATGTGGGAGTTTATGGCCGGTAAGTAGTGACCCCTATCACAGTCTCCATACGTCTGATCTAATCGCCTGTTCAGATCATGTTATGGTGCAAGCTCTTTGGATTCAGCAAGCTTGGTTGCAAGTGACAGATGTGACCTCCCTTGCCCCGGCGATAAGCAACGATCCTGCGGTGGTCTAGCTGATGGTTCAATCACACCTCGCTGGTCCGGCCCACGAAAGGCGCTCAGTCAGCGTGATGCACCACCCAATATTCTCTTGACCCTTTACGCACTAGGTGATGCGGCACCCCAGCCTAGCGGTGAAACTGTTACCGAAATTGGTCCTCAAAGCACCAGGAGAGAGCCAATTCCCTCAGTACTTGTTCCTTCTAGACCAGCCACGGTCTCGGATGTTATCACTGTTTCTGACGTCGTCACCCGGCCAGTTGTAACAGTGCAGCCAGGACAGACACTGATAGAAACCACGGTCACCACAGTCACTTACACTATCGTCAATCCCAACAACCCTTCGACCTTTACTGTCACGGAGTATTGTGCCACCTTATCGTATGAGCTATGCACTCGTTGTGCTCATCCTGCTATTCCTAGCGTTGAGATGAATACCTTAATTGTTCCTTGCGACGCGTGCGGCCATCATGGGGGGAACGAAGCTACAATCACTGTCCCCTGTGCTGCGCTCCCCTCCGACGAGGCATCCTATAAGAAACCTGTCTTGTCGCCCTTGAATGCTCCTCAAGCCTGGAAGAAGCCCGGAGGCTTCCTTGGTCCAGCCTTTGTTACAAGCATCAACCAAGCCAGGCCTTCAAGTTCAAGTGACGCAGGCACTCATATTCTTAACGAACACTCGAATGATCGCGAGAACTATGTCAACCAGGAAGCTTCCAAGCACTATAAACCTGGTAGTGAGCAAGATACTTACGCCGAAAATGACGAGGGAAAGCCTCAAAAACACCCCGAACCCTATGGCATAAAGAATCCTGCTATTTGGCCAACTGGAACTGAGAAAGACACTTATACCAAAATTGACCAGGGAAGGCCTCAAAAATACCCTGAGCCCATTGATATGAAGAATCCTGCTGCCCAACCAACTGGAATCGATCGGCATCCTTCACCACCTGCCCAGGGAGAGCCTCAAAAACACACTGAGCCCTCTGCCATGAAGAATCCTACTATCCGGCCAAGTGGAATTGAGCAAGACACTTACACCAAGAATGACCAGGGAGAGCCCCAAAAGCACCCTGAGCCATTTGGCACAAAGAATCCTGCTGCTCGGCCAACTGAGATCGAGCGAGTTCCCTTACCATCTGCCCCAGGTACAGCCAGCACACCAGGCTATGGGCCAGCGGTTCCGGAGGTAGTGGTTGCACGCGGAGCGTGCTATAAGCAGGGTATAATACTTCCTATTCTACTAATCTTTATTAATGTATTTATTTTTGTATAATAGTTTAAATTGCTCTAATTTTCTTTTTTTAACGGGGATATCCGATTGAAGCATAATTCGACATTTTGTCACTAGAATGGTAGAATAGATAAAGGCTATAGCATCCTAGAGGTAATCTCTCGGATCATCAGTCTCCTCTCCGTCTCGGCCATACATGGCGCGCCATTGCTGGTCAAGGATAGCAATAGCGCCGGAATCCATTAACCGACCAGAATCTCACATAATATAGCCCCATGTACGTAAGGTATCGGGTATACAGCAGCCATAGATGTTGCTATATGTACCCTTCCAAATGGTGATCCAGGCCAGTGGAGGCAAGTCATATCTATTGCCCTTGAACGACATCTCCTGTCGGGCATCCTGAGCTCTATTGCGCTCGGAATCCCAATCTCCGTGTCTCCTTTGTAGGGCAAAGCTATCAATCGTTTCGACAACCCAATCCTCAACTAGCAAAACGCGGACTTTCGCTGTTAGTATTACATTAAAAGTCTCCGCTTTTATCCAGGATGTGGAATCATTATTCGCGCCAGACTGTCATCCACGGGTACATGATTACATCCTTGCCTCTAGACAAAGATTGGGTTTCTAAACGTCGCAATAGTTTCAGCTGTTGGCCTCTTATGGAATAAGCTCCCGACATCACTCGTTTATCCACAGAGTTTGCTATTCTCGCTACCAATCACGACTCGGTCAAGTCTCCGTTGCTTCTATACCAGCACCCAAAGTTCACTTTATTTAGGCCACAGGTAAATAATAGATATTCTATGGGAACGCAGCATTGCAGTGTCATTGACTTATATAGGTAGAAGAAGGGGCCTTTGTCGCACCCAGTGGCACCAAAACAGCAGTTGCAGAAACAAGGCAAGCTTTTCTGTATGCACTACCGCAGAGAAACGCGGCTAGTTCACTATATATCCTTTTCCTCGAATTAATCATATGGGAAGACGAAGTAGTTGTTGCCGTGTCGCACGGCAATTTCGTACGCAGGAAGGCGTTGTTTCGGCGCGGTGAATATGCAAAGGAGGAAAATCAGGACAGGAAGGCGTTGTGTGCCATTGAATTTGTCTCGCCTCCAATTGATCGAGCAGATTGGAGAATGAGGGCCTTTTCCCTTCGACAACGCCAGAAACCTCAGCCTTGACCGCCTTTTTTGCAAAAGTCTTCCATTCTTCCGGGCTCAAGTCAAGAGCAAAAGAGGGGCTGGCTCCTGAGCTCGTCGCACAGGCCTCTTGACTAAGCCCTATCCCATCAACGATCCAAGTCTTTGTTTGGTTCTGTTGTCTCAGACGGTCTGCCTCCTTCTCGATGGTCTTTAAAAGGGTTCTGTAGCCTTCAACCATGGAGCTTAGGACCGTTTGAAGAAGTTGGGCATTTTGAATACAAGACATGAAACGTAAAGGACATGACTCGCATTGAACAATGATAATAGCTTTTTCGATGCAATCATGGAGCAGGGCCAAGCCTAGGGGGAAGTCGAGTCTGCCTATGCCTTGAAGGTCGTCGAGACATAGGTACATGTTATCGAGGCAGGCACAGGATCGAGTGACCGCTCGGACAAAAGATGGTGGGATTGCATGCGTGGATGATAGTGAGGATATATCTCTTTGACACATCAGCGAAGCCCTCGCGAGGTAGGCTTTGATGCCGAGACTTACGGTTCAGGCTCTAGTGGTTGATTTGACTTGAGCAGGGAGAAGTTACTGGAGGAGCTCGAGTCGCTCTGAGTCCTGCTCTCAGTCTCGATAGAGAGGGTCGACACATGGTTACCGTTAGTGACGGCTGGGCTTTGCGGAACTTGGGGGACCTGTAATGTGGCAACAGAGGGAAGCGACAGGCTCATGACTATTCTGGGCCTTTTCGGCCTCCCTATCGGCAACGACGGAGCGTAGACACAGTTTTCGCCGGAGCGAGTGCACCTGGATCATTGCGGAACCTTACCGTCGCACTTCTGTCTTCTAGAGCCTAGGTGCTGCAAGTAAGCGTGGGCACAAGGAGGCCAAGCGGGTACTTACGGCATAGTTCACAAGCAGATCGCTGCTGCCGGTGTTTTTTGGGCGACTCCATGGTATGGCGGAGGGATTTGTTGTGCTTGAGGTGGAAGGTTGCGAGTAGGTATAGGAAGTATTCAGCGAGGATGACGATGTCGGTGACTTTACAGGTAATTCATTGGTCAATTCCTGGGCTCCATCGAAATCTGCGGCTCGTTCGGCCAATCACAGTGCAAGAAAGATTCCGTCATGTCGGAACGTTGTTCGCCTATCTGGGCTATCTTGTTTGAGAGTCTGTCTTAGATTGGATGGAATGGCCTGAGATACAGGACAACCCTTTTTCATGGCCAAAATGATTCCAAAGATAGCCTCGAGTTGTTGGCGAAAGGAACCACCACTTCTTTGACTATCAGATGTGTTTGCAAGATGGTGCCTATTACACCGTTGCCAGCAAGATACGCTCAACTCCGAATTGTGTTCTGCGTCATTTGCTCGCCATGCGCTAATCCATCAGACGAATTATGTTCCGCTGCCTGACGACGCGGCCCTATGGAACGTCCTGTCAACAAACACCACTTCGGCTGAGACTGGTTCAGAGCGTGAGAGTTGGGACTTCGGGCCCGCACAACAGGTCCTCGTTTGTCTAGATCCGAACACAGTGGCTCAGATTGTCATCAATTCACGAGAGATGATGACTCATCCTTGGCATCTACAGTAAGTTTCCACCTTCGACGATGATGTTGCTTTTCCCGACTAATCCACCTTTTAGTGGTACGATACCTTCAACGAGACTGGTGCCTTGCATCTAGGTGGCTGCTTCGGCTGCGTCCATGTATTCCCATATGTATAATGACTAATCGTTACTGCAGGGCAAGCATTCCAGGTAGTCGGTTGGGGTGAAGGGTTACAGGACAAAGGCAAGACAACATGGAAGCTTGAGAACCCTATGCGCCGCGATACCGTGACAATACCAGGCGGCTCTCATTTAATTATTCGCATTCCGGCGGATAATCCTGGCATATGGGCGTTTCACTGCCATCTTCTGTGGCATCCTCACGTTGAGTTCATTCCATTGGTAAACCCTTGCTATAGGGTTGTTACTGATAAATGGTAAAACAGGTGGTATGTTTGTTGCACTTGGTCAGCAAATGGATAAACTGCAGAAGATGCTGCAAAGTTAGGACGTGTCGAGAGATTTGTTTAGCCGATTCTGCCCCAGAAGTATGGGCTGAATCTTTTTGATTGTTAGCGATGGTAGCTCCACTGGCAGGTCCTATCGAGCGTCTGTATTCTGAAATGGACGACGGGTTGATATTTGTAGAGGTCTTGCTCTTCCATTGGCATGCACTAGCAGGCTACCTTTGCGTGGGACAGGAGAAGACAGGGATAATAGGCTACATCAATAGTCCCAGTTCGGCCTGACAACCCTTCTAAATGCGCGTACGGTAGATATTCTGTGTGTAGCTTTCCTTTACAATGACGTCCACAGTCGCTATTGGTGGCTGGGATTCATGCTCGCGTGGTCAGGATGTGGGTCCTTCGGTTGGTCGGGTGGGGATAATTCCTTTTCCAAAACACAAGCCTCTAAATAAAGCATCGCCCCTTGTTTCAAAACTTTTCAAGCGGATATTCAGCTGGGACTAACGTTTCCAATGTTTCTGGGCGCTCGGCAATTGACCAATTAACATTTGGTGAGATTTTACTCCTTGTTACAGATCCGTGAAAATACGACCTAGACTAATTCTTCCGCAAATAAACTCTCGACCTGTTCCGGCTCCGACTGTTCATATAACGGTGGCCACCCACGCCAAGCGCGATCGTGCGAAACAATAACGGAGATTACTTCTCCTAAAGAAGTGTTTTCCTGGGGAACGGCACAGCAGCTTGGCATCTAGATTGATAACTATTAAAACATGGACATCGCTGTCGATCTGTGCATCTTAGACCAGCAGACAACAACATTCGTTTTTTCATTCCCTATCCTTTCGTTCATTGGCATTGACTGTCACTAAATTTCAATTGTATTATTTTTATCCATTTTTTTATAATCCATCCTAGACTCCACAATGTCTTCCTCCATTCTTTTCGCCGCCGGTCTCCTTGTCGGTGTCGCCCAGGCCTACACCCAGGTCAACGTTGCCTCTCCCTTTATGCTCAAGAACATCGACCCCATCGTCTTCCCCGGCTCGTACTCCAAGTCGCACATGCACTCTTTCTTCGGCTCTGACGCCGTTACTGCCAACACCAAGACCAGCGCTGAGCTCCAGAAGGGCTGCACCAACGCCGAGAACCCCAACGATTTGTCCGTCTACTGGATCCCTACACCTCTCTACACCGCCGATGGATCCAACTACGAGCCTATCCCCGTTATGCGCTTCAGCGCTTACTACAACCTCGGCGAGCCCCCTGCTGAGATTGGTATCCCTCAGAATGTGAAGATGGTTGCTGGCAGTGCCACCGCCCAGACCCAGGCCGATTCGCCCGCCGATGCTAAGGTCGAGTGGATGTGCGAGAGCGAATCCGTCCCTATTGGCGAGAACGGTTTCCCTACCTCAACCTGCGGCACTCACCTGCAGCAGCTTCTCTACTTCCCCCAGTGCGTCAACGAGGAGACCCTTGAGACCGCCTACAAGTCTCGCGACTACGGCACCGCCAACTGGTGCCCCGAGGGCAGCAAGTCCATGCCCCAGCTGCGCTTCAGCATCCGCTACGACCTCCGCAAGGTCCTCCCCAACGGCTGGAGCGGCGAGGCTCCCTTCAAGCTTGCTTGCGGTAACGCTTGGTGCTCTCACGGTGACTTCATCAACGGCTGGACCGAGGAGGCTGCCCAGAACATGGTTGCTACTACCCAGGAGAAGCAGAAGTTTAGCGCTGTCGACGGTGCCCTCGGTGGCTCCAGCTCTGGTCCTACCTGTGAAGCCAAGGACGCTGAGCCTGATAAGGGTACCAGCGACTACAACGAGAGCGTTTCTCTGATGGGTAAGCGTGACGTTACTACTTGGGGATGGCAGTCTAAGTCTCGCTTCGCTCGATCCGCCTAAGTTGCAAACTCAAAGAGTTTCTTGACTGGATTGATCAGGTATAGAGGCAACATACATATGTAGCTTGTGTACTGCACATGCACGTGAAAATAAACCTGAAATTTATCCAATTAAAGAACATTTAATGTGATGCCTGCGTAATGTAAAAGTGTTTATTTTGACTGATATTCTCTCCACTGTATCCACCTTCTGTCATCCATATTCCATATTGTCTTGCTATTTACGTAGCATTTAATTGTGATCTCCTCTGTCACTGTAATCATTGCATCGATCAGTCACTACATATATCAATCAAGGTCTTGATAAGAGATGTAGTTAGCGAGGTACATCTTGTTTGACCTAACCTGGAATCTTGAGCTGAATGAGAACTACCTAAGATAGGACTGTAGATCATCACATCTGCCGTTTTACCCCAATTTCTATCTGTATCCCAAGACTTTGGGAATGCGGGGTAGTCGGCGAGAAGGCCGTAGCAATCACGCCAGATAATGAGGTTATCCGCGTACTCGTACAGAACGCGAGGCATAGCGTGAGGCCGGTCATTGTCCCTTCGTTTAGCTCCGATTTTGTGCCAGTCGGTCCAAGATGAACCGAGTGGTGCATATCTAGACGCTTTAATGAGTCATTCAGGGAATCTTTCTGCGAGTTGGGCTGCATACCGCATCCCTAGTGTTGAGGATTTGGAAGAGGACAGCCAATGACAGATTCGCGCAGCTTCAGAGATTTTAGTCACTCCTACAGTCTACCATAAAAAGGAATTCCCCAGGAGAGATGAAAATATGGAGATATCTTCATCATTTTAACAAAATTCGATGTTTCGGCGGGGCAACTTCAAAACCAGACATCATGATGCAGATGCTAACCTATTCGTTGTATGCGTAAAAGATTCTTGTAACATTTTATTCTAATGCATGTACTTTATAGAACCCTTCTAAACATCTGTTTACCTCTTGATATCTTGCATTTTCTCTCCTAGCTGCATCGACTACCTTAGCTCACTTTATACTACTCATCCTTTGACTGGCCCTGAGATCTACGTTTTAGGAATGTTTCCTTCAAGTAAGATGCAGATCCCTTGGGCGTTCGCTTCAAGGTTGAAAAGTCGACGTGCGTAATGCCAAACCTAGGCCCAAACCCAGCAGACCATTCTTTCAACTAGATTAGCGTTTGACTCTGCATTCAAACCATTTCACTTACCAAAGTTATCCATAAGAGTCCAGACATAGTATCCCTCAACAGAAACCCCATCTTCGTAGATAGCTCGAGAAATTGCATCTAGATAAAGACCAAAGTATCTCGTGCGGTATTTGTCATCTACAGCGACTTGGACATCATCTTCACCAGGGCAAGGGCACCCGTTTTCGGTGATGATGATAGGGAGGTGGTAGCGGTTCCACACCCAGTTGAGGAGCTTTCGGAAGCCTTCTGGTGCTGTTCGTAGCCACTGCATGCCAGAGACGGGACCAATCTCGACACCTGCATGATTGACGGAGCCCTCTTCGATGTTTCCGGTCCAGTCGTCATCAGCGGGAGGATCAGATAGAGCGCGAGCGTATTTGGTTGAATAATGATTCATGCCGTAAAATGCATTGATGGAGCTGGTCTTGCGTAGAAGCTCCCGCTCTTCGGATGTGAATTCTGGTAGCCGAGATCCCAGATACTCTCTCATTGAAGTAGGATAGTCCTGGCCGAGGAAGATAGGATCGCCGAACCAGCCAATGTAAAATACCAATCGTTTTTGCGCTGCTTCGATATCTGCTTGTTTGTCTGAGTACGGTTCATAAAAGTGACCATTCAGAACGATAGAGATTTCGCCTTTCTGGGAGGCGAACTCTGTACTGTACATCTGAACAACTTCGGTATGGGATAGAATAATGGTATGCCCTACTCGCCAGGGCTCATGCCTAGTATCAGCCCCAGTCGCCTTGGAACGTCCCGGAGCACCATTGCCGTTGAGATGAGCAAAGATGGAGGTGATGTATGGTTCATTGTATGTGACCCATTTCTTAACTCTGTCTCCAAATCGAGAAAAGCAGAGTCTAGCGTAGTTATTAAAGTCTACTTTAAACTCGTCGGTGTTTAGAAAGGCGCCATATCGATCATAGATGCCCTGGGGAGTATCCCAATGGAATAGAGTTACCACAGGCTCGATATTCTTCTGAAGTAGGCGATCAATTAAGTCGCTGTAGAAAGCAATACCTTTTTCGTTGATAGGATCGTTACGACCGCCCAATGGGATCAGGCGAGCCCACGAGATTGAGAATCGATACACGTCAACACCATACGAATCCATGAGGTCAATGTCTTCTTGGACACGATTGTAGTGGTCACAAGCTATATCACCATTTTGATTATTGCTCTTGGACGGCGTGAGATGAGTGTAGGTATCCCAGACAGATGGGCCTTTGCCGTTCGTTGTAGCTGCACCTTCAACCTGATAGGCAGCCGTGGCGGTACCCCATTTGAAGCTGGGAGGGAGTGGAAGGTTTTCAACGGGTATCTCGTGATCTGCTGGTGTGCTATAAGCAGTGACCAAATCGTCGGCCGAAAACATGCTTGCCTCGTTGGCCATGGTGAAGAGAGTGAACACTGAGGATTAGAGGATGAAGACAGTGATGAAAGGCAAGTTTACACAGCTGCTAGAGTTCTGATATACTCTTCGTAGTTACACAGTGGAGCTAGCCAGATATCTAACGCCGGTTTCAGAAGTTTCTATTGGTGGGTGTCTTCTCCTCTGGTGAGTTTCCCGCCAAGTTCTCCGACGAGCTAATGCAATGCAACACGGGGGTTTACTAATTCTCCATTCAGACTTCGCCAAGGTAATCCCCACAATACGACAATCATGAGAGTCAGCTCCAGTAGCGGTTTGTCATGGAATAAAACTCGCGTCAATTATGACCGAGCAAGGTCACATGCTGATTGAGCTAAAAGTAACGGAAAAGAATTCATTAATCAACAACACTTAGATCAGTTTAAATACTCAACCAAAACGCTTTCCTAGTCAGGTATCTTCAAAATGGCGTCTATCATTGATGTCCAGTTCGAGCACTATCACAAGCCTAACACATTTGGCATTCAAGATGCTGCACCAAGAATCTCGTGGAAAGTCGACGACCCGGCATTTTCATTCAAACAAACTACCTACGAGATTGAGTTGAATATTGCAGGGCACGGTCAACAACACGCTCACACCTTGGTTGAGAAACGGAGATCCGGCCTTTCCTATCTCGTGCCGTGGCCCTTTGATCAAGTCCTATCTTCACGCCAGAAAGCTTCAGTTCGTGTTAGAATCTGCGATGAACAAGGCAATACCACACCCTGGAGTGAGCCTGCTCATCTGGAAACCGGTCTTCTCAAGCGTGACGACTGGCGGTGTAAGCGTATAGCAGCTCCTTGGGGCCCAGGCACTACCGAACCTGACCCAGAACAGTTATATCGAAAAGTCTTTCAGCTCTCAGACCAGTTTGAGCATGCTAGGCTCTACATCACAGCTCAGGGCGTCTATGAAGCCGAGATCAACGGCCACCGTATTGGCGATTACTTCCTAGCCCCAGGATGGACTTCTTATGATGGCAGACTCCAATATCAAACTTACGACGTCACCTCGGCCCTGAAGGACGGCGCAAATTGTATTGGGGTGCGTCTTGCCGAAGGATGGTTTTCTGGTCGAATCGGGTTTGATGGGGGTAATCGGAACATTTGGGGTCCTCATACTGCTCTAATTGTCCAGCTTGAGATTTTCTGTTCCAATGGTCATACCGAGACGATCGTATCAGACGGCTCGTGGTCTGTCACCAAGAGCCCAATCAAGCTCACAGAAATATACAACGGCGAGAAATATGATGCCAGAGACGAGATAGACCTCTGGTCATCTGCGGAAACTGACACACGTAAATCCACTTGGGTGTCTGTTGTGGTTCTTCCGTATCTCCCGTCATCAACCAAGCTCATAGCTGGCTACGGAGAACCGGTACGACATGTGGAAGTGATCAGTCCAAAGAAGAAGATCACCACACCTAGCGGAAAGACTGTCCTTGACTTCGGTCAGAATCTTGTCGGTATTCTTCGCGTCAAGAACATCCAAGGCCCGTGCAGGCACAAGATGACTTTTCGTCATGCCGAGGTTCTAGAGAATGGGGAATTGGGAACTCGTCCGCTACGCATATGCGACGCAACTGACGAGTACATTCTCAAAGGTGATGAGAAGGGTGAAAAGTACGAGCCTCGATTTACTTTCCACGGTTTTCGATACGCAGAGATCGAAGGTTGGCTGGGAGACCTTGACCTCGAATCTGTCGAGGCAGTTGTTTGCCATACAGATATGAAGCCCGCTGGAAGTTTCGAATGCTCTGATCCCTTGCTCAATCAACTATACAAGAATATTGTGTGGGGAATGCGAGGCAACTTCTTCTCAGTCCCTACAGATTGCCCTCAACGTGATGAACGCCTGGGCTACTCAGGAGATTTGGCTCTTTTTGCCCCCACCGCGACTCTTCTCTATGACTGTTTCGGCATACTTAAGAACTGGCTGATTGATGTCGAGTACGATCAGATGGTCTTGAACGGGGTGCCGCCAATCGTCAGCCCTAATGCTTGCCTCCCAGATCCAAAATGGTGCAGGAGGCATGCCTGTGCAATTTGGCACGATGTGACCATCCTTGCACCATGGGAGCTATACATGGAGACTGGAGATAAGAGCATTCTTGCCGAGCAGTACAATAGTATGATGACATGGATGAAGGTGTTGCCTCGGGATGTGAATGGCGCAAACTATTTATGGGATCCAACTGTACCCAGACAGCTTGGGGTAAGTCCAAATCCAGACTGTGCATCTTCGTGACCTCTAATGACTGACCACCTTCATAGGCTTGGCTTGACCCTGCAGCTCTGTCAGACGCGCCTTGGAAAGCATCGACAGACGTTCGAATGGCCTGCAACATGTTTCTCATCCACAGCCTCGACCTCATGGCCAAGATAACCCTCATCTTGGGGCAGTACAGCGAAAGTACACAGTTTAAGCTTGAGGCCGAAGGTGCTCGGACACAATTCCAAGATGAATATGTCACCCGCAACGGGAGAATCGTATCAGACTCGCAAGCTGCCTCCGCGTTGGCCATCTGCTTCGACATTCTTATCCCTGCTCAGAAACCTCGTGCTGGTGCAAGACTGGCGGAGCTTGTTCGAAAGAATGACTTCAAGATTGGGACAGGATTTGCTGGAACACCGTATCTATGCGAAGCTTTGGCTCTGTCAGGGTACCCTCAGGTTGCCTACTCGATGCTACTCAACAAAAAGTGTCCATCATGGTTATATCCAGTTACTATGGGGGCTACTACTGTGTGGGAAAGGTGGGATAGTATGCTTCCTGATGGATCTATCAATCCGGGTGAGATGACATCCTTCAACCATTATGCCTTCGGGGCCATTGGAAAGTTTCTGTATGAGAGACTTGGCGGTCTGCAACGAGTCGATCCCGGATGGAAAAAATGCCGTGTTGCTCCCACGATAGGTGCTGATTTTATGCAAGCTTCAGCATCGCATATCACACCCCATGGCGAGGTTTCGTGCTTTTGGAAGACATCGAAACCGCAAGACTCTTCTAGAAGTGAGGCCTTCAAGGTGCAGGTTAAGGTGCCATTCAATGTCATCGTTGAGGTGGTGATTCCTGAAAAAGATGGCGAAAGACGAGAAGTGCTGGGCGCTGGCGAGTGGGAATTTGAGTCTACTTTTGAGAGAAATTACACACGGCCCGTTGAGCCCCTAGACCCAAGGGCTTAAATATTAGATAAATATACCGCTGGTATGAAGTATTTATTTCAACTAACACATTATTTGGTCCCAAATATGCTTAACCGTCCAACATGACGTCTACTCTGAAGGACTTTCTTCTTCACCAGTCTGCTCCCATTCTTCTTCACCAGGACTTTTTTCTTCCACAGTCTGCTCCCATATTCTTTTACCCAGAGTATCTCCAATATCTCCAGCAGGCCAAGTGGTACATGATAATAATGCCCTAGCATCTGCCCATGTATTCAGTTTCAAAGCCCGACTCTGCTCTCTTACAACCCCCTCGAGAAACGGCCTGACTTCAGACTCTCGGTCGATATCACCCCTCTTCTCATGCCAGTTAATACCGACCAGGACGACAAATGCTTCCCAGAACAGCAGATCCGCTAGCTTTGCCGCTTCTGGCTTCTCAAGGGCTAGGCTGAGGTCACGTTGGAACACGCGCATCGTATACAGAAAGATCTCTTTCTTGAAAGGGCGCCAGTATCTCACCACTTGTTCCAGGTATATTTGTGCGGTAACCACAAGCCCGCACCATGAAGCTTTAATTTTGGAGTCGTCAGTACCTTCAGGCTCGACTTCTCCGTCATGGGGGTATGAGATGGAGTCCAGGTGTGCCACGATGATCTGCTCGTAGAGCACGGCTGCTGGACCCTCCTTCCAGAACTCATCTTGTAAGACCTCCAGGTTCTGACACGGCTTAGACGGACTACCATAATAGCCTTCAGTAACTTGGCGAAAACAGTCAAGTATAGGTTTGACATCAACATCCACCAACTTCGCGCCGCTTCTTGGTGGGTTGAAGAAAGCAGGAAACATGCGAAGGGCCTTGAGTTTTAAATAGTGGGAGTATCGAGCCTCAGTTATGTGCCAGGTGTGTAATATGCGAAGTGAATCTGAAGCTGAGAGGCCAATAATATTGTCGTTAAGACCTTGAGAACGAAGGACGCCAGCGAGAATAGACTTTAAGCCGTAAATGAAGGTAGACGTTCTAGAGAAGAAGAAAAAATGTCAGTAGATGCACAATTCACGGATTGAATTAGTCGTAGGAACCCTCACAATAAATAATACCGGTTTGAGAGCTCTTGGTCGAGAGTTTTGGACTTGTGCTTTCCAGTCACCTTATCCTTTGCGGAGCTCGTAACCGCAAATATGACGCTTAGGTGTGTTTCTGCAAGAAGTAGATCGCCACGACAGACCTGGTGAGGGTTGGTAAGGTGTGATTTCAGATGAAGGCGGCCGCATACCTCTGTGTAAGCCAAGGTGGAAACCTGTTTGATAATAGCTGGCACTAAGTTGGGATCTCCTTCCGATATCCATTCTTTGACCAGGCGCATTGTTTCAATCTTATGGACGAGGAATGTAGGCTCAAAAGCTTGCAGACTACCGACGTTGAAGGCAAAGTGGGTGCCAGCCATTAGCACTGCGCTTCGAAGTGCTTCGGGATCTGATATGATATACGCCAGACTATGAAGAGTTAGACCTTTACTACTGAGTTAGCGTAGTGGGCCAATGGAAGCACGAACCAGTCTTTGTTGTGGTCCTTTGGGGTCAGTCCGAAGGCTATGCCTGCCTGATAGACTATACAGCGTCATACATTAGCAGTGATTAACTTAATCTTGGGCAAGGACTGGAAATAAGGGATCTCATACAGTACTGGAAAAGCTCCTGCGACTTGAGAGGCATGTCGATAGCTACGCCGCCAATCATTTTTGCAGAGCCTGGGAGTACGAGCTGACGGCGTAGAGCCGCCGCGTTAGGCAATTCTGGCTGTTTAGAGCCCTTTGCAATCCCCCAGGGAGATTGCTCCCATGGCTGAGCTTCTCCAACCCGCTCAAGAGCCCTGCGTTCACGTAGGGGGATTTTAGCTGGTGGATATTCGCAAACTCTACTGCTCTTGATGCAGTTCTGACTGCAGCGGCATATCTGTCAGTCTTTGAAACATAACAGCCTGTCAACCCATCTGCTGCCGGGTTGCTCTCAGCCTTACCAAGTGGGACGTTGCTCGCCACATCTGACCCGCCGACTGCGACACTCGGAGCAGCCAGTTCGGCTGCGAGTATGGGGTCGCCGCTGTCGGGGTTTGGCAGCCTTTTCTTCCACGGGCGACTTCTGGTGCATAGTTTCTCTAATGTGATGGGATATTGCTTTCAAGGTTGCCATGCTGTTACTACTATCGGCGAGATCAAGGTGAGGATGGGGGATGCTTGATGCCAAAATCACGCGGTTGAGTCTTACATAGAGTCGTAAGCGCTAGTCAAGGTTGTTGATAGGTGGGGTGATACTTCAGCTTACATGCCCAGAATTCCTGTTAGCGAGTGACCTACATTTCTCGAGTTTGAGATGGGCCGCTAAGTCCTTGTGGACTGCTTACGTGCCAATAGACACCTCGTCTATTCGGCTCATAGGGCTACTTAAGTACTGCGATAACAGCATTCCCAAAAACCAACACCCAACTCAGCCAATTTGACGACACGTTTCCAATATTTGCTTTGCCTTGGCATTTATTTGTACCATGCTTGTATTGATTGAATGATCTGGCCTGGTGCATTGAATTACGTTAATTGGCTGCTTTAACTGAGATGCCCACCAAGGGTCGTTATCAAACAGAGTCTAAGTAAGAGATTGTCCAAGCTTCTGGCTACAGATCCTATTCAATATTGTTCGTTAATGATTCATTATACTTGGGATCTTGTTTTATGTTTAAACAACAATTGATAACCTCTGTCTCTTGTTTGATCTGTTAGCTAAGGTGAGAAGCTGACAGCCTCCCTGAGATGAATGGCCAAAACTAAATTCAGTTCGGTACAAACCACCATCATGGGTTGATTTTAATGTTTCCGCACATCGAGGCGATGCAACTATCTCCATTTTGGCTATATGGCATATCATCTAATGCCCAAGTCTAGCATTATCCCCATACCCATCCATGAAAAGCTCCATATCAGGCCACTCAGGCATCGCCATCTCACTCCCCGGCATGAATTGGGCCATAGACCCTTCGATCGGACCAAATCCCGGAAAAGGTAAGAATTCTATCAATCCCTCCATAGATCCAAGCGCCGCACCTTGGCCATGCTGCGCCTGCATTTGATCGACCGACCAGCCAGGGGGGTAGGTCAGATTGTTCATGTTGGTTCCCTGAAGAGGTAAATTCGATAAGCCTGGTGGATCGTTTGGGTTATTGGCGCATTCTGAGAAGGTGTCGACAACCTGGGCCAGTCTCTTCATCGATCCGCACTTGTCGGTGTGATTAATCACATTCCGCAACGTAGCTACCAGCCGTCGAATCTTGGTTTGCAGCGCTACTTCATCAAGCCCAATGCTCTCCACACCCTCACCGGGTCGCAGACGAAGAAGCCGAAGAATTAGAATCATAGCTGAGCAGTAGGCGTAGAAGATATCGAGGCCAGATAGGCCATTTATGACATCGAAGTGGTCAAGTAGTATCATCAGATAGCTCAGCTGGCACGCGTGTTTGACACACATGGCAGCATGAGGAGGTAGCGAAGTCTGTGGCGTTTCTGCGTCTGCCTTGCGAGTCAACGCCACGTCGCGAAGGAGAAGTGGGCGTGTTGCAACGATGGCGATGTAGTGGAACTGGATATGTAGTAGTAAGACGGCTCGAAGCTGGGCATGCGTCTTCCATGCCAATGATACCTTGAGCTCTTCCATATCCACGGCACCGTCATTGTCAATAGATGCTAATGTTGGTCCTTCCATCTTGATCCATGAGACGTCCAGTCCAGGTGCTTTGCCAATATCCTTCTTCCAGCCGTCGAGTAAATTCATGATCTCATCCAATGTCGGCCCCGAACTTCGCTTCGTGCCGACGTGTAAAAGTCTTGTTCTTGCAAGAATGGCCTGAAGTTTGACTGACCACGATACAATCCTGGCGTCAGTGCCAATGCCGCCCTCCACAAACCCCTCTCTTGGCGGAACGACTTCAACGTCGAGTTCTTGCAGCCCACTTGGTCGACCGAGACTTGATGCGAGGAACTGTTCAAACGAGTAGAGTGTGCAAAAGACCCATTTGCGCACTTCCCTCTCTAGTGGTCGAAAGGAAGAGCTCATGTCGGATCGATGAAGACCAAGAGCAAAAGAAATACGTGTTGCAGTTCCGGCGATGTTCCAGGCAGCATTTCTTTCGTTGTTATTGTGTAAGAAGAGTGCGAGCAACAGAAGCACTCGCACATTCGTAAGCGAGCACTTAGATACGAACTGGGGAAGTAGAGCTCTAGCCACCGTGACAGACCTACGCCGCAGGGCTGAATGGTCTACATTCGGGATTGTTCGATCAGCAATAGAACCAAATACAACAATCATATGCAGACAACCAATCCAGCCCCAGTCCGGTAACCGGAGTGGTCTTGAAGTACCGAGGCGTGGATTGCGACGAGCTTGAACGATGAACAGTTCATACTCGTCCTCAAAGGTGGCCCTGTGAAAGAGAGGAAAGTCGTCATGAACATTCTTGAAGTATGAGTGGATGAGCTGCTCCAAGACCAAGTTTGAGGGAAACTGGCCGAGTATCTCGTCCATATCCGTGGTCGGAAGACGTGTAAAGTCCCGTGCGATAGCAGACGTTATTGATCCTGGAGAAGGACCATCTTGTGGTGTTGCTTCAGTACGCGGTTGTTGATCATCGTCTTCCTGGCCATCGGCCTCAAGAAGTCGACTTGTGTTGTCTTGAGTAAACTTGGTAGCTCCTTCGCGACCAGGCGCTGGGTATGGACTGTTGTTATTAGTATCAACGAGGTTTCGGAGCTGATTCCAGAAGTTGAGAGTTCCTGAGGGCCCGATATAATGTTCATGGCCAGAGTTGTCTTTGACTAGCGATGCTTGGGGCTCTTCACCTTGTGACTTGGTACCAGGCGGAGATGCATCCGCAGTACGTGCATCTGCGGCGCTGATGTCTGGCCCTACTGATGGAGTACGCTCGGCTGTTGAAGGGGTTTGCACCAAGTCCTCAACTCTCATATGTGTTCGATTGGGGTCTGATATATCGGGCATTTTATAGCCCATTCGCTGGCCGAGCTGTGCAAGATCGCTAACATTGTCAATGGCCTCATCTGGAAATGCACCCTTGACAATAGCTTCGAGACAGCGATATCTAACACAATGTCAGCAAGATGTACAAGCCACTAGGGCTTGTTAACGGTTACACACCGGTCGCTTAGATCATCTACACTACCGTAGAAGCGAGTTTTACGAGGTGCGGTGTACGAACAAGTGACATTATGTTCGAGACAAGACATGCACCCTGTGCCAGATGGAGAGGGTACACACTTGCATCGGCGCTGGGCCAGTCACGAGTCAATTAGCTCGGTGTGTTTCCAACGCCAAGAGAATTCCTCTTGTGAGATATGATCATCCTCTACAAGTCAAAGCAACTCACCTTGCGGCAACGATCACAGCTCTGGGCATTTCTCTTACGAGATTCGTCAGGTATGCGCCGCAATCGACGCTTTGCGGCTGCGGTAGAAGATTCGGACATGGTTAAGACTGGGAAGGAGAAGGATTCATCGAATCGATGCTTCCAGACCAAAAGGAGTGCGAGTATGGATCCTTGTCTGCGGAGGAGGGATCGGCGGAAGTATGCTTCCGATGGTATGCGTAGATGGCGTCAGAGATCAGCCACTTATGATGACATAAAATCGCGGGGACTGGCAATAATTATGGAGAAACTAACGGCCGCTACAGCTTCAGGCCGACGTTTCAACTCCCATCGTGCCTCTGCAATACCATGCTACTCCGTCGCCTTGTCAGCCCATCAATCTTTAGTTACCCTAAACAGCGCTTCATCGCAAAGAACAATCTCAGAATGGCTAGCTCAATAACCCTCCCGGATTCTAGAACTTTGGCATACGCTCTAGACCCCACACCTAAGGATGGCCCCCTCATCATCCTCTCCAACTCCCTCACTGCACCTCTGTCAGTCTGGGATCACGTCGTTAAGGTGCTTAACAACAGTGGATATCGTACCCTGCGATACGACCAACCTGGTCATGGAGGTTCATCTGCTCCCAAGGACTTGAGTCCCACGTTTGACTCTATGGCTGAAGATATGCACTATCTCATCACTATGCTTGATATCAGAAAGGTTTACGCATGGGTTGGTGTCTCAATGGGTGCATCTGCAGGTGTTTATTTCACTACCAGGTACCCTCACGTTGTGAGCAAGCTGGCCATTTGCGACACCATCTCCTCTTCGCCCGTCAATGCCGGCACTGAAGATGCCTTTGGTCCTCGCGTCGCTGCTGCTCGTGAAGCTGGCAACCTAGAGTCTACGATCCAAGGCACGCTTGAGAGATGGTTCGGCAAGGAATGGTTGGACAAGAACCCAGAGGAGACTCGGCGAATGCGAACTGTCATGTCTGGAACGACCATCGACGGTTTCGAGGCATGCTGCAACGCTCTCAGAAGTGACGCCTTTGATCTACGACCTCGATTTGACAAGATTGGCGCGTCTGTTGACGATGCTATCTGTGTTGTCGGCGAGAACGATGCGAATCTGCCAGAGACTATGGCTGATATGCGAGACAAGATTCAAGAGGGATTCAAAGCTGCGGGCAAGGACAATAAGATTGATCTGGTCATTATCAAGAATGCTGGGCATGTCTCGTTCGTCGATGGATTTGAGCAGTTCACTACTGATGTACTGAAATGGTTGAAGGGTTGAGCTATGGAATTGCAGCACTACAAGAATTCTTAGTGCCTCCAGATAGACCCTGACTCTTGTCTCTGGCAAGAGAATACCGTTACCTTAGGCAAAAAGTAATTTGACTCAATCAAGTCTCAAGTAGGAATATCTCTCCTCGCCGAAGATATCCTCTTTCTTAAGCGACCTGCATAACCCTCAAACGCCTCATGGGGTTTGCCGGCTTCAACCGTTGCTTGGAAAGTTGTGCTTTGACCTTTTCGTATAGGATCTTCGGGGAACTCAGAAATGCTATCATATGATCATTAACTAGTGCTATACAACGCTCATGGCATATCTCAGAGAATCGAATCCTGGCACATATCGTCGGCGAACGTTTGGTGGGGTACACCCTGGGTCTAAGGAGCTCGCCGATCGGCTACATCGGCCCACGCCACTCTTAGTGAAGCGAATGTGATAAGGACCAGTTCGCCGATCCATCAATGCTTGGCATTTTGAGTTACACTAGAAGCAATAGATAGGAAGCTACAAGTTGGCCGAGGGTTGCTGCTAATTATGGTTGGTTATCGTGGCATCACAGCTCGAACGAATTTCTTGTGTTAACGCTGCGGCGCTGATGCCCTTGGTGATATCGGAAATTGGTTGCCAACATGATGAAGGCCGTGACTTGTTTCTTTGATAATTCTTTCTGTCATCATAGTTCATTGGATGTCGCTTATTGAAGTTTCTGTAGTCTATATCCCTTGATGTCTCATATCCGAGACACGAGTCTGATTATTGTTCACCGCTTGGCACAGTCGTAACGGGAGGTTCAAGGACTACCGTTCTGCCATGCTTGATCAGCTCTGTAGCCTGCATGAAAAACGAATCAATCCGCAGAATAACCGGCCTCAAGAAGACCTGTGCAGCCACATCCCTCGTCGCACCAAGTCTTTGTAACGACTGATGGAACCTTTCCAACAGCCGATAAGCCGCTTCGATATCTCTTGGATCACTTGCTAGTAGAAATAGGTAAATCAGAAAGTTGCCGCAAAGAATGAGTTGTGTTCGGGCAACTAGTAAATGCATTAGCGACGGTGCAGAACTGCCGAGCTGATCGGTCAACTTACAACGACCCCAGAAGCTTGTAAGCTCCTCTTCGGTGATGTAGGCCATAAACGTCGTAAATTGTTCAAACTCAGCTAGTGCCGTAGATAGCCACCGCTGAAGGTTCGAACCGGGTGTCACTTTCGACGCCCTTGTGGCGGGATACATGAGACCCCGGAAGAGGAGTACCTGAGTCGCAAAGAAGGCTATGTGAAGGGGGCCTGGATGTGTTAGTTGTGATTGGCAAATGGTTGGGAGGACTCACCATTGTGGGCGTAGGGTCTCACGGTTAAGCAGCTCGGGATGAGACTGGGCCATTCTTTGAGCGTTTCTCGGATCGGTATGAGCTGAGTGCGTGTCTGTATGTTTGATCTTACACCACTACTGCATGTAAGTCGTACTGCATGGGATCAGTTGGCCGAAGGGTAACTTACTAGCTGCAATCCAAGATGGCACGCATCTCTCGAGAGACAGTAACCATCTCAAGAAAGCGGGCACCATCGGACACTTGGAACGTCGCATCCTCAGGGTCAATCATGTAGCGGAGATCATCAGGGATGTCCTCGCCAGACCGCAGATCATCCATGTCTGGGGGTGGAGTGGTAAAAGATTCATGGCTTATGTGTGGGGGATTCCCATGCGCAACGGCTGACCAACAGTCCGTGTAAAAGATAGCCCACCAGAGTTTTCTCCGCAATCGCTTCTCCCAAGTAGCGATATTCCACTTTTCGGGATCTTGATGAAGACCAAGCATCTGAGCCGCTGCAGTAGCTTGGCACGCCATAACCCAGACGTAGGGCGTCTCAACGCTGTCAATCTCAGGCGGGATCATGTGCATCAGCAACAAAGCCGACATTATCCTAGAGAGATTGGGCGCATCGAGCTCTCGTCTCAAAGCCTCTTGAGCATTGTTGGTCAGCTCGTGCTGCTTGAAAGGACATGGGATCCCTGCAAGAGATGCATCCTGCGACCAAAAGACACTTCCCAAAGCGTAAACTGCACCACGTAGCGACGAGGGTAGGTCGAGCTTGGCAGTTGAATATTGCCGAAGGAAGCGAGTCTTGTGGATGACAGGGAATCCTGTGTGGACGTGCCGGAAATAAAGACGGACGAGGGCCGGGCCGTGGGGCCAGACAATGCGTTCTATAGCGTCCGACGCATTCTGTCTAGCCTCATTCTTGTGATCGGGGAACTCATCCAGCAGCAACAAAAAGTGCATCGGGTAATCATCCTGATCTGGCCCGCCGTGGTAAACCTGGACAAAGTTGGCGTCAATGCCCTCCCGCTCACTGAGGAGGACCGATCTAAAGGCGTCGAGAAAGTAGGGGTCCTGCTCAGAAGCTAACGCCATAGCGTGAGCTGTTCTGCCGGGCACATCCTCAAGCGCATAGACGACTTCTTGATTGGGTTCTAAACGGGGTGGATCAAGGCTGAGGGCGTTATCTGGAGGGTCCTCTCCGGGAGTTGGCGCAGGATGGCGTACAAGGCCGTTATGCACAACGGCTGCCGACTCGGACCTCTGACGGGTGGTTTCAGAAGCTGAGGGTGAGATGGCTGAAGTGGCAGAGGCAGAAACAGATAGAGAAGCTGGGCTCAGTGGATCGGTGCTTTTGGAAGACTCTGGCCGGGGGGCCAGAGTGTCGGTATCAGAGAGTGATTGGCATACCAAACCTCTGCTCTTACAGAACAGGCCTGAGTTACAATTGGTCCAACGGTCAGCATAAGCGATCTACAGCAGGGCAACTAGTGGACGTCAAAGAGTCGAGACCAAGGTAGTGTACCACTGGACTGGGACTGTGACTGGGACTGGGAATGGAAACGGAGAACTGGGGCGCCTCACATGGGGGCTCAGAAGTGATGACACAGGCCGTCTTACGGCGACGGCACGCGTCACAGGGTCTGTTCTTGCGGCTCCTTGGCTGTCGGGCTTTACCAAAGTTACTGCGAATGCTGAATTTGCGGGGAGTGGTTGAAGAAGTTCCCCGGTCTGCAACGTTATCATCCATCTTGGCTTAGGCTAGGCCGAACCAAGGTCAGGTACCCGTGTAACCGTAAAGTCTCCACGTGAAAAGTTGTCTGGCTGGATCTGGGAAAATGGGTAAAGAGTAAGAGGCGAAGCGAGGCGAGGCGAGGGGGGAGTTTGTCGGCGAAAATCGCGTGATGGAGGGGGGAACGCGGGAAAGATGAGTTGGCCGACAAGCGGCCTCGGCTTCTTGAGGCGGAGTTGGCCGATGACTGGCGGCGATATCGGAAAATCTCATTACGTACGAATGTCTCGGAACAAGATTAGTTCAGGAATGACTAAACCAGGCAAGTCCCGGAAGCTACATTGCTAACCTGCTCCTAGCCGTTGGTTCGCGTTCAAAGCTGTTGGTTTGTGTTTATCGCGATTCCATATGGAGATTACGTGGGGAAATCTAGCTTTCGAGGTGGAGAGGTCCATTGATTGCGATGTGCAACGATCAAGGGTCCTAGGTAGCGCCGTGTTGTTACACGCAAAATGAGGTTATACACACTCAACACCAGAATTATAGTCCAAGATAAAAATACATTAATTGATCAACTCCTAACACAATACACGCTGTTGCAATCTGATAAGCAACTTCTCAGCTTCCAGTATCTAAACAGACGTGGTCAAAGAGTTAGGTCCCTTGTTAGGCTGTATCGATTGCTCCTCGCTCGCAGGTTCACCCTCAGTATAAGTCATATCCCAGCGCTCATCGTAAACCTGCTGCACTTCCTTGGCCGAAGTACCATCCTTGACAAAAGCGTCGAGACTCTTGTCGGGTACCACCAAGTGAAGCACGTAATAAACGAGCGCACTGACGAGAAAGCCGAAGAGGTAGTTGAGATAGTAGAGCTCAATTGCGCCATCGGAAATATGGACTGATGGGTTGACAGCAGCGATGAAGCCGGGTAGAATTGGAGCGACACCAATGATCCACTGTGTCAAGTCAGCGATTGTTCTTATAGAAAAAATATTTAAGACATACCGCAGCGAAAGCGCGCCAGTTGATACCCTTCGTGTACCAGTAGATACCCTCCTTGTTGCCGATAAAAAGATCATTTACATTGACCTTTGCCTTGGCCACCAAGTTATAGTGAGCTACCATGAGTCCCGTCATAGGAGCCAGGAAAACACTGTATCCCGATAAGACAGTGAGGAATGTTGTGGCTGTGTTGACAAGACGCCACGGGTTGACGACTGGGCTGAACAGAGCAACGAGAAAAGCACCACGACGAATGTTGATATACTTGGGGAACACTGAAGCCAGGTCAATACCGCCTGCGAGCGCATTTCCAGGAAGATTGCTGCCCAATTGTGAAACAGACAGTGCAAGACCGGCGAAGAAGACAGCAGCACGAGTGCCTGCACTGGGATCTTTGGCCAAAATAGCGACAAGCAACGATGGCGGGTTCCAGATAGGCTCACCCATGCGCTTCTGGGTAGCAGCCGTGACCAAAATGCCAATGACAGAGGCGCCAATGCTGTAGAGGGGAAAAGCGAGGGTTTGACCCCATATAGCATCGCGCGAGCGTCGAGAAAGACGAGCGTAGTCGTTTTGGTTGAGAATACCAGCTGCAATACCTCCAATTGTCGTCATGATACCCGAGATCATAAGCCAAGTGGTGCTATAAGGGCCTCCCGTGACGGGAAGAGGCGTGCTGTCGCTCAGAGTATCGCCAAAGCCATCAGATCCCATTGTTGCAAGCGCCCAGATCAGTAGAACCACGAAGAAGACGAGCGTGACTGAACTGGCAAAGTAAAAGAACTTTTCGATGCGATGAGGTCGGATCCAAAGGAACGGAAGAGTCGCGACGCAAAAGACAACGTAAGAGACAAATTGGGCGGATGTCATGCCAGTTGAAGCCGGGATCGTGTTGGGGATGTGGTTTTCGAGCTTGGGATCCCATGAGAGAAGCATGAGATACGTGCATTGTCCTCCGACCCAGGACTGGAAGCCATACCAGACTATACGAGTCAATTGAGTATTACGCGAAGGAAGTGAGGAGACTCACCGAATGATAGAAAGATGCGGTTCCAGACGACGAACCAAGATCCCCAGATTCCCCAGACAGCGCGACTAAAGACAGGGAATCCGACTGTAATCGTCAGCGCATTGATCACCTCTGCGGAGAATCATTTGACACATACTATGGTAGTAAGCTCCAGCCAAAGAAGCCAGAATAAGTGCAGCAGTCGCGAGAACATTCCCAAGAATAATGGCGATGATGGCCTGCCACCAAGTAAGACCCAAAGGGATGAGTGCGCTGCCCGTCAGATACGTAGCGATGTTGCAGTTGATCAACAACCCTGCACGATCGATTCTGTCAGATTTCGTTATGCATGTTGGTTCAGGGACACATACAGAAATTATGGAACGTCAAAAACGTCCATGTTCGTCGCTCGGTACCAACAGGGCGGACATCTTCGTTCTAAACGCAGCATTAGATACCGCGCAATGGGCGCGAAAGGGGGAGAGGTTTGCGCACGATGAATTGCGAGCCGCGCGGCAGCTCAATGCGCTGGAAAAGACTCGACACGGCCATGGCGAGAGATGCAGACGCGAATAGCCTCAGTTTTCTGCTCTAGTCCGAACTATCCGGGTCGATAGCAGACAGTAGCTCGGGCTGTCAAAGACACGCGACGTCCAAGACTTTAAGGCCACACTCGCACTGGCATTTGATCGACCAGCGCAGAGTTTGACCCTCAGCCTTATCTCCCTCCTCCCTCTATTCTCCTCTCAGCTAGCTTCAGACTTCTACGTACCCCAGATTACGGAATGTGAAACCCCGTCGGCCAAGGAACGCTTTGGCCAATGGATAGAGAGATTAGCAAAAGTGGAGGCAGATGCAAGATCGGCAATTGTTTCTGCTACGTTGTAGCTGTGTGCGCGTGTGGCTTCGGTGCACCCCGGTCGGCCAACTGTTTCTCCTCTTGGCGTCGGCGAACTAACCCTTTGCACCCTTCTCCGCCTCGTGCAGAAGGAAAGCGATGGGTCATTCATTTCAGGCTTGGGGGAAAATATTCTATCGTGGAGTCTGGATGTACTGATAGATCACTCGGATACATAAGTCTAATGCTATCGCTATGCTATCAGGCGCAAGGGTCAACAAGACAGGCTCATCGTCAAGCGCCCGTTTAACAGCAAACATGTCTCTGTACCGAATCGGAGTTGACGTCGGAGGTACCAATACTGACGCGGCACTTCTCGACATCCGAGCTGCCGACACCCCTGGCCGTGGCGTCCTGGCCTCCCACAAAGCTTCCACAACAAAGGATATCACCAGCGGTATCGAGTCAGCCATCAGGGCTGTTATTCAGGACTCAAAGATCGACCAGAGTCGCATTTTGAGTGTCACTATTGGAACTACACACTTCATCAACGCCCTTGTAGAAGCCGACGCTAGGAGACTAGACCGCGTTGCAGTGGTTAGGCTTTGTGGTCCTTTTACCAGACAATTGCCGCCCTTTTCAGACTTTCCTGTTGGTCTGCGGACTATTCTGGATGGAGGCGTTCATTATCTCGATGGAGGTCTTGAGATTGACGGTCGGGAGATTTCTCCTCTGAACCCTGAGCAGATCAGACAAGCCGCCCGCGACATTGTCGCCAAGGGAATCAACGTCATCGCTCTAGTCGGCGTTTTCTCCCCCCTCGACCACGATGGCGTACACGAGGAAGAGTGCAGAAAGATCATCCTTGAAGAAGCACCCGGTCTCCAAGTCGTTTGTTCCCACGACATCGGCCCAACAGGCTTTTTGGAGCGAGAAAATGCCACAATTCTCAACGCCGCTATTCTCCGCACTGGCCACCGCGTCAAGAAGGGCTTCAAGCATGCCATGTATCGACTACAGTTGACATGTCCGCTGTACCTCTCGCAAAACGACGGCACATTGATCGATGCCGATACTGCGGCTGAATACCCCATCAAGACTTTTGCCAGCGGTCCTACCAACAGTATGACGGGCGCTGCGTTCCTTGCTGGACTCGATCACAAGAAGCGGGCGGATACACCAGAGTCTGATGATGTAGAGCCTCAGGTTCTCGTTGTCGATATCGGCGGTACCACTACCGATGTCTGTGCCCTCTTGCCTTCTGGCTTCCCCCGTCAGGCTCCCGGCTTTGTTGAAGTCGGAGGTGTCCGCACCGCTTTCTCCATGCCCGAAGTCGTCTCTATCGGTCTGGGCGGTGGTAGTAAGGTTCAAGTCGACCCTCAAACAGAAAATGTCACTGTTGGACCTGGCTCAGTTGGTCATTTCATCCAGCAAGAAGCCAAGGTCTTTGGCGGCAACACCCTGACGTCGAGTGATATCGTCGTCGCTCTGGGCAAGGCCAAGCTCGGGGATGCTTCTCTAGTCAAGGACGTTCCTGCTTTTGTTGTTGAGAACGGTCGCAAGGAGCTTAAGAAGATGCTCGAGGGTGTTGTAGAGCAGATGAAGGTTTCTTCAGCGCCTGTGCACGTTCTACTGGTTGGAGGTGGTGCTCTGCTTGTCACTGAGGATCTCGACGGTGTGGACAAGTGCATCGTTCCTATCCACCAAGGCGCTGCTAATGCTGTCGGTGCTGCCATTGCCAAGGTATCCGGTGAGATTGACACTGTTGAGATCCCTGAGGGTCGCTCAGAAAAGGCTGTTGTTGATGCAGCTTGTGCCAAGGCCATTGATCTGGCCATCTCCAAGGGTGCTGCCAAGAACGACGTCAAGATTGTCGAGGTCAATAAGATGCCGCTTCAGTACATGCCCAACGGTGCTATCCGTATCCAGGTTCGAGCTGTCGGTCATCTAGCTATTCCCGAAGAGCTCACTCCTCCTCCTTCACCACCTGTGTCTAGCGTCCAGGAGAGCGATGAGGATGAAGGCGAAAAGGTCGGCGTTCCTGACGCCCTGGCACCTACCTACAAGCCATCTCTTCACGTTGATCTTAACACTTATCGACCTGATGTCCAGAACGGCACATGGTATCTCTCGGAGGTTGATCTGGAGATGATCGCCTCTGGATGTGGTGTCCTGGGTACGGGAGGCGGTGGTCCTACTCACCACGAATATCTCAAGTGCTTGGATGCTCTCCGAACAAAGCCAGAGAAGAGAATGAGGGTTATCTCCCCCAAATCTCTCAAGGATGGTGCTGTCATTAACTTTGGCTCGTGGTATGGCAGCCCTAGTGTCATCAATGAGCGTATCGCTGGAGGAAACGAGATTGTCACTGGTATCAATGCAGTCAACAAGGTTGTTGGTAACAAGATCTTTGACGGAATGTATATCGACGAGATGTGAGTTACTCACCGTTGTTGTGACTGGGCAATAGTTGCTAACAGATCCAGTGGCGGCGGCAACGGTATGAGTGCATTCCCACCGGCTGTTCACTTCGACGTCCCCATCGTTGACGGCGATGCCATGGGCCGAGCTTATCCCACCATGTATCACGGTAAGCCAAGCGCACAAGTCCTCCTTGAACCTGCTCTTTACTGACTCCGTCCAGCTACTTTCAGCGTTTATGGTCATTCTCTTACCCCCTGCGTTCTTTCCGATGCACGAGGAAACACCAACGTGGTTATGGTGAGCATAACAACCTATCAACCAACTCTCGCTGTGTGCTAACAAATCAGAGCACCGATTCACCCATCAGACTTGAGAGCCTCCTCCGAACTGCAGTGATTGAGCTTGGTCTGGGTTGTGCAGTGTGCGCTAACCCTCTGCCGGGCTCTGTCATCAAGTCCCACGGTGTTCCCAACACGGTTTCTCAGGCTTGGTATCTCGGTCGGGCTGTGCACAATGCTCGACGTAACAAGACTAGCTACGTGGACGCGATCGTAAGTGATACAATCTCTGGGATGGTTCAAGACTTTGCTAACATGGAAACTAGTTTGACGTTTGCGCTGGAAAGCTTCTCTTCACTGGCAAGATCGTTGATGTCCGACGCTACATCGGAGGCGGCTACACAATGGGCTCTGTAGTCATCAGGCCTCTAGGCGAAGATGAGCGCGAGTCTAACGGCTCAACCAAACAGTCGGTTCCAGCCGATCGCCACATGGTCATTCCCTTCCAGAACGAGTACCTCTATGCCGCTCTCAGCGATGCCGATGGCTCAGAGGAATCCCAAGAGGTCGTCTGTACCGTCCCCGATCTCATCTCCATCCTAGGCCAGGATGGCGAGGGCATTGGCTCTCAGGACCTGAGGTACGGTTTGCGGGTCAATGTCATTGCGTTGCCGGCGCATCCCCTGTGGAAGACGGACAAGGGAATGAAGGTCGGTGGTCCTGAAGGGTTTGGATTGAAGATCCCGTATACAGGAGTGGATAATGACTTTACCGAGGCGAGGAGTGTGATTGAGGAGTTTGGGACATAGAGCGAGCATATGAAGCATAGCGCGTGAGCATTTATCGTTATTGGGATTTTATAGCATATGAGGAGTTTGGAGTGGTGGAAGCATTCCTCTTCATGTTGGCAGATTTGGCGAGATTGTTGACTTGCCCAGGTCTCGAGAACCTGCTATTGCGTCAACAGTCTTTAAGTTGCCATTAGATATCTCATGTCACTATCTCACTGGCAATAAAATTACATTGAGCAGTCTAAACTAGGTATCTGTGCGATCAACCAGCCCTCTAGATCCTGGGCGCACGGCGGTACAATTTGCGAAGCGTAAATGCGACTCGATGAGCCCACACAATTCTATCAGTCTTGGAAATTTACTTCCATAAGCTTGTTTCAGTACCACTTCCAATCATGCTGTCTCAAACCGTGTTAGCTCCGGCCGGTAATACGTGCGGCGCGGGGCACTGCGAGCCTAGGCGGTAGTGGCTGCGGCGGTATTTTATGCTTAATAAATTTACGTTAGGGAGGTGTGATGTGCTATATCCCCGGGGCTAGTCTGATCTTGACTCATGAAATATACCGTAGTAGTCCTTGGATAACGTGATCACTTCTTTTTCTCAGCACAGGGTAGTATTTATTACTTTTATTCTTTGACCCATTTCCTGTATGTATTGTATCTAGATCTGATGGTGTTGTGACACCCATGCATGCGACATTCCCCAGGAATATCACTGCCATTCTGAGCTTCATCCCACGGGGTTGTGGAAACGTTACAGACAGCCCTTAAGAATGTGAAAGATGGCATTGGACACCATAAAAGGAGCATTGATGCAATTCTATGTCATGAATCCTTCGTTCGAGTTGAAGGAACAAAAATGATAAGTTCATATGCAATCGTGGTATCCTCGTCACTTTGTGGTGTTGCAAGATGCGACCGGGTATAGGTTAACGGAGAGGTCCGACGGGATGGCCAGCCTGTTACATGATATGTTAATTAAACCGAACTTTAGGCTTCGGGAATTAACGGTCTATACCAAGAGGCAAAGTTTCTCAAAAAAATCTAGTTATGATATATTAATAATGGTTGGTGATATGATGTTGGCGGCAATCATCTCGACCGACAGGAATCAGGAGTTGTTCAACCAGAATGTCCATATGACCAACAAGCATCTTCTAGAACGCGACACGAAAAAAGTCGAAAAGGGAAAAAAGAAAATACCATTTACTCAATTAGCCGGAACAAAGAACCACAGAAAGATCTCGATTGAGCAGTCAAGTTTTCTCCCATCACAGGACTCAAAATGTGGTTTGACACAGAATCAGTCAATCATGCATTTTACCGTCCAAGGACTTTTCTGCAGGGCATGTGACTACAGTAGCTCAGTCCATTCTCCGCAACAGGTATTAAGCTTCCCCATAGACCCATTGTACCCAAACGTCTCATTGCAGCGCTTATTCCCTTCTGTGGGTTTGTAACTATTCGGACCTATTCTGGAGATCTGGGGAACACACGATACAACGGACTGTGTCTGCTGGTCTTTTTACGATGTCAAGAAAATTCGGATCCGAAATGACCAGTGTCCTTTTTTTTCTCTTCTCTTTTCTTCTGTTGTGATTGGCAAGGGGCCCCTGGGACATGGCATGACACCACCTACGTCAATTTCCACGGCACCTTGGTGCCGAAAATCAAGAATATTCCCCGTTCGGAGAGTAAATCGGCCAAATGCTCGGCCGTAAAGATGCAACGTCACGGAGCCGATACAGCTCGTGCAGTGTTGATCTCGTGCTGGTCAGCCTGGTTTTGGAAGATCATCACGAAGGAGAAATGGAAGCCCACGGGGATAGAATTGGGTCTGAATTGACTCCATTATTTCTTTAAATTTTGATTCTAACGGCGGCGAGTCTGTGAGATTGAGATTTGTCGCTGCAGAAAAAGAGTAGATATCTCAAATTGGAACACAAACCTTTTGACTTGTCTCCCATGTCTTGTTAGCTGATTGACGGCTCGAGACCAGGAAATACACAATCTACGTCATTTCCAAGACATTCCCATGTTAGAGCTCACCTCTTGCATCTCCGTACTGAACTTCTCCGTCCGTCCACTTCTCCAAGGCTCCACCCTCCGGTCAACCCCAGAACGTTATCCCCGTGGACAATGGGGACCCATTATTATACTGTTACAGCAAGGATCTCCCTCTCATCAGGAGTTCAGCAACCCAACGGTAGGGCAACAGAGTAACACAATCTGTTGTCTTGCGAGTTCCCCTTGCACAATCAACGTGACACGCGAGCCTCCTCGCTTGGCCCCGAAGCATCAGATGGATCCTGCAGGATTTCTACGGGCCGGTGCAACCCATCGACATGGACATATATAACACATTGGCGCCCTCAGTTGCACCGTTCCTTTTGCTCTTCTTCACAGACGACTAACATCAGGAAAACCCTGACTCTTATTGTCAACAAAGTGTCTTACAAACCACCAATATGCCTATTGGCAACATCTACGTGATCGCCGGTGTCTCGGTGGTCGGCGGAGCCCTCTTTGGCTTCGATATCTCGTCCATCTCGGCCCAATTGGGCGAGAACTCGTACAAATGTTACTTCAATCAGGGTCCCAAGGGCCCGCCTTTCACCGACGATGAGGATTGCAGTGGCCCGACGTCGTTGAATCAGGGTGGTATTACCGCCAGTATGGCTGCTGGATCATGGCTCGGTGCCTTGATCTCTGGATTCGTCAGTGATCGTCTAGGCAGAAAATACTCTATCATGCTTGGTTGTGTCATCTGGTAAGTAGAATCCCAAGACCTGTGTAACAATTCCGGTTCTAACACATCTGGCTAGGATGATCGGTTCTATTCTCTCTTGCGCTTCTCAGAACATTGGAATGCTTGTAGTCGGCCGTATCATCAACGGTCTGGCCGTCGGCATCGAGTCCGCCCAAGTCCCCGTCTACATCGCCGAAATTTCTCCCCCATCCAAGCGAGGTCGCTTCATTGGTATGCAACAATGGGCCATCACCTGGGGTATCCTCATCATGTACTACATCTCCTACGGCTGTGCCTACATCGGTGGACGTACTGCTTCGAGCTACTCGACTGCTGCATGGCGTGTCCCTTGGGGTCTCCAGATGATTCCCGGCGTCTTCCTCTTCTTTATGATGATCTTGCTCCCAGAGTCCCCTCGCTGGCTTGCACGAAAGGACCGATGGGATGAAGCCCACGCTGTCCTCACCCTTGTTCACGGCCATGGCGACCCTGACCACCCCTTTGTTGCTCTTGAGTTGCAGGACATCAAGGACATGTGCGCTTTCGAGGCCTCTATCGCCGATGTTACATACTTTGATCTCTTCAAGCCCGACATGATCAACCGAACTATGATAGGAGTTTTCTGCCAGATTTGGTCTCAGCTTACCGGTATGAACGTTATGATGTACTACATCGCCTACATCTTCTCCATGGCTGGCTACAAGGGTAACGCCAACCTGCTTGCCTCGTCCATTCAGTACATCATCAACGTCCTGATGACCATTCCCGCCCTGCTTTGGATGGATAAATGGGGACGCCGCCCTACCTTCCTGATCGGTGCTACTCTCATGTGCACATGGATGTTTGCCAACGCTGGTATCTTGGCTAGTCACGGTACCGAAATTCCCAAGGATGAGCGTGACTCTCCTCAAGTTTCAATGAGCGTCAGCGGCAGTGCGGCCAAGGGTCTCATTGCATGCACATACCTCTTTGTCGCTTCATACGCACCCACCTGGGGTCCTGCCTCTTGGACTTATCCTCCTGAGCTGTTCCCCCTCCGTCTCCGTGGAAAGGGTGTCGCTTTCGCTACTTCTTCCAACTGGGCTTTCAACACTGCCCTTGGACTTTTCACTCCTGTTGCCTTTGAGAACATCACGTAAGCATTTCTACCCCCCTTTTAACCAATAGCCATATACTTACAATTTGACAGATGGAAGAGCTACATCATCTTTGGTGTTTTCAACGTTGCCATGTTCATTCACGTCTTCTTCCTGTTCCCTGAGACCGCTGGAAAGACACTTGAGGAGACTGCACACATGTTCGAGGACCCCAACGGTATCAAGTATATTGGTACTCCTGCTTGGAAGACTCATGTGGCCACCCACCTTACTACCAAGGCTGAGCAGGGTGACGTCGAGGCTAAGCTTGGTGGCGCTCATCACGAAGAGGAGTCCGAGCCCGTGCCTGCTGCTACCCCCGCCGAAAAGTAATCATAGAATTATGTTGTTAAGGGGATGATGATAATGGTTGATGATGTGTGATATCGAAATAGTTGGAGATGTGTTGGAGAATAGGCAGGATACCCACTAACCTAGTATTTGTTGAGGTTGCTACTGTATTTACCTAATGACAATTTGATCCAAGATTCACCCTCATCACTTGAAGGATGATCTGATTGATATATAAATTTTCAAGGCTGGGACGTGTCATGATAGCGCTGTGAGATTTACTTAGAGCAAGATTCTCGTCGCAGTGCCTTGATTGACCTTTCAGCATATCTGACCACAATATTCCTGAAAGATTTAGCGGTTTAGGTGTAAGAGACACAATCGATATATATAGTAGTGATGCCGTAAGTTCTCAAATGTAAGAGCTGACAGGTCAAGTAGTGACGATAAGAAGGCTGCCTGCGCCTCAAGGCGTGCCTATGGTGTCAACTATGGGCTTGGCTTAACAAGGACCCATTTATAATCCAATCTTAGTCGAACAAGGCCTAATCATGCGTGGGGATTTTGATAGAAGGGTTGCAAGCTGATTATTAGCCTCGTCGAATACCCTTCACTTCATCATCTATACTCGCGAAAAGATGGGTCGTGGCGTCCAAAATCTCGGGTCATGTCACGTACATTTGGCACTCGTGTATAAGTATCTGGCTTATTCTCACTTTGATCAAGAATAACTTGTCTTCTCTTCATTTCCACACTCCCACTTACATGCCTGCAACTCATTAACTGGTTTAAGCTTACGTGTTCGACCTTTTATTTCTATCTTTATCTTCTGTGCTTGACCACAATCATGACAAGTGCAATTTGTGAACGATGCAGAACCCTACTTTGGTGTCATCGATATGGAAAACGAGAGACTAGTTCCACTACCTTGCAGAGATGATGGTTTTGACCTTCATTTTGAAGCATATGCCACCGTCAGTTATGTTTGGAGACGTGGGCTTAGTCGCCAGCATGCCACTCAGACCAGCGACATCCAAAGCCGACAGAAATCCGGTGGCCTTTCTGCCGTTATCAGACATCTGCCAAAGGCTCTTCGACAAAGTATCAGTTTAATTCATAGATTAGGGATTATATATTTGGATCGATGCTCTATGTATTGTGCAGAACAGCAGCCGCTCCTGGAACCTCGACGCTCGCGCAATGCACTTGATATATGGCAACTCAACTCTTACGATATGCGCAGCCGATAGAATGGATGCTAGCGCCGGTCTTTTGGCTCTTGATGACGATCACCAAACGCGACAAATGGGGGTGAATTGCGCTGAAGCAGTTTGTCTCATGCTACATCGACCGGCTGAGACAAGCATTGAGGCTACCCAATGGAACAAACGCGTATAGACATTCCAAGAACGGCTTCTATCAAAGAGATATCTCATTTTCACAGAAGGGAAAATCTTCTTCCAGTGTTGATCCACTGGAGTGTCGGAAGATGTGTTTTCAGACCGACTAGGTAGAGATTGGTCACTAGGTCTCGTTCGGGCACCCCTTCAGATGCTATCCCAGCTCAAAGTTCGAACAATGCGGTTCTGCACCCATTGTGTACGTCTCCAGGGTCATATCACCAGAGTTTAGGTTGACGCTTCCCGAGGACCCATACAATATCCTTACTATGGAAAGAACTCGAACATCCATGCCTCCTAGCTCAATCGAAGAGTTTCCAGACCAACCATTCTTGCAGTTCTTCACCTAGAGAGCAGCGTTCCACGTCATATACCCTGATGTCCAGAGCAACATGGATCCCATACAGTTTCCAGATGGCCCAGAAGGCAGTCAAACTGATTCAATGCAGGATGTTTGCCGTTTTGAGATCAGTGATCGTCGCGGGGACAAGTGCGGGTCAGCTAGCCTCGACAGCGAGTAGCTCGGAAAGGAGGAACGCGAACGCCAGACGATATTTGAAATTATCACCATTTCCGATGCGAAAGGTTTTACCGACGACGAGTTTCCTGATTGGATATATTATATACCCAAAGAAAAGATTGAGTCGGAGTGGGACCTCTACTTTGTTTACTGGTCGAATTCTATCCGGAAGAAGGCATTTATCGCCGGGTTGCGTTGGGAAAGGTGTCCAAAGCCGCTTTCACCCACTCAAGGTATGAAGAGTGGAAGGAAATTATATTAGGTGGATTTTCACTTTTAGCAGGAATTATAAAAACAAATTCTCACGTCACAAAGTACTCCGTGGAAGCACAATTAAGCTGAGCCATATGTTCATTTATCTAAGGGTATCTAATGTCAATTTCTAACCAATGAGCTAGTAGTAAATAGTAAGAAGGTGGTAAATACAGGCTCAAGCAAGCCAGAAGCAGCACGCAGGTGGGATTGGATCATCATAGAATATTCCATCTTTATACAAGAGTTATTATTTTTTCTTTTCTTTTGATATAACCCGGTAACAAGACCATAAAGAGATCCGGGCATCCTAAAGTCTACAAACGTTTCAACAATAATGATCTGAGCCCAGATCGTGAGCAACTCAATATGTCAGATCAATTAGGTTACATTATACGACGAACGTAAGAACCACACCTATTTTTCACTTAGTAGTTGATCCAGTCAGGCCCCAGGGCTGGCTTAGGTTCGATCCCGATTATAGCAGCGTTTGCTTAGTGGCTAAGAAAGGAAAAGGTACAAGTCAATCGCATTACATATTGGCCTATTTCAGTATGTGGGTGTCATCTTCAAACGAGTCTGGGCCTGCAAAATATGACCGGTATTTATGGAGCACGACTTGACGAGTATAAACGCTCTCCTTGCCTGCCCTTGATCTTGACGCTACTGACAGCGCCCTTCTCAGCGGCACGTTTGTCAGCACTTTTGGCGACCATCTCTCCTCAAACTGGGTCATCTAGTCTGTACATTCTTAGGAGGCATTCGGATGGCTCTCGAGACAAAGCGCAGCACTCCTGTAAAAAGGTTTGCGGTGCTCCCATATCCGGGACTCACTAACAAACACTGTATCAAATGCTCTGATGTCGCAGTACGCGGTGTTGATCCCAAACGAGTAGGTGGTCGCATGTGGACAGGCTTGCAAGAGCTCTCCACCATATGTTTTGACAAGCACCCATATTTAATACTTCTAAATAGTCTCACGCATGATGACCGCGACCGTGTTGGGAACTTGACTTATCCACTAACCCCAGGCTTATCAATCACTAGTTATCAGCGTGTTCGACATGTTGATTTCAGAAATCGGATCAGGCTTCTTGCTACCGCGAAATGGGTTGCAAAAAGAATCTGTTGCGGTGCAAAGCACGTCAAGATTTTGCTCGAGGATACTGTGTCTCACCAGGGTCTTGTACCCGTTGGTGGGTCGAAGAATTTTGAGCCTTGAAAACCCAATTTTTAAGATTAAATTGAGCTAAAAGCTTACAAGTGCCTGTGAATCCCCATTCATACTGCGACAGCAAGAGGATACTTTCGGGGCCGTGTTTCCAACTGAAACAGGAGAGAAAAAAGCGACTACGAAAGTGGAAGAGGTGATTTTTGAAGTAGATCAGAGTCAATACCCTTGAGATATACAAATCCTGTCTGGCCCACGATAATGTAAAGATAACATCCAACATCCTCATATACAGTCCACTGTAGGAAGTCGGACTGTGAGATGGCTGCTTCTCTTATGCGATGACACCCTATGGTCCACTTCAATGAACTGGGAAGATCCTTTCACCAGGAAGGAATTTGCAGGATCCGAATTCATCGCCCACTTACCGAGTACCCAACATTCGTCTAGCCTCAGACCAAACGTATGATCTTACTCTTTGCAATCTGGAAGTGCCGTTAATCGACTTGGCCTATCAAGCGTCATATGCCGCCTCGTTAAAAATAATGCCGGGAACCGTTGCCTGTCTGTCCCCTTTGAGACAAGCCGGTGGCGTGGTAAAAGCTTGATAATTTCGATCCCTGAACATGATTGGGTTCTTTGCCAGCTTCTCCTGATGATCTGCATATTCTGACCATGCTGAATTTGGCTGCTTTCAACGACCAACACTTTATTGTCCCCACATAAGCGGCCATCACGTTTATTTCCACAGCCCAAATTAGCACTGTCTGCAGCAGGAGATTACTCGGGTTTGCCCTTTGACAATAAACGGTGATCGCTATCTCGAGGCTAACGATTGATATGGAGGCTTTTCTCTAGCTTGTTCCACTTGGCTCAAACTCTGAAGCCAGAACAAACTCTATCTTAACTCACAATACAGATAGGGCTGGATGAGAGCGACATGGATATCGGGTGATCTGATTGAATTAACGCTCAAAAATAGCAAGGGTAAGCTGCCAAGACAAAACAATTAAGCCGCACCTCCAACAGCTGAAAGATGTCATGCACGCTTCCCACCAACAAGCAAGCACAGCCCAGTAAAGAGACAGTTCACGCTCCATCAGCATCCTTTAAAGGATGGCACGGTAGTAAGCATGGAACCTGTGCCCTGTGTATGCTCATTTCAGGGGTTTTGCGGATCTACAAGGACCACCCACTTTACTTTTAAGGCTGTACAGTATGTATATCTAAATGGGTGATCCTGCGCATCGCCCGTTGTCGTTGTCGTTGTCGTTGGGGTCTCTTCTTTTCTTACGCGCCAGCAAAACATCATGGCTGTCGCGGCAACTTTAACGTCGCGCCCTGCGCTCAGAATAGGTATTCTAGCTGCAGGTGGCATTCTTTTCTTCTTCGTTCTCTTTTCCTTTTTATCAGACTCTGTGAGATCTCCCGTTGAGTATGCGCATGAGAAGGCGCAGCAGTACTGCGACAATGCGCAACAACAAACGTAAGCATGCATGCTGTTTCAACATAGGCTCGACACTAACAAACTAAAGAACACTCCCTTCAACACCAACTCCTTCTTCGAAAACGACTTCTTCCACTCCGGAACCGACCCCAGAAGCTCATCGCAATTGCCAAGATCCCTACCGCCGCCCGGGATACCTTTACATTCCCAAGGAACCCAAGGCATATAGAGACACCACTTGGATCCCATTCGACAACGAATATCTCAACAGTGAACCGCCTGAGTACGCTGCGTACCCGGCTAAGCACGAGCTTGTCTTCAACGACACCGCTGTCGAGCCCGAATTTCTCAACGCAGATGGAAATCCTCAGCAATGGATGCGCATGGCTGTTGTCGAGAACCGCCGCCGACGTAAAGCAGCGGAAGGCCGTGTTCCGCCCAACAGAAAGGCAACAGCAGAAGATTACACCGATATGAAAGACAATGGCGGTCTCGGATGGCTCTGGGGACGCCGTGTCGTGATGTTTGGTGACTCGGTCGATCGATACATGACAACCTTCTTCTGCGAAGAGTTTGGAAGCGAAATACGGTTCCCTATCAAGGACATCTCAGGCAGGCAAGCCAAGGCGATCTGTGAAGTACCAGGACTCAACTTCACAATGGTATACCTCCACTCTGTCGGATCCTTCACCTACAGACCCGACTGGTGGTGGATCGAGAAACTCAAGAACGTCCCCTGGGAAGAACGATGGGACAAATTCTGGAAACCCCACGAAGCACCCATCCAAGGACCCAGCGGTCGCCCCGATCTTATTCTCTGGCAGAACGGACTTTGGGACCAACGCGCCTTTTGGGAGGGCGGCGCAGCGATGCATAAGGAGGGAGAGAAGCCAATGACCTTGAAACATAGGCAAATGGCATGGGAGGAAGTCCGGTTTGTCACAGCGCGTATTAAGAAGATCGCGCAACGATTGAACGATGAGTTCGGCGCGGACGCTCCCATTATGTTCAGGGCTTTGACGGTCCACAAGGAGACTGGCATGGGAGATGCTATAATGATGGAGATGGACCGGCTTGGAAGAGCCGTATCGGAGCAGGCAGGCCACGAGATGTTTGAATGGGCTCGCATTATCCAACTCCTCGGAAACCTCTACAGAGACGGTTTGCATCCCGGTAAGGGGCCGGCTAGTTGGCTATGGGGCAACATGATCCTAGAATACATCGCCAGATCTGCTGGTGCAGAGATTGGAGGCGAAGCTAGGGCACCGTACTTTAAAGGATGGGATGCCTGCCACAAAGACTTGTCAGGTTGGGGAGGACGATAAAAGCTATTTTATATGTACATGATTCTTGATAGACGGCCGGTACAGCCATAATTTCCTAATACTGTTCAAACAACCTCAAACATTAGTCATAAGTACGCTGGGATGCAAATCCAGATGTATCCTGTGAAACTCCTACATCGGGATACGTTTACCACACCAAGGCATCTACTTCACTCTGTCGTCTCCTGCATAAGATAAGTCCCGCATACGTCTTTTTCGATGCTGCTGCAAAGATCCGCTGCGTAACTCTAAAGTTTGTGCCAGGCCGATCAAGTAACGCATTCAATGCGGTTGGACCATCTCGAATAGCCTGTATTGCCTCATGTTCAGAAACATCTACTTCTTGCGCTCTCCTAGCCGAAAGAATTTCATAGACGTTTGGATATGGTCGCGCGTCGCGAAGGACCTGGTCAGTGACTTGAATTTTGCTTTTTTTGTTGTTCATGAGAAACATTAGAGTAGACATATCAGCTATGATGCGTTCTTCCCTTGTAGCCCACTCAGGTATCTCCATGTCAAGATCCCACTCTTCAAAGAGGAGTTGCAGTGTGGGAAGACCGGCTTCTACAGCATCCATAAGTACGTAATCTGTTACTTTGAAGGGATGCTGACAATTCTCGAGAAGAAGCCGCAAGGTAGGTATTCCTTTATTGATTGCCGCACTTAACAGAGAGTTTTCCATCTCAATTGGATGTTCGCAACTCTCAATTACTCGTTGTAGTGTACCTTTTCCCTGCTCGATTGCTTCGAGAATAATATCCGGTGTAGGTTGAGTTGGAGCGCCCAGTTTCTCGAGGAAAGATTTCATGTAATCTGGTTTAGTTCGGAGAATTGACAGCCAGACTTCATTCACAGCTTCGACTGAGAGAAGCTGTTTCTGTAGAAAAACCTCGAAGGCTTCGGGATTTGTTTGAAACGACTTCAGGGCATCATCTCGTGTCAGTTGAAAGGGCCAGATGCTTCTGTTGAGTATTAACTCTGCCACCTTGCTTCCGTACTTGATGACATCCCGGAAGGATTCGTAGGGAAGCTTCTTGATCATGCCTTGTCGGCCAAGGAATCTCTCGAGAGAATCAACCGATGACCTCTGTTTTAGTTTCTTCTGTAAGAGTTGTGTTGATAGGTAAGGAAGTTCGGACTGGAGGTCTTGGATAGTTATTTCATCCAAATCATCGATCGTTAATTCCTTGCTAAAGAGGTATCGCCATAGATCTTCCACTACAGTCTGCTCATCTTTCGAGTAGTCCGCTTGAATTGTCTTCTCTGTCATATCCGATGCCATCCCAAGCAGTGCATAGACCCTATCTCTCGGATCAGTAGCTTGACACCCTCTAAATGTCCACAACAAAGTGCAGATATTCCTCTCTTGGCCCCTCCAGGATGAAAGTTTTGCAGGTCCAGGCATGATATCCAAGACCGCCTGACATTGATCGTCAACTTTGACGCCAAGAAGCTGTGGCAAAAGGGCAAATGTTTTTGCTTGCATGTTTCCGTAGTTGCATTCCACCAAAGCCCTCTTTGCGTTGGCCACTTCCTGCAGAATCCACACTCTTGTAAACCAAGGTTGCTTCATAAAGCTCCAAAACCCTCCAATTAGCTTGGGAAGATCTGGTTTGTCAAGCCCTAATTGGAGCCACTGCTCTCGCCAGCGGGGATCTTTTCGTGGCCATGTTCGAAAAGCTTCTGGGGGCACATGGCGTTTGAACTTGTCCATGGTAGATATCAAAACACCAGCTTGGCTGTCCACAAGTCCAAGCCAGATGACGACATTGTCTGCTTTCCCGTAGATTTCGCCCATATGTCTGACTTGGTGGCCACGCTCGTCGATATTGCTCTGATCGATACATAGGGCGTCAACCCAGAGTATACGGTCTCCATGGGGGCTTCGCAAATGGCATAAGGCTTCGTGTAAGCTTGTAGTAACAGACATGTGCTTTCCATTCATTATGATTGCTTCCGGCGTGTTTTGTTCTCCCCAGACGTAAGAGAGGGATTCGTAAGGAATGATGCTCTCCTCATCGTCCAGATATGCTTGAAAAATGCGACATTCTAGGGGAAACTGGGAACCTCCCTGAAATTGGATTAGACGGAAGCCGGGCCGTTCTAGGTCCAAAGGCTCGTACCCAAATAGATTTGTAAAGGTATGTTGTCCGCCAAGGTTCACGGCATTGACCTCACTGGCTAAGAACATAGTGTATATGACTGCGGCCTTTCTCGCGCGCTGGGTGGTGTGCCAGTCATTCTCGTTGGAATTTGAGCGAAGAGTTATGCCGCATATAGTTAAGAAAGGAAGTTGTGGTTTCAAGGTGGCAGCCGCCTGCTCGAAGCACACGACGTTTCCGCCGCTTCCAATCTTATCAAGAAGACTGCCATCCTCGAGAGGTCGTGGAGAGGATGCGATCTTTCCATAGATAACTTTGCTTGAGACGTTCATATCCTGTGCTTGTTCACTTCTAGAGTCGGGGATAAACGTCGCCTGAGAGAGATTGTTCTCAAGATATTGTTGCCATTCCTTACGGCCAGATGGGGTGGCTAAACTTGTGATAGCGTTTTGGACAGCAGAGGGTGGCCGGCTCATTCGATAAGTGGCGGAGAGGCGGCCGTTGATAGCAGTTTTGTCGGCATCGAACTGAATAACACCAGGTTCGGGGCCTTGCGGTGATCCCACAACAATATCGCCAAGTCGAGCGATGCCATTCTGCGGCGCGATTCCGCCGACTCCTATCAAGAAGCCAGCTTGAATGGACGGATACTCGTCGAGAAGATCTGTGACTATATTCTCGACAGAGGCGGAGACCTCGGCGATGACCTCAACTTTGCCAACGAGAACTGTATAGTGAGGACCGATATTTCCAAGAGTGCATTCGGCACCTGATGGCGTCAGGCTGTGTTCGTGATGGATGCTGTGCAATAGAGCTTTGGCTGTAATGTAGTCTTCTCGTAATGGCGCGACTATCGCCATACGATATTTGCGTCTCTCAGATGGATCCATAGTTCCGAGTGCTTGAAAGAAAAGTATCTGCGGTTCAAATCAATTCTTTATTGCATAAGATTTTATAAAAGAACAGACGAACAAGGCTCCAGGCTCCCTCCCATCAGCAATTTATTAAGCGTCAGCATGAGGTGGGTCTTGTGCATAGAAGTGGAGGACACTGCATCAGCAGCCAGTTGAAAACCTATCAGATTGATTGCACTGCCTCGATGTCTAGAAAATGAAAACCACAACGGAAAATGAATATACACAAATCCTAAGCCACAAATTTAGCTAATCAGCCTAATTACTCTGTAAACTACCGCAAGATAGGCTCTTCCCAAGGCAGACTCTCGACGTTGCCTTTAATCCGTCTATAAAGCACAGGCTAATAATTAGAAGCTCTTCACGCAGCATACAACGCTTCTGTCTCTAATATCATCCCCTTCAAAGCAGCTGAAAAATCATCATAGTCCACCACCTCATACCAGTTTGGAAGTGCACATCCCAACTGATCGTCCCATTCAGTACGGCGCACCCACTCTAAATCGAACCAACTCCCATCACGGTTCTGAAGGAGCCTGCCATCAATCCAATAGCGGGACATCTCAGCTCTGGCTTTCGGCTTCTGCAACTCATCTTGGTGCCACATGTTCCATGGGTTGAATTTCCTTTCGATAACAAAGCGATGCGGTCGTCGAGGACCGATCGGGAACCCATGAGAACGCTCCGGGGATCCTTCGAGATCTTCACGATCTCCAAACGGTTGCAGGGCTTCGCAGAGCTTGTTCCAGCATAACTTCCTGTCCCGAGCATCGTCCATGTCCCCAAGAGACAGAGCCATCGTGGCGATGTTCCTCAAAGTTCTCAGAATGGCTCGCAAGACTTGCTCTTCAAGCTGGTCAACAAAATGATAATCGATCAGAAGCTTGACCTTTTCCTCAAAGATATCAGCCACTTCTCCATGATATTTCTCAGTCCAGCCTGTTGTGGAATTTAGCAAATCAGCATAGAGATTCCAGATGAGACAGCCCAGGCTACTGAATTGATACCATCTGTCTTCAACACGGGATGGCAAAGACTCGTATTCACCTGGGCATAGGTATAGACCTACCCATTCGTCCATCTGTGGGGGACACTCATCGGTCCAAGCTGTGACATCGACGCCGCAGCGTTGGTACCCCTGCAGCACGAGCTCAAGAAGATATGGCGGGCAGTGAGATCTCATTGCTACGTCCATGGGCTTCTGGACTCTCTCTGGATCGAAGGTCCTTGATCTTCTTGAAATTATGACGTTCGAGTTGAGGTCTACGTGGTAAGGCAGGGAGTATCCATGGTTGCGCAAGATTTGAATCATCTGACAGATTCCCTCTATGCGATCCCTGCTGCAATCCGCCTTCAGCATGGTGAACAGTAGCATAGGCATATGCCCGCAGTCCTCGTTGATCTCGTACCAATTCTGCTCTCCCTGTTCCGTGGCGTCGTAATCTCTGTCTAGGAGCCAGTGCAGAGCGTCGATGCAGTTGTTGAGGGGGACCGAGCCAATGGATATACACTCCAGTAGAACGTCTATCGGCCTGTGATTCCCATGTGGCCACTCAGCATTGCAGCAGCAGTTGTGTAAGACGTCCCAGTTAGCGTCAGGTGCAGCTTCAAACAAGACGCATCGTCCCATCTTGTCAACATCTGCTTGCTTAATCGCGGAGTGAAAGACGCTGTAGTTATCAGCGAGATAATACATAGGACGAATAAGATAGAAAAGAGTAGAACAACTCAGAGCCAAGTTCTTCAAGTCTTTGGCCGGTAGGGTTTCCTTGCCGCTGAAAGGTTCACCTGTGATCTGGAGAATGAGCTCGACGGGTAGCAAGGCCAGCTTGCCATACTGTTGAGGTCTGGTCAGAGCGATCTCCATGGTTGAGATAGAGGAGGAGATTGAGTTGATAGATTGGTCGTTCGACATGTTTGCAGTGTTGTCTCGGTGATTGTTTTGGGTGTGTGTGTGTGTGTGTAGAGATTGGAATGTTTGATTTGATTTATAAATCATTTCGAGCCATGAGCTCACCTACTTATATTCGACCACAAGTGAATGCAGATTGACAAAAAGACGTCGAAGCGTCTAACCTGGGCATGGCCCGAGCATGACCCTGTGATGTTCTTTGACAACTCGTACCTTTTGTGTGCAGAACAACCCGACCTCGACAATGGCGTATGAGCATGTTCATCTGATCTGCACAAACAGAGAACAATGGGAACCTAGAAAACCATGAACAGACAAGTTGTTCTTTCTCATTATAGGAGTTGAGTAGAACATATCTGCTTTATAGTACTTTTGTCTAGGCAAACTGATGGGTACGCCAGATGGCTTGCGAAGAAACAACGACAACGCAGAAACAAAACCACCCAAAACTACGATCACGTAGACGATTGTAGTCGCTGAATAATTATTGAACGTCTTTCCCATCTATTCTAACAATGTCTACACAGCTACAAGTTATCACAATGAAGAGAAATGGCAATCAGATCTTTAAGTAAGAAGACATTTTCATTCCAAGAAAAAAAGCAACCAATATCAATTTACTGTCTAAACTTCCCACTATCCAAATGCACTTAGTACCTCTTTGAGATCCAAAAGACAAGCTTCAATAATGACAAAAAACACAGTCCAAACTCCAGCATGCTTTACCGCTCATAGTCAAACCCAAGGAAATCCGTGTCAATCCAGAACGTAATCTCGACCCGCCTGACCGACAACGAAATCACTCACTGTCAGAACTGTGAGGACCGTCCTTGTCAGAAAGACTTTCAAGAGCAATCTCCCACCAACCATAGTCAGTCTGATACCAAGGGAACAACTGGTCTGAGTTGGTGTTATCAAGAAGATCGCTCCAGTTATCGTCCTCATCGAGCAGCTCCTCAAACTTGGCCCAATCACCTTCATGCTCGTCAAGAGACTCCTCCCAGAAATTCTTTCGGACTCGGCTCAGATACCAGCCCTTCCAGGGATTCCAATCCGGGCGGATGACAAAGCGATGGGGCCGGCGGATCTTCTCAGGAAACTCGGGCTCGAACCATCCTTCGGATGGGTGGAGTTCAGGCATGTTGGCAAAGACCTGAATACCTTTGCAGAGTTCTACCCAGCGAATCTTCTCGCCGTTAGCCATGGTACGTGGGTGTGGTTTGTCCATCGTAGCAATCTCACGGAGAGCGTCTAGAATGCCCTCGAATACCGCCTGCTCAAAGTCATCGAGTGCACGATAACGCATAAGTAGGTTTAGCTTGGCCTCCCAGATAGCAACCGTCTCACCTTTGTACTCCTCGTTCCAGCCCGAAGGATCCATAAGATCAGCATAGAGACCAGAAATCACATCGTCGATGTCGTTTTCGATGAACCAAGGCGACCCATTATGTCCGCTTGCCGGCGGCTGTGCGTCGAACCAATCCTTCAGCTCAGGAGGTGCTTCCATGGTGTCCATGGCACAACTAGTGAGGAAGAAGTTACGGCGGGCAAATTCCTGGAGAAGCACCTCTAGTATCATCGGAGGGCAGTGAGACCGGAGCGCAATCTGCATGGTGAGATAGTGCCAGGTGTTTCCAGGATTATGATCATCCATTGGCTCCTCTTTGTCATCATAAGCTGGGGAACGCTCGGGTTCTACCCACAAAGGCATCCGAAACCCTTGATCGCTCAAAAAGCGAATCATTCCGCAAAGACCTTCAACTTGATGCCGACTGCTTCCGCGCTGAAGAAGATTCAGCAAGACTTCGGGCATCAAGTTGGGTGAGCCGGGAACTTTCATGAAGTTCCACCAGTTCTTGACAGGATAACCCTTGGAATACAGCCACATCAGACCGTAGGTGTGGTTCAGCTTCCAAGAGGTGTTGATCAAACTCTCCAGGAGCACATCAACGGGTCGATGAATTTGATGCACCATCTTACTGTCTCTGCATTGGCACTGTCTCTTCTTAAGGTTCCAGAAGTGGTCAGTATCGAGAGCGCCGAATTCATGACAGCGTTCCATTTTCTGGACGTCCGCTGTCATAAGCGCATGATGGAAGTCATGGAAGTAATCAGAACAGTAGAAGAGTGGGCGAACCGTGTCAAAAAGTTTTGCTGATGACAAGGCCAAGGACTTCAGATCCTGACGGACATTCTTTCTTGGGCCGTCAATATTCTGAGCGATCATGGTGATGATTTCGGTGGGCAGGAGGGGAAGCTTACCAGTCTGAATAGGTCGATTGTGAGAGGGCTGTACGATGAAAGATGGGCAACCCGACTCCAGAGGGCGAAGAGAAAACATGGTGGTGGCTGTAGGGTTTCTCTTGAGTTGTGGTTGTTGGTTCGTCAAGACTTATCGAAAGTTTGATCGAACTCTTTGTGGTTGAGTTGTTGATAGTTTTATGCCATGGCTGGGGGTTGATTCTTTTTATAGTGGAATTTCCAGCAGTCAAGATGATCAGTTTTGATCAGATGTTCCCAAATATCTGTTGTGATGTGTTGCTGTTCTGTAGCTCAGTTAATGGTTGCTGGCCTCGAACAATTTCCAAATGGATGAGTACTCGGACGAATAGAGAACAATGCGCTGTTCAAGGTGGACTCGAGAAAAACTCCATTTTCTATTCTGTGTCTCGAGTCTGTCTGTGCATGTACCACCAAGACTAGGATAGGCTTAGCGAGTAGAGACTGAACAAGACAGAGGTTATACAACATCTTGAAATAGACAAATGCTCGACAGCGGGACCCAGGAGCACTTTGGGTTCTGCTCAGTCCCTAGTGGATGATTCGCAAGTTTGACCTCGCAGGAGTCCTAGGGAAAAGGTCTGTGAAGAACAAGGCTTAGTGGGAGAATGACAGAATCTAGAGGTGTACTGGAATCAACCCATGAGATTGTGAGGAGTACAAGCATAGTCAGTGCTAGGATCAGGTAAATGTTGTGTGTTTCGATATTGAGCTCTCCAGGTAAGGATCAGTGTACTCTTTCGTTCTTGCTATTCAATATGATGGTCTTTGTTCCTCACGTGTTCAAAGAGAAACGGTTGAGAGTGCGATGTTACTCGAACATTTATAGATGGACCTGGTGTTCAATGCAACAGATTGCGGTACGGGTGCCCAAGACAAGTTTCGAAGGTGAACAAGAATCTCTAATAAGAACGCTCTCGAGTTCAATGCAAGCTTCTGTTATACTGATGTCCCGTTGTTCTATTCATCAATCCCCTCAGGAATGTGCACAAGCAAGTCGAGTAGCAACCCCTGTTTGCAGCTACAAAGTCGCCCGACTTTGACATCCCCGAGGATGCCTCAAAGCCGGTGTACCATTAGGCTGCCGTCATTCGAGTGGATGGTTACCCCGTCCTTTGGTAAAACCTTTCCATTACCTCAACCCAGGTGTAGTAGATTGGCTTCTTGCTCATGGAGCAAGCCCCAGTGAGATCAAGAGCGACGACGAGGCGCTAGAAATAGGTCCTCTCCAGTTATTCCCCTCAGACGACCCCCCTTGGGCGAGATCCTATCGACAGGAACACGGCATGTTCGTTCCTAGTTACGAGTCGCTCACGTTCAAGGCTCGTTAGATCATCGCCGCTCTCCGTCGAGCTAGAGCAGACGAAGACGTTATTGAGTCTGATCAGCGAGAACACTTGGACGCTATCCAGGCAAAAGAGCCATGCTGTCCCCTCCATGAGCCAGACTGTCCCAAAATGTAATTTAATTAGTTCCAATCGCTTGCGACCTGTCAGATTCCACTTCATATATCTTTCATTGTAGTCTCCCCTGTCTTTGCTTTCCTTAGATCGTTCGACAGGGCTGATGATGCCTGTAGTTCGAACTTGACACTGCTATGGCACTTCTAGCTTCACTGCCGAGCTGTGCTCTTAGCCAGGACTTCGCCGGCGTTTCGGATGCTCCGCATTCACTTGCAAATGATTACCAAGTGCTGCTTCGAAGGAACACTCGGTGTTATCATAAGAATCTGAATCCTATGAGTCCAAGATTGCAGATTTGTCAATATGTGCTCAAGTCCATTGCTACAAGGTCGTTCAGAAACCGCGTTAAATGAATTCTTCATCTTCAATCTGTCTAAATAACCCGGCTGAGAGAGGTGTGTTCGCTCGAACAACTGTTCATAAACTTCCCGTTCTCTATGGGAGGTTAAGTGTCCGGTACCCAACCACAGGCCCAGGAGTGAACAAGCCTGACCCCATATCATTAGTATTTTTATACAGGAGCTCTCACATTCATCACAAGTAATTCACTCCAAGCATGCAAGGAGTGTATCCTAGACTTTGCCCTCGCACCTACAGGCGAAACTTCAACTTCTCACAACTCTCTCTGCCACAACACCAACCATCACCATCATCACACACGAACCACACTCATCCAAGCAAAGCCATCATGCAGCCTCTTCGATCCCACCTCAAGCTCGAGAACCAACCTCCCGAGATTCTCATCACGATCCTCCGCATCCTCCCCTTTGCCGGTGGTTCCAACCTAGCCCTTACCTCGAAGAAGATGTACCGCACCCTCAACAAAGACCTCTACAAGCAGTCCGGCAAGCATCTCAACTGGCTTCCCCTCTTCTACGGCGCACACGTCAACAACATCGGCACCTTCGAGCGATGCCTCGAGGCCGGAGCACCCATCGACCACTGCTATCCTGAAGACTCCGGGTTCAAAGAGCATCTATTCCCCAAGATAGGCTGGCTCCATTTTCGACGAGGCTGGCGCCCACTTCGACAAGCCATCTCAGAACACTCAGTAGAAGCAGTCAAATGGCTTCTCGCCCATGGTGCCGACCCCAACGAGACCGCCGACGAACTAGACTTTGCACGATATCGTGAGTCGCCCTCAGCACTTGCATTCCGTCACGGTCATGGCCGGCTGGAGAAGTCGCTCCCATCGCGCGCCATTATCCTTGCGCTTTATGAAGCCGGCGCAGATCTGAGCATGATGGGGCCAGGAGAAATTAAGGAGATCGAACACATGAAATCTGATCCGAGCTATCTCAGCCTCTACTGGTTGATCTAGACCCAGCGGCTCACCAGTGTCTGGATATCTGTCTTGAGTTGCCATGTGCCGCTCAGAGGTTGGCTTAACGACGGCAAAGAATACGTATGTTTCCTCGGTCTAAGCATGACATCACAAGCTTACAAAATTGGCAGGTACACAGATGTCGTCGGTGATAAGTGTGAGCTTTTGAATGGACAGTCCTGGTGGACATAACATCAGTCTCTATTTTCGGATCTTGACCCAACGACTCGGCTTGTATATACAGGGGTCTATCGGAGGTGCTGTGTGCCTGAGGCTTTATAGCGACGAAAAACAATAGGTCTGTCTCCCCATTCTAAGCATGACATCAAAATACTGACAGTTGTCAGTACACAGGTGTCATTTGTGCAAGCACAGGATTCTAGACGGATGACATCGATGGACATGGCAATGAAAGGTATACATACGGTAATCTATTACTCTTGTACTGTACTTTTTGTAAAAAAGGAAAACGCCTGCGCTATAGGTAGTCTAGCCTAAGAAATCAATGAAGTCCACTCTCTCCCGTCCGAGCCATGTGCTGTTGACACTTAATCATGACAGCCAGCTGGTCACTGACATCTTGTAGCCTTCCCAGAACAACCTTGTTTCCGGCAACGAATTCAAAGGTGGTGTATGGAATGCCAGTGTCCTCGCTGAACTCGCGGATCATCTTCTGCACCTTGCGAAGGTTGTGTCGCGGCACTCGGGGGAAGAGGTGGTGGACAGCCTGGAACTGCAGTCCGCCGTGGATCCAGTCAAGCCACTCTGGGCAGTCGATGTCCATGGTAGTTCGTAGCTGGCGCTGGGCAAAGGACTCGGTCTCGCCAAGGTCGACGGTGGACATTCCCCAGTGAGACAGAGTGATTTGCACATGCAGCGGCATGGTAACGATGTGGGAAATGACAACGAAGGCAACGCGGTAGTACCAGCTGGGCAGACCGCGCCAGACGAGGCAGTAGCCGAAGAGGAACCAGTAGCACGCCATGAAGGTGATCTCAGTAGGTCGAATCCACCAGGCTCTGCTCTTTCCAAGCTGTGAAGACTTCTCGGACAGAACGTGACACCAGGAGAGGAAGTAGAGGTTGAAGCGAGCGACGGCCATAACGGGGTAGTAAGTGTATTTCTGGTAGGGCACGAGGAAGTCTGCGGTAGCGTCCCAAACAAAAGTGAAGTTCTTGTAGTAAGTTGAAGTAAGAGACTTGAAGAAGGAGGGGCAAGTGGCGAAGATGGGAACGTTTTGGATGTCAGGATCGTGTTCCTATTCAGGTCAGTACGAAGTTATACCAAGAGGAGCGGGTATCTTACCGGCATGTTTGTGATCAGATGATGCACATTGTGACTGCTCTTCCACCAACCGATTGAAAGGCCACAGCAAAAGTCGGCAATGAACATGCCAATGAGAGTGTCGACTACAAAGTTGGAAGTGATCGCCAAGTGACCGGCGTCGTGGGCGCTGAACATGATTTGATGCTGCGGCGGTTAGTCAACTGTCAACAAAGATGAAGAGGACGTTACATACCCAGAACAAGCCCAAGAAGACAGATGATGGGATGTACCACTGGTAATAGAAAAGAACAGCGAAAAGAGTGAACAGCGTCGTGTAGCGAGTCATCTCCTTGCCATACTCGATGTAGGGGCATTCGTAAAGACCCTCCTTACGAACCCTCTCATGAAGAGCGCTGTACTTGTCCGCAATAACCTTCTGAACACGAGCATCCAGCGAAGGATACTCTTCCAAGTCGCGCTGAATTTCACGAGCAATACCGGCATTAGCCACCCTCAGGGTCGCAGAGTGTTTGCGGCTCTCATTGCCCGGCACGGAACGCTGCTTCAGGCCATCCTTGTCCTCGACATCAACACCAGTGCTACTGTATGCAGAAGAAGCCGAGCTGACAGCGTCACTGCTCTCTTCAGCATCTGAAGCAACGCTAGAATCTGACAGCTCGACTTCGATGGCTTCCGTTGCATCTTTGCGAAAGATGCCGCCTCTAATTGGTGGTGTGCGGTTGACCCAAGACCCTTGCTTCCGGCCGATCCGATAGGCCTTCATGGTTCGTAAGGTCGCTTCCGAGTGGTAACTGTTCCCAAAAAAGTGTTAATAATCTGATGGAATCGTCCCCCGCATGCATAAGAATTAAGGTTTCCCGTTCTAAAGCGACAGGGCCAATAGGGTGTTGTGGAGAATTTTTTGGTGTTGTGTATATAACTTCAACTTCATTCCTGGATTGACATACGCTTTCATTTCGTCCGTCGCATCTCTTCCGACCATGTGTAGAATAGCTAGTCGTCCTCCGGGGTGTCTCTCCATCCAACCGTCGAGCCTGAGCACCGAATCTTCGAAGATGACAATCGTTTGATCATCTGCGATCAATCGCTCGACCGCCGATGCGGTCAAGATCTGGTCGCGATTCATTATTTCTGTTGTTTATGTATCGATATCGGTTCGTGGTTCGTTTTGAAGGAGTGACGATGTAGGAAAGGTCTGGAAAAGTTATGAAGAGAAGAGGGAGGAGAAGTGAATCACAGTCACGTTTGGCCACCAAGAATGAAAGAGCGAATATCGAGAGCAAACAGAACCCCGTCGAGACAAACGGCCGAGGCAGCACAAAGATAAGTACTCGTTTTTAATCAGGGGCACAGCGTGTCCAACTCTACCGTACTCCGTACTCTAAACGAAGAATCCCAATACGTACTACCAATGGCGCAGCTCTGCATCCCAACCAAACCAAGAAGGTAACCTGGGGGAATGCCAACCGAGAAGGCCAATAGCCCCGGGTACACGCCCGACCAAAACCCCTCCAGAGAAGCTCCATACAGTAGGTAAATTGATAGCGCGCCATTGTTCCTGGTTGAGTGAGTGCGAGAAAAAGAGATGAGCATCGTCGTGGCCTGCACGAGGACCCTTGACTAAGGCGTTGAACTAGCGATGTAGCCAAGATTGCCCGGACCACAGATTAAACTGGTCTCGCTCTCTCTCCCCCAGAGAGTCGCCTCCCCAGTGGATAAAAAGTGGACGCGCTTGAAACAGAGCCAGAGCCTATGCAGGTTAGAAACCGAACCATATCCTTGATCTCGGTGATGATCTAGACCGCGTGTGGCTGTTGAGCTGCTAATCTTGGTTCAATGGCGACAAGCGACAAGTCAAGTCCGTTCCAGGCTCCCTATGACGGCGGCAGGCTTGAGCAGAGACAGGTTCTAGAAAATAGCTTAATGCAACCCATGACTCTGTACGTATTTTCTCAACACCAGCTGATGCACAAGGTAGCGTCTTCCAGGTGGTGCGGTCAGCTGAGAAGAGTGTTTGAGATAAACGCAGTCTCAACGGCATCAAACTCTATACTCCGTTCCCGTTCTCGTTCTCACGCATAACACCGACGGACTGAACATACGCGTACCTTTTTATCTACACACATCCCATCCTACGTACAAGGGCTCAACGCGTAATCGGGTGCCTCCCCTTTGGGGGATACGAAAATCCCTTCCGTCCCGTCGGAAAAGCACAGGCAGGTTGATGCGCCGACCTGCGCCCCTTGAGCGGAGCCGCTACGACGGAGGCTAGTCCGTCCGCGGTGATTTGCCAGAGGGGCGGGCCGGGGGTGTCACAGTGCAGGGACCCTGAATCTCCAACTGGAGCCCTCCCGCGTAAAGATGTTTAGATTGGATGGCCGGCGCTCCTCCGTTCCGTACGCGTAAGAGATGGAAAAAAGGGGCGACTATCCGATTCACTTGACGAAACAAATAACAGGTACTTAGCCATGCCCTCGGAATTTTCCAGTACGCGCAGCAGCACCGTTGTAATTATCACGTGCAGGAAAAGGGACCGCTTTCTTTAGAGGATTGCTAGTTGGACTATCAACAGACCATGACATGCTCAAATCGAACCATGATTCAATCTCCTTCCTCTTCGTCCATGTCTAGTCTTGGCTACGCGCGGAGCCATCGTAAATCGGCCACCTAGAATTCCTTGGAACTTGCTCAAACACACCCAAACGTGCCTCCAAGAACGGCACAGTTTGACCTTGCGCGCTTTTTGGTCGCAAACCACAGGGGAAAAAAGGGGCGTCTTCTCCTTGGCGACATCTTGGCTCCTGTTGTGATAAAGGAAGCTAAGCTTTGCACCTTTGTCACAAGGACAAGCTTCTTGCCAAGATTGCAGTAGATTGCGATCCAATCCAAATCCAATCCGAGCGCGAAAATTAACGTGTCAAGATTAACTCTATCCCCGATGCGCGTCATAGCGCCCCCACGTTTAGCTGTGCCTCTTTCTTATTAGGCGGCCCACGAGACATTACCGAGGCCCTGAGACCAAATCTACACTATCGCAGAATTCGTGAGCGAGTCTGACTTTAGGGTATCTTCATGCTATTATTATCATGTGTATTCTCACCATGGTTTTGACATTCTGCAGAAATTTCTAAGACGCCGGTTCAAAAGTCAGTATTAAATAACAGCGAGCATTAACGTGGTTAATAAGCAAGCGCCGCAGACAAGTAAGCGCCGCACTTTTCCTAGCCCCCTAAATAAAAATCACTTTAAAATAACCACAAACTATCTAATCAATTAAAACTACTTACTATATTCTTGCCTAGATAACTCTGGAACTACCTAATAGGTCCTCATATTATACCTGGCCTTGCTGTATATACTATAATATTAACTACCTAGTCGCGCTAACCTCCCTTAACTACTACTTTTCGATAATTTTATAACTATCTATATATTAATATCTATCTAATTA